>OZ024908.1:17414209-17761735 GCA_964017125.1 Flabesymbios commensalis
ATTAAAAAAATGAAGGCACCAATAATGTTGAGAAACCATTATTTCAACCATCTGTTAACATAGATTATTATTTTGCATGGTCTGTTTCACATCTAGAGACAACAATTAGCAATTGATGTCTGGGGTTGTACAATGGCCCTATCATCCCAAAAGAATTATTATCTTTCGTGCGTTAGATTTTAAATATATACTCACCAATGCTGAGTAGAACGTGCTGAGACAACACATCATTAATATGGCCATCCACACCTGTATACCACTAACTGTAACAATAGGTAACCAAACTGTGACAATGTCGGACAAGAGCAAATTTAAAAGAAAACAACAAATACACTGGTTGCTATGCCCATGCCCCCAATAGGATATCAACTCTTACAGACACAGGCACGCATAGACACAGTGACACACGTATACATATCCACGAGACTGATGTGAAATATCCCAGTAAGGGGGGGGGGGGCACCATTCAATCGCCAGGGGGGGTTGGGGGTTGGGGGCCGTATTTTTAAAATAAATAATTTCGGGCATGAAATACATATTTTTTCCCAAGAACTGTTCTATATAAACCTGTAATATAATTTGACATTTTCATTGCGCCAGGTTGATATAAAGTTTGTCTCGAGAAGAAGAAGAAAAAAAAGAAGAAGGAGAAGAAGAAGACGGGAAGAAGAAGAAGAAAAGGAAGACGAAAAAGAAAAAAAAAAGAAGGAAGAAGAAGAAGAAGCAGAAGAAGAAGAAGAAGAAGAAGAAGAAGAAGAAGAAGAAGAAGAAGAAGAAGAAGAAGAAGAAGAAGAAGAAGAAGAAGAAGAAGAAGAAGAAGAAGAAGACGGAGAAGAAGAAGAAGAAGAAGAAGAAGAAGAAGAAGAAGAAGAAGAAGAAGAAGGAGAAGAAGAAGAAGAAGAAGAAGAAGAAGAAGAAGAAGAAGAAGAAGAAGAAGAAGAAGAAGGAGAAGAAGAAGAAGAAGAAGAAGAAGAAGAAGAGGAAGGAGAAAAAATAGAAGAAACAGAAGAAGAAGAAACAGAAGCAAAAGAAGAAGAAGAAGGAGAAAAAGAAGGAGGGGGAATAGGCGGGGAGGGGGAGGAAGAGGAGGGGGAAAAGGAGGAGGAGGAGGAAGATGGGGAGGAGGAGGAGGAGGAGGAGAAAATGTTTATTCGACGAATAACACTCTACTCCCGATAATTAAGACTCAAAGAGTCGCTGGAATGGTAACCAAAATGACCAAAGTCGATTTACGCAACAGGTATTATATGAAAATTTACGATGACTAAACTAAATATAAAGAAAGTACCCTATTTGAATCGTACATCTTTGACAACATACATCCACAGGAAGATGATGGGTCTATTCGTCTTTTATACTTTACCTGAAGAGTGAGTGGGATCAGCGCGAATTTAAAAACACTTACTCAGTTACAGTTAAACAATAAACTAGATAGAAACTTATATTATTACCTTGACTAAGGGCGAGAGCAGGTGCACATGCTACAATACCCAAGTAGACCATCTGCAAACAAGAAGAAAATGACTGGGAGAGAGATCATGTGTGCACATAATATGATTAACTCAATGCTTATAGTACTGAGCCGTAAAATAAAAGCGCTGAATTATTTCTTATGTAAACCATAGAGAGCAAAGGGTTGTTCAATTTGAAATCATCATAAATGTCTTAGTTAGCTCTTTCTGATTCTTTTTTAATACCTATCTTATGCGTCTACGGTCAGTAGAAATATTTTTACTCTCACAGTGCGGGGATCGACTTTAGCCGTCAGAATCTGACGTCTACAGACGTCAGATTCTGACGACTAAAGTCGATTCCCGCGCTGTAACGGTGATTACCAGTCATATCACCCTCATCATCTATGTTAATATAAATTTCCCATTACCATGATGAAGTGAGTGATTTTTATGTATTACAATGCAACATAAATATTACCATTTCAACTTCATTAATGATACTACTGACCCGTAAAGTGCAATACTGGTATAGTGCAACAAAATCGAGTATTATTCCAGGGAATTTAATAGTATGTACAAAAACTAACTGAGGAATGCGTTAATATTTTATTAATATTAAAAAAATTTAACAGATCATATCATATTCTGCAGAATTCGTGTTTTGGTCGAAAAACTCGTTGATTTTTTATTAGTGTATGTTGTAACTATCATATTAATACAGTCTCTGGGAACACGTTGAAAGCTGATGTTGCCATTTATAGCTTTTAATTACCCAGAATATTTAACGATTTAACTTCACTGTGCCATAGACGCAATAGACGATTAAGTGAAAATACTCAAGCACATGTTCATCAACAAGAATCCAACAAGAGAGTGTTCAATGGCAGACCTAGCTGGTACAAAGTTAAAATAAATTAAACGAATGCACTTTCAGCCCACAGTATGACGGAAAATGATATGCTCAGCACCAATATTGTATATCGATGTTGCTTTTACAGCACAGTAGGCCCTCTCCTGGGCCCTCGTTTTAATGAATATTGACATGATAAAACAATTTAACACGAGGAAAACTTACCGTTTCAGTGAATATTGCCAATGACGCTAGGGTTCTCACTGTCCCGTTGAAGCGAATGCTCAAAAACTACAACAACACATGCCGATTTAGAAACAATTTTCGTCGTAAATAAGCCAAAATTATACTAGGCCTCATGTCGAAGTGATCGAGCTTATTTTTAAAAATATATACTAGACTTATTAACCGTTCCAGCTGAACGTAATTTCATGAAAATATACCACTAGAGGCTTTACCAGACCAGCATCACTCACCATGTACAAAAAACGTCATATTCTGATTTCCTGATTGCAAGTGAGTCACCAAATGTGAATTATAATATGTCCATTTTTTAAACACATACATGTGTGTATTTTTTTTTTTTTTGAATCCACACATACTTCATGTTATTGAAATAGGAAATGAATAATGCAGTAGATAACTATTTATTGACGGCACCGACATTGCGCTTGCAAAAAAATATCGAATTATTGATGGTAATAGTTATACTTTACTCGGATGGACCAGCGTAGCAAAACATAGAAAGCACCAAATATCAATGTGGCGCATATATTTACACGTACATGACATACGTCTCCATAGTTTATTGATTCCGGAATCGATGGCGACGATATTAACAATGTATCCTAACCTTGTAAGATCCCATATCGCATTTCTGCATATTCGATAACAAATGAATATATTACAACAAGCAGTCTGTCAACTTTCGTCCCATTTGTAGACTACTTTTGTAGTTTATAACACAATGCAGGTCCTTCAGGTGCTTCAAAATGTACATTATGCAAGCAATTTATACTTAAAAAATGATTCAACTGCAAAATGCGCATGCCTGCGACGGTCAAGTGTAGGCCAACAGTAGCCTATTGAGTACAGATTGACGGCAATAATATACCCACTGAACTGATTACAAGATACCACTCAAACAAGACATTGATCCAATGCTGTATTAATGTTAGGCCAACGTCTGCGACGCTGACCCAACATTGAACCAGTATTGGATAAATGTACAATGTTTGAGAGAAAGTCCTCCTGCCCAGCAAACACAAGACATTTGTATGGCATTTATACAACGTCGGCCCAACGTCTTCGACGCTGGTCCAACATTGCATAAAGTCATACAAATGTCTGTTTGCAAGCCAGCGACCAAGTAGGTGTAAGGGCAAAGGGCTTCGAATTTTTAACTCATAGATGTCGCTCAAGTATATATGAACTTGCTGTGATTTGAGAACTTGCTCTTAATGAGGCTTTGGGTATGAAGCGCATATTTAATATTATTATGGAAAAGGGCCTCGGCCTACCCACGGGCACTATTGCATTCTGGGGGACCCTTGTCATGCGAATTTTGACAGTTGACCATACCTTTAACTTTGTGTGTGGCGGCAACGAGAAGCACTTTTAAACTGGTGAACAATTCTATAACTTGGTTATTTAAGGATTAGTTCACGCAGAGATAGGTATTGTGTAAGCAATGCATATTTAAACAAACTGTTAAAGGTGAATTTACCAGGAAACAATAATGATATTAATTTCAACTTAAGACAAAGGGATTGTAAAATCACTACTTTAAAATACATAATAGTTGTTTATTTGTTCGTGTATTTGTTTTCAATAATGAATTTAGAAGGGTATATGTCTAACTCAAACACATCTCACATTATCCCACAGTTGACTCTAATGGAATGGCGGGATTACGTAATACATACCAGTAACCTATAATTATGTACTTGCTACTTGTATCTTATGGTATAGAGTGGCTATGTATACTTACCTCACACATACTGGTCAGTTCTTTCTTGTGATATAGCGGAGCTATGTATGTTCCCATGACAGCCAGGCCTACACATCTAAAGATTGCCACCACCCAGTAGAGAATGCCAAACAGGTAGACGTCCACTGGATCACCCAGGAAGTACAGGGCAGAGAACATGGTGACACCTAGAGAGCAGGTGACGGGAATCACACCCATCTCTCTGCCTGCCATCAGGTAATCATCTACTGATCCCTTAGTATGACGTATACCACAGTAGATCCCTACAGCAGCAGACAACAGCAGGGTGCCAAAAAATACCAAGTAATCCGCCCAGGTGAACCAAGCCATGATTGGATGAATTGAGTAGATATCTGGTTTCAGTGCAAATATACTCAACAGGGCAGATAAACTTTCTGGTATTGTAATATTAGTTTATTCACGTTCAGATTAGAGATTATAAACGATGTGCTATCCTAGGAGTATTTCAACAACAACCAATCAGCATTGAAATCTTGGATCAATCGCAATAAAACTATGCACAAAAACTTTCTTGTATCTTATAAATAGTTTAACAACAATCAACTGACAAAATAAACTGTCGGATATTGAAATAAAATATCATATCAACTGCCTGGCATTCTAGGATTCAATCAACAACAACAGACTGGATAAAAACCCCGAATAAGACTTAATTTAATCTCACCACATAACAGCACACCACGTAACAGACTAGAGAAACTGCCTGATCTTGTAGGAATAATTTTACTTTAATTCAATCCAGAACGTACAGATGCTACGAGTAAAGAAAAGAAGCTGAGTCTTCCAGATAAAAGGTCACGATCTTCAGTCTGGACAGTCATCCGTTCAAATACGTCCACCTCTACCTCTTAGGCCTACAAACAATCAGTATGATCTGAAATATTGCCGTCCGTTTTATATTGGTGGTTTTGGCGGTTTGATATAAAACTCGAATGGTTTTCCCCCCAAAAGAAGGTCCTTATTCGATCAGGATTACTGAGAGGGGGCGGAAGAAACTCGGCTAAAATAATTTTACACCAAATTTTTAAATTCCCCAAACTGATAAAATTTAAAGTCACAAATATGCCCCGGTTGACAGTAGTAAAACATAAACTGTAGATCAATGTGATATATATGCCGCCCTCTGTCGATGGTTGTCACTGTTAGTGTGGTTTAGTTGCACTCTGTAGGTGTAATCTTGCTGCACAGCACTCCATAGGATTGTTTCTCGTCACACTATTTGTGTGTGTTCCGTATCAAAGTGGAGAATCCGTCTGTACTCTAGTAGCGTGTTGTCACTTCCCCCCTGCTACGGGTGCTGATCTGTATCCCAGCAAACACAAAACATTTGTATAACATTTGTACAATGTTGGACCAACGTCGAAGACGTTAGTACGACATTGTACAAATGTTATACAAATGTTTTGTGTTTGCGGGATGTTAGTGATTACAGTGACAATTATTAAAAGGTGTTTTTCTAGTCCATATTGTCATGCGCATATGCCTATTGCTGAGCTGACTGGTCCAATCTCTATTATTGGTTCACATGAAAAGTGATCGTTTCAAAATGGTTGTTCATCTGTTATATCTGATTTCTCACGCTATATGATTAATGTCATTTGATCCCATATATATTATGCTCCATTATCACCTAGGATTATCGGCTACCATGCATCATAGCCGCATATAATAATTTATTCAATTTAAACGGGCCCAAAGTTGGAAACTCAACACATTCATTATGCTTACAAGTTTGAATTATTGCATATGTAAATTAATCCCATCACGCGACACAAAGATAAGGGGACGTGGCGTTTTGGTAGCGCGTTGACTGCCTCACCAGTCATACATGCACCCCGGGTTCGAACCCCGCTGATCCTGCGTGGGATTTTCAGAGAAATATCCTTGTTCCTTCCTTCTCACTGTGACTAGGCGATCACGTTAATGGCAGCCTCGTCGAGTTAAGGCTGAAAGCAGTGTATCGACGGTAATTGCGCGCAGGGCCCCGCGCTCCTTTGTGTGCTCCTTCACTTTACACGCGACATGAACATATCACCAGATTATGTGACGTGCTCTATGTCTATTCTCACGTTAATTGTTTTAAACCAGCACGATCAATGCATCTTAATGTGTCCTTTTTAGTTAATGAACAGGACATAGTAGCAGTTTGCATGCATTTAACATTCAACATATTACCATTAACAGGTCCCTTATATTCACTAATGATATGTCCAAACCCAGGTGAAATCACCAAGGCCCGTATTACTTGCACCTATTACTAAAACAAAATATAATTATTATGAATATATAATACATTCAATACTCCAAATGGAGATAATTTGTTTCAAAACGTTGAGTCACATTTTGCACATTACCGGCCTATATGCGTTGACTATTGTTAGAACTTATCTGCTCCGGAACTAGAAATAACTTGTTTCAAATTAAGTAAAAAAAAAACATAAATGCACCTATTAGTAAAACAAAATATAATTATGAATATAGGCCCTATAATAGACAGAATACTCCAAATGAAGATAATTTGTTTCAAAAAGTCGCATCTGACACCTTACCGGCCTATATGTGTTGACTATTCTTAGAAGTCATCTGCCTCGAGACTCGAAATAACTTGTTTCAAATTCAAGTGAAAAAACATAAATGACATAATTCATCAGATAATTTCGAATCCGATTTTGCGGATATTTTTTTTTAATACGGAAATCAATGCGCAACAGTTAAAACACTCTAAGGTCTATAAAAAAAATAACAAGTTATGGGTCTATAGGCCTAGCGATAATCGTTGATATCAGGGGGCCTTTTTGAGTTTACGTCTTATTCTTAGTTGCTATATTTAAAACAAAAATGTTGAAGATGTACTGAGTATTTATGGCCTAGGCATGTCATTTGTTTTCATATGATATTTTATTACTTTTATATCAACAAATAAGACCACATATATAGGTAAAGCCCTAAATCAATATAATGTAATGTGTTTTGAGTGCTATTAACAACAAATCGGCTTATTATTGTGTATTGTATATAATTCTATAACTTTATTTGTATAACTCATGGGCTAGAATCCTAAATGTCCAGGATATAATTAAGGAAAAAACAAAGGAGACAAGTTAAAATATAAATATATCTTCAATGTGTATTCCTTCCACCACCATCGCCGATGCTGGCCAACATCTATTCAATACTTATATTTCTAGTTAATCGGGCTGCCGCATTACTCTACACATGTAGGACCTACACACGATAGTTCTGTACTTTATATAGTAAAATGTGTGTAATCTTGAAAAAATAGTTTTCGTCAAATGCTTTCAGCAAATGCTTAGCGAACGTTTAGAGAATGTTCGGCGGATGCTGTGCGAGCATTCGCCGGGTCTCCTAACCAATTCTCAGCGAATATATGGCGACTACTAATTTGAATATGCATATTCGCTTTCGGCGAATGTGTGGCGAACATTCAACGAATGTATTGCGAAAAACTCAGCGAATGTAATCACGTGAAACTAAGTGAATAGTTTGACAATTGGGCGGGGGCCGTGGTGCAACAGGGTAAAGACTGCCTGCTTCAAAGTCAGAGATTGCGGGTTTGTCGCCGGTTCTGGGATTTAGGTTTCCCTGCTCACTCGTAAAGATTCAGTATTGTTGGGAGCCTCCATGACCGAGAGGTAGCGTGCTCGACCGCAGACCGCCAAGGCTCGAATTTCGAATTATGTGTGATCCCATTCACCTCACCATCCTCGGGAGGTTCTCCTGACCCAGTTTATCCTATATATGTGCACACAAGTGACTTAAACCCCATGCATTCATTCATTCATTTATTCAAGTGAACAGTTTATGGTCAAATATGCAACATTTCCACAGCTGGTCAAGCGATATCAACTAGAATTATGTTTATCATGTTTATTTATATGTTTATATACTAGTTGTACTTGTATGCTTAAATTGAAAGGATTATCCAATCCAGATAATGACAATGAATAATAGATTGGGGGTGTCGTAATTAAGCCGGAATATTACGGCACGTCATTTATCAATAATTTCCGAAAATGTCCTGAAAGTATTATAACATATGGCAACATAGGGGATTTAAATTTGACACAGCCCATATATCATGATGCTTTTAGACCTACGTTTGTTAGAAGACATCGAAATGAATATGTAAGTTTATTATTGACTTCTCTCCTTGACAGACACAATTTACATATATTTCTAAATATTATGTCATCCCGTTATTATTGTTCAGAGTAAGCCCTAGACCATAATTTCCAGTAGCTTTAACCTATAATATAATATAATTGACAAAGTTTACCCGTCAAGCATCCATTTCAAATTTTTATATTTTATTCAAACTGACCTGTTTTGTGGCCACAATTCTCAGATAAACATTATAAAGACGATTGATAATCTATATAAAATCGAAGCAACTTTGTCCGTGCTAGTAGACTGTCCGCACTGAATCAAAAATAATTATTAGGTGTATCCCGCTTGTAGCAATCAATTTAATTACCATGTATAGATTTACTTCAGTTGAAAAAAGAGAATAATTACATGCATCCCGCGTGTAACACTCACTTAGTCTCCATGTATAGATTTACTTTAGTGGAGAAAAAGAATTATTAGATGCATCCGGCTTGTAACAAATCACTTTCATTGCCATGTATAGATTTACTTCATTCGAAATTATTATCATGTATCGGGACATATCGTCTAGTTGCCGCCTATATGTTGTAAGTACTTAACCCTGCAATGTCCATTCCTGTAAACTTTTTTTGTTGCAACATGTGACAGATTACACGTAGGAGAGCAAAATTAGCTTAGCTGCTAAATTCGCAACATTGAGTTTTTAGCATACAAAGTTTGTGTATCTCTAGATAGGTTTAAAAATCTGTTGTTTTTTAATGTAAACAAATCACCTTATCAAAACATATGATGATTTTTATAAACCAAGTGGCGACGGACGGGTCTCAGAAGATGTCAGAGATTCAAATAATGTTTGCCGATACCGAACCGGGAGATATCCGTTTTGTTTACATTATAGTGTGTTAAATAGTATCTCAAAACACCATGAGCTTGTTCACTGAGGGTAAGCGGTGGAGGTAGCTGGAGTTACAATAATAGCAAAAGATGGCTGACAAGGCTACCGATTCGTTTACATTTGCATATATTTTTAGTAGAAGAACTGGACCTGAGAAAAAATCGTGTACAACCCACCATACTGACAAAATCTGAATATATATTCTGTTAAAGCAAACCTTCCTGATCATTTATAGGGTGGGCGTAGTCAAATTTTGGAATCAGTTTTTTTTTCATTTTGACCGCTTATATGGGGGTACTCTTAAACCTGTCAGGAATTAGGGGTTAAGGTTACGTAACCGTCTGTCATTGCTATTCAGCTTAACCAATCGATACACGCGATATATCATTATAACAGATACTAGGATGTTCTAATGATATATCACACATTGCTGTAAAGTAAATAGTCTCTATACATACATTCGAACATATTATTTTATTGTGAAATAATCAAAATGAACAACAAAACAAACTGGTCAACATGGTCAAAGTAAACAACATAACCTCCCCTTGGATATGAAATGGTGTATCTGCCACTTTACAAAGTGGCAGATACACCCTTTCATATCTAAGGGGTCGATAACAAGACATAATTATTGTACATGTCACCACTGCTGGAAATGAATTTAACGCATGAACAAAGTAATTTTACAATGTTTGCAGATGGACAGGAGATTGATTCACAACTTACCGACTTATAACCTGTGGAATATCCCACTGCGATTTCTTGGGACTTTGATTGACGTTACAGTTTTGCCCTGGCGTGTCTTATGATAGTTTTTGGCATCTGGACTTGTAAAAGAGTCGGATGCTGCGAACGATTTGGTGCTAGATTTGCTGACGTCAGGGGCTGGGCCAGGGTATAAGGTCGTGTGTGAGTTGTGCGCGATCTGTCCTACTTCTGCTTTCTTCTGGGCCTTATCACGGGTGGTTCCATAAATGTTATCAGGCCGAACAATGCCGCTACTGTGAGAATGGCTATTTAACCAACATGTAATCTTCATCTATGTATTGGACTATTTAATCATTATTAAACTATGTAATCATGTGAAGTCCCTGGTTTATGTTTATATAAAGGACACAAGACCACGAGCAGCTACCTACAATCTTGAACAAATGTGTATTGCAAATGTGAAGGAGGTATTTCCTTGTTTTAATCATTTCACTTGCAAACAATAATGAGACTAGTCTAGTTACTGACGATGGAGTTGATGATTAGTACCTAGACTGAATGTATAGATATTTGGATGACGTGTATAACTTCAACATTTTGCTAAAAAAATTGCAGATCAAAAACAAGATTTCGTTTACGTCCCAGTTTTATTTAAAGTGACAGGCCCAACTGCCCATGAATTTTAAAAGTCGACAAGTTTAAATTTGTGCTATGTGGGCTTATATCTTGGTAAATCGGTTGGGGAAGCACCGATAAACGACGCTTTCCCGATGATACATGTGATACATCTAAGACCTTACATACTTATCCTAATACGAGTTAAGAACTTTTTGTCATAGATTACCTGATTACGGCTAGTAAATCATTCTACTATTTAGAAGGAGATAATCAAAACGTTGACTCAATACAATTTTCCTGTCGATCATGTCAACCAGAAAACATGGCATTAAAAACGGGTGGATTTAAAAGACAAAAATGTAATGACCGACATTTTGTCATAATTGATTACCTGATTACGCTGCAAACGGATGTTTCTAAAAGTTGTAATCTATCGGAATGTTGCCTTCACTCATTCAAACACTCAAAAATATATAACAGAGCTAAAACAAAGACATGCCATTTGCCTGGGTACGGGCCTTTAATTTTCACAAATATTTTATATTATCATTTTGAAAACTTTTCAACATTACTTGTAAGTAGGGAGATATATGGATTGGGGACACGGATAAGCAAGCAATACGATTTTACATTTTTATAAAGATAACCACTGAAATAATTAAACAAAGTTTTTTAAAAAGCATCCAAACACAAATTTATCAAATGACTTATGCTAACTATTACTACATGAATATCTTTTTATCATTATTAGTATACATATTCAAGGAAGAAATCCAATAAAAAACTTTAATTATCAGCAATCGATCTTGAACTTAATTCATTTATAGTGTTTTTCATAAGCGTGTGTTGATCTATAGTATAGGTAATATAAACAGTACAATCCACACGAGCTCGAATATTCACTTTGAAACCTTGTCTTGTTAAATATATATTGGTTATTGTACATTAACAGGATTGGTTCAAATGTATTAGTCACAACATCAAAATCAGCTAAACTATCAAAGCAATAGCCATGCCTAAGTTCAATCACAACCCAATGTCTTCCAGCTTGTGTTGAAGTTTCCGTTTTAACAATCATTGGTGTGTCAGATAAAGTAATAGAATCTCTAGAGCAATCATCCAGCTTCCTGGAGTATTCCCGTAATGTATCACTATTCATGTTTCTGAGACTCCACCTGATCCTGATATCTCCATAATTCCACGAAATGTTCCGTAAATAATTACAGTTATGTTATCAGCTAACGCCTCCTCATATCTAAATTCAATACAACCTTCTCCAGCCTGTTTCATTGATTGCACGTTTGAATTTTCTAATTCTGCGGCAATATCTATCTCGAATATAGCAGCACCCTTGCTAAACTTCTCATATGATATATTGGGTGACTTACCACCTCTAAATTAGGTGCTGTAACAATCCACATAGTTTTTTGTTTTAAAATTAGTTTTTAGTGGCTGGTTAGGGATACTTCTATTGTTTAATAAATAGGCTATATGATTAACATTAAAATGTTGAAAGTAGAAGGGGTTCGTATCTCTTGAACCGTCGTATGCTTTAGTTTCAACCATACACAAATATATTTTGTCTGGTATTTGGCCAGCAAATAGGTTAGAGTTACTACGAGCCGACTCGTAGCCTTTATCAACACGAAAGGTATTGCTGACATTCCTTTGAATTGGGTATAATGCGTTATTCATTTGTAAAACATTCTTGTGCGCCTATATAATATTTGGAGCAATATGATAATAACAAATATCTAGTGAAGTTTTCACCAGTTTCAAACTATACTCTTCAGTAGCACCAGACTTTGTCATTAGTGTGAAAACATCACGAACAGGGATCATTTTGATTTTGATGGGGATGCCTTCAATTAATATTCTATCCTGTTTAAAAAAATCTAACTGTAAATCACCCATCAAATCTAATAGCTGACCAACACGAGTAGAGGCTTCTCGTATTCTTAGGCTGATAATATCCAGTGTGCTGGAATCAGTACTGCCAATGTTCTCACCCCTATCTTTAATATACATACTGAGGCGATCTTTACGATTATCATCATCAATAGAAGAGTTTAGTATTTTATCTATGATGGCCTTGTATGCATAGAAGGGTCCTAATGATTTTATAGTGGTATGTTGAAGGGTATGGTCCACTTGTGACCACACAGGCCTACTATGTAAAATCTGATTCACCATGCCGACTGATGCATCTGCTGCAATGGGGGCACCTTTAGAATCCACAATCTGGATAGTCACATGTAATCTTTAATACACTCACATCTGCTAATGGTTAAGAAAAAATTGTCAGCTTGTCGCTGTAAACGGCGACTGATCCAAATTCATTTTGCCTTGCTTTTTTGACAGCCTTCTGTTGAGATTTATTAGCTCCTACAGAACGTTTTTTACCAGTAGCTTTTTTGTTTTGGGGATTTGTCTTGGCACTTTTCTGAACTTTTTTTTTGATTACAGATCCCACACGTTTTGATCCGGTCAATGGTATTTATAAGGGACATGGCACAATGGTTAAAGCGTGGCGCTCTGCCGATGTCGCTGCCTGCCGTGCGGTTTCGAATCCCGCTTGGTGCAGGATTTTCAGAGAAATATCATGTTTCTCCCCTCTCAATCCTGGGACATTGTTAAGATGGTGTGTCCTTCAGCAAGACACTTCACCCTCAAATGCTTCACTTGACTTAGGTGAAAATGAGTACCTGGTAGGACAGAGATGGCAATGTGTACGATAAGTTCAAAGCGCCAAAATGGCTGCAGGACTGTATGCTCCCCGGGGAGTTGAAATGGCCAATGAATGGACAGGTCTAGTGACCAGGGGGTAAAATGTAAAGTCCGATGATAGGTTTTCAGACTTGATATCAGACTATAAAAAACCTGCACCTATAACATTTTCAGTCTTAGGTGGGACCTGTGATCCGCCAACCTGGTCTGTATGTTGTGGTTCTGTAGGTTGTGGTGCATTATGCACAGATTTGTGCATAGTTTCAAGCTTGCCTGTGGCCATATCGTGGAAATGTTTAGTCCACACATCCATAATAAGTCTGATATGTACTTGAGATGTAGAATACAGGAAATAATTGGGTCACCAGTAATTATATCACCAGCTAAATTATACAGTGTCATATGTATATGATCAACTGGTATACTAGTTGTAATTGGTATGTAATAAGGATTTGTAAATATCACTGAATCATTCTTGCATACATACGGCAAAAATCTTAATACAGGTATCGATTATTAACAGCAGAGTCTTGACATAGATCACGTACAATGATGGCGTGAAGTGGGACGTCACTTATAACCTTAATCGTTAATGTCTGTTAATGCAATGTGCCATGCTCACTCGGGATTGATTTTCTCAACACTTGATGCATCAACCCAAGAATTAAATTTTCTGGGATAATATAATCATTTAACATAGACTTTACACCACAGTATGTTCTCTTTTTAAGTACCTTTTCAATTTTATATACTGTGTCATCAGTCACATATGCCTTTTGTAATTCCTCATTATAAAAACTACCGATAATCACATCTCCAGCCATATCGGCCAACTTACAGACTGGTACGTTGGATATTTTTTTTTACGATGAATTACTGAATCACTGAAATGAATATCATAGACACGATCAAAAGGTTTACAGCTATAACTTACTCGTACTTTATCACCAACATTAAATTTAAATTTTGGGGTCCTTTTTTTCTTTGTATGTAAATAACGTGATAATCGCACCTCGTGTGCATTATCATCCGTTACAGTTGGGTGCACAACCCATATGTTGGAAAGTGTTGATATATTCTGGGGTGTTTGTATAGACCATCTGTTGATATCGTTTATGTTGTGGAGTTTGAATAGCTCGTTCAGCCAGGGCAGCTTTAGAATCATTCCTAGCAATGTAATGACGAATAGAGTTGTTCTTTAAAAATAATTGAAATAATTTATTTGTGAATTGAGATCCCCTGTCAGTACGCAATGTTTTAGGTAAGGTGGTCAATTTTGAGAAAGTGTCAACAACATCTTTACCAGTTTTATTTTTTAGTGGTGAAACTTGTAATTGTCTAGAAAAAACATCAATAATAATTAATAAATATTGTACATCATTATTGTCAGAAGCCCATTGGCCAAAATAGGCCAAGTCTGCATGCCATTGTTCATTTAAACTATTTGCAATAATAGTCCTTTTGTCAAACGTATGACAAGCCATACGATTCATTGTGTAAACATCTTGACGATTCAACCATTTTGTAACATCTGAGTAATGTTGACACCTTTTTTCTCAATGATTGGTATAGTTTAACAGGTCCTTGAAAACTACCTGCGGCACCTGGTGTGTAATATACATCAGCTATTTCTTGATCCGTCATTTCTATTTACGTCTGCGATATCTTTGAATCCACTCACGTCTATGTGAATTTGAAATTAATCCAAGTGGTACATTCGATTCCGCTAAGGCAGTATAAAAACCTTCCTGTCCATCCGGTGAAAAATGTATATAACTTTTTATACAGTCTCTTATTAGGTCACTGATGTGTGACATGTGAATCCGTCCAAACTTTGCTGTTGAAATGACACCACACTCAGCCCACGTCACACACCTACACTGTTGTAAAAAATTTAACCGATGCAGTACCTCTGTCCTTATATGTTTTTGGTAAGGGTTGAACAATTGCATCAACAGATAATAAATCAGAGATGGTATATCATCATCACCATCATCATCATCATCATCATAGACTTCACTCACAGGTTCAATGCTTTTTTGATTGGTGTAATCTGGTTTGGTGTAATCTTTATTATTAACTAGCAAGTTATATTTTCAAGTGGTATTAATATCATCCTACGAGATTCTTCCATGATCAACATTCACAGAAGCATTTACGCTGGCCATGCTTACAGGCTGCTTTGAGTCCATGTAAATATTCACAACAACATCATCCAGGTATGGAATCGACATATATGTACACACCGATCTTACAGGATTTGGTTCTTCTTTGAGCACTGCCGTATTTTTTAAGGTTACACTAACCATACCTAATATTAGCAGTGAAATCAGAGATCTGATTAGTCCAACACGACTGGCTACAGTTTTGTGGTTAACCATACTGACAAGTTTTATTTTACCACAGGGCAGCTATCGCTTATAGTAAATAGATAATCGGATATTCTCCTGGGAAAATTCGTGTACGAATTCTGTGTTTTGGGTTACTCTGAGGATTTAAATCGATTACCATATAACCATATGATGTTTTCATTATATTCTTATATGCGTGTATGAAAGCATGTTGATTACCGGGGTATAACTGTGACCCTAATCGCATCACTTGTGATGAATCTCTAATATTTTCAAATAATATCGGGTAGGTTGCGTTTAATGTAATCGTTCTAGCGAATTTGCCTTGATCATATAAATTTTGATTGATGAAAATACAACTTATATTTAAATGATGACAACCTGTAGTAAAAAAAATTTGTGTTATGGCGTTTTTGGACACAACATTCATTAAATTGTCAAGAATTATTAAGGTATGTTCATTTTTCCAGGTATCAATATCTTCTGTGTTTGGCAAACCATTATGAAATATGATATCTGTTACATCTTTCTCAATCTGATTAAAATAAGGCTACCACTGTCCATAACAATAGATTATCTTGACGGGTGGTACACCACCATACCACATTCCATCGTTATTATCCAGTATTTTATGAACAAAACAAGTTTTTCCACTCCCAGTCGCACCTGCAATGATTAAACTCGAATTCACCTTGAATGGTGTTAAACTATTATTGCACCACCAATCCATTTCAGATTTATGAATGTATTTGATTACTAATACTTTTAGATATATCAAATGATCAACAAAACGTATCTATCAATGTAGTCACTTTTCTAATTTTTGAACTCAATAACCTAAACACATTTACATGCATATAACAACACAACAAAGTAATAAGTACAAGATGATGTTTTTATATATTTTACAGTCAACTTTAGGATGTGAATAACTGCCCTGATATATAAATGGTTAAAAATGACATACATTCTCAAGCAGCATTAGCAATCAATCACACTCCGTCTTCACGCATATGTGTCCTGAACACATAGTGAATCATCATTTTTTTATTCATTATTCCGTGTGCACTGCAGTACATCTTCTTGATCAATCATCTCTGATATTTTTTTTATGAACTTTATCCACATACATGTTTGACTCAGTGATGATCGTGTGACATTAGCATATTTGGATGTATATTTTGTTATTTACGTCAGTCTGAATTAAATAACATCAGCATACTGCCTGATATTTGACATCATTTTCAAGTAGAATGAATGTCTATATTATATATAATTTAGGATTTCACTCATTGTGCAGTCGTAATTCACAGCTCCCAGTGATCGAACCCAAATCTGGAATGGTCGTGCCATTTTGTTGTAGTACCCCAGTCTATGGTATGCTACCCTGGGGAGGGGGTTGGGGTGATGTATGGTTAAAAAACAATGTTGTACCAACGTTAGGCCAGCATTTGGGGACTTTGCCAGCATTGAAAGCGTTCAGACAACCATGCCAGCATGGTGTCCCCAATCCATATATCTCCCTACTCTTGAACCATTTATTTGAGGTTTATTACGTTCCACACATTATGTTTAAGGTAAATATCAATATGTCACATCTAGATATCAATTTAATTCTGTGATTATCACGTCAATGCGTGACCTAGATCCATTAAATCTGAAAATTCTCAATGTTGCAGGTTTAGCAAATGTACCTGTTAGTTATCATTTTTGCAAGCATGCTTGTTAATGTAAATATTAATATGTCACATCTATATCAATATAAATCTTTGTAATCATTTCAAAAATTGGTAAATGCGTGACCTAGATTAACTAAATCTATGACCGTCATTTCATATTTAAGCAGTAAATATTATCTTGACTGTAAAATGAATGTGATAAATGGACCTAGCACAATCAAAAAACCCTTACTTGATGTATTACACACATATGTATGTTACACAATGATAATGACCCTTTATCCAACATGCTTAATGTTGCGAGGTTAGCAAATAAGCTAATTCTGGTATCAAGGCCACATAGAAGCCATTGCTTCAAAAAAATAGTTTACAAGGATGCCCATTGCAGGGTCATTATTTTGGCCTCTAGACTAATAGCCTGAATGACAGGATGGCGAATACTTCAAACTTGTGAGTGGCAATGACCCAGGGGACATAATCACAAGTTCAACCCTTTACCCGCTAAATAGTTTAACCCTTTACCCGCCAAATTATTCAATCTGCATTTTCACCCACTTGAAGTTGTGTCTCGCTGACGCGATCCACAACTTCAAGTGAGTGAAAATTATTCAGATTTGACAAAATGTAGGTGAACTGTATTTAAATATTGCTGATTGATGTCACATGTTATCTTTAACATGTTTAAAAGGTGGTACTTAATGTGCTACAAAAAATGAAAACACGATTATATGCGACACCGGCGGTTAAAGGGTTAAGTCGCTCGTCCCTTTCAGGGGGGCTAAACATCACTTTTGTAAGGTAAACATCCGCCTCTGAGGTAAAACACAAGAGTTATTGCGCTGAATAATTGTATGGATATATTAGTTCAGTAGGCAAAGTGGGTTCCCATGCAACCTCTGGAATAATTAACGAGACCTACTTTTTTAAACTCCTAAACATGTTAGGTTACCAATTCCGGTTGTTCCCATTGCGGGAAAATGTCCCATGTGGTTTATATGGCGGCCATCTTGAATTTCGTCGGAAAATTTATAAACGCGTCGTGAATATTCTAACTTTTTATCTACATGTCACAAGAAGATGTGTGACCCCACTTTTTCAAGTATTTTGGGCATACCAAAACGTTTGAAAACACTATTTTTAACATTGGAATATAATACAAGGGTCATTCTGTCGATTTCAGTTATAAAAAATAAAAATAAAGTCACGTGATGGCAGCAATTGTCATTCGGAGCCTATCTGCTCTCCTCTGAAAATGGCAATCAGTGTTGAGACTATGCTAGATAGATATTTGAAACCAATCATTACACATATATTCATCTGTGTGCCTTTCTCAATGTATAGTCACTTCTCTATTTGACCAAATATTTGGATCAAAGACACAAGTGAATTATGTAGCGGTTGCTTTTCGATCCAACCAGTATAATCATTTTGCTTTCAGGTAATATTGAATGTGAACCGTATTTCTGGTGAAGGTGATGACTAATGTAGTTGTGGTGGTAGAACTAAATACTAAAAATCATGAGCAAAAGAGGCACAACTAGTGAAGATGCTTTGTCATCGAAAAAACCTGAACCCCTCAAGTGTATATTGCATGTTAAGGCAAAAGACCATGGAAACTTTATTGCTTTTAGAGATGTAAAAGTTGATGCTGCCGAAAAGTTATCCTCTTTGCACCAGATTCGAGACATAAGACTAGCAGAACCAAATGATTCACCTCACCGTATGGAAGACATTTGCACCTTGATCCCAGAAACACTTGAGGGTGTGGACCTGGAATCGGTTGGTCACCACAGGTATTACTACCAGCAATTCACCAAGAACCAAAATAGATTGAAGCAGCTCATTATACAAATACCATCAACCTCGAAGGCACACCATTCTCCTCGCAAAGCAGCCCACTCCACTGAAAGCAGAACTTTGTTTCCACCCGAGTGTATCTACTGTGAAAAGATTGAGATGAAAATCAGTGGCAAAACAGAGAGGCCTAATATGTTCACAATGAAGAGTCTATGGCAATCAATTGTGTCAGAGGCTGAAAATCTAGGAAAGACAACCCTTGCTCGTAAGATAGGAGGATTTGATTTGTGTTCTGTGGAAGCAAAACACCATACATCGTGTCACCGGACTTTCAAAACAGAATACCACAATTTGATCCGTGCAGAAGAGAGAGCAGTGGCGATAAGTACTGATACTGAACGGGCACTTATTACTGCAGCTCACGGGCGGGGGCCCTAGGGTAGTGGCTAGCACTGCTGCCTTTCACGCCAGAGTTCGGGGTTTGGTTCCCGGTCTCGGCGGTTTGAAACGTGTGAAAGTCAGTTTTGCGGGGAGCCTCCATGACCGAGAGGTAGCGTGCTCGGCCTCAGACCGCCAAGGCTCGAATTCCGAATCCTGTGTCTGGAGGACAGTGTCATCTCAATCATCTCAGCATCCTCAGGAGGTTCTCCTGGCCCAGTTTAGCCTATATGTGCACAAAGGTGGCCTAAAGCCCGATTCATTTCATTTATTTACTGCAGCTCACAGTGATGCATTCCGCTCCGTTTTGCAGTACATACAAAAAATATTATCAAAGAGAACTAAATTGTGCAACTATCCTCGCTGAGATTAATATATATTGACAAGCTCGAAGAGCATAGATACCCAAATGATCAGTATCGTAGTGTAAATTTAATGAATCGATTGCAAAGTTATCCGGACATCAGCCCCCAAATAGTTTTCTGCAAGGTTTACTCTGGTGACAAAGGTTGCTTGTCATTCTATCTGGTCTACAATTCAAACATAACAGTTGCTAAAGTGATTGCATGTGCCTACAAGTTGGCAAGTGTGGATAAGATTAGCGACATTGCTCTAATGTTACGTAGTGCAATTCAGAGAGGATTTCAAGAATCAAAAGCTTTACCTTGGCCTCCAACCCCTGACAATCTAGCCACTGTTGACATTTCTCAAGAGCTCATCACTTTTTTTTTAATATTGTCATTGCACGGAAGCCTAATGTTTCAAGTGACAAAGTTCATCGCCTTGTTTTGTCAATTGGGCAGGATTTTTGTCGATGCGTAACTGGGGGTGATTGGAAGCTTCCTAAGCATGTTTTCCTGTGCATGACTGTTCGCCATCTCTACAGAAGCAAACACCTGGCAACCATCTTGAACAGGCTTGGTCACTGCGAGTCCTATGACTTTGGACTGGAGTTGGAAACTGCCATGGCCAAAGCCCTTGATGAGACATCGACTTTGCTCACACCACATATTGTTAAAGGCGAAGGTAATGTCCTCTTTCATTCTGAATGGGATAATCTGAACAAAATCCTGACCAATGTACATGTTGTCAATTCTGCTGGTGGCATAATGGTCCAAGAGGTAGCAGCTGGGCATGAGCCAACAAAAGAGCGCACATCACCCACATCTGCTAGGTCAAGGGAAAGAAATCTCACTTCTGACACACCCGTGTCTCTGCCAGCACTGCACATCTATAACAGGACTGGACCAACCATGCCCGGTAGTTCTACATTCACACCAGAAACTGTAGGAAACTGTAGGATGATTGGTAGTAGTGGGAAACAGCCCATGCCGGCATTCAGGGGCTTCATATCTGCTACAGACAAGACACCAGACAAAAAGAGCACAATTGACTACTACCCTCCTATAAACGAGGCTATAACAGAATACAACACAGTAGCTGAACTCCTCAAGCGATCTGCTGAAGCAACAGCTGAGGTTGGCCAGAAATACACGATAGTTACATTTGATCTTGGCGTGTGCATGAAAGCACTTCCCCTTATCTGGACATTCATTGGCAGCAGGTTCAAGGAATCTAACTTGAGTTACTGCCTTGGTACACCAGACGGCTTCCTCGCAAAGACAAACAAGGCCACCATGCTTCACTACCTGCTCCCTGACCATACAGAGGAGGTTCCTTACCCAGCAGACGCAATCCATATTCAAGATGGAAATGTCCTAATCCACGCTCTCAAGGATCTACCACTTACCTTTGGAGGGCTATGTCTTAAAATACTTGATCAGATGGTTTCAAAAAAGAACTTTGTTTTCTCGTCTGATTTCTTATCTGAGCACTCCATCAAAGCATACGCAAGGAAACGACGAGGAGTCACACAGCCACACCACCTCGATGGTCCTGCAACCAGGATACCTGCAAATATGAAGTTCTTCCTGCAGAACGATGTCAACAAAAAACAGCTCTTTGATCTTCTCTTAAGAGTGTGGAGCAGCAAGGAGACGGCATCTCGACTGGATAAATCCAACATTGCTGTCCTTATTGTCGATGGCGTGGCTCATGCCTCTACTGCTGAAGATGGAAACGTGTCAGTATCAGAGATTCACAATTTTCGCTCTAATCAGGTATGTGTCTCATTGTCAAGTCATACCAGAAAAAAACACAGTGATATAATTATTCTATAATGATTCTACTTAATCTTGTATGTAGAGTATCTAAGACTGAACAATATATATTTTCAGAAGGAGACTGATACCCGCATAGTGCTGTACCTGCAGTATGCAGAATCTTCTGGTTTCAAGGATGCAGTTCTCAGTTCCCCAGATACTGACATATTCTTCATTCTCCTTCATTATGCATCATCATTCACGATTACCATTCATTTGGATACAGGCACAGGGAAGCACTGTCGGCTCATTGATGTCACAGCACTAGCCAAGTCTCTAGGTAGTGATTATGCAATAGGGCTGATGGGCCTATATGTATTCACAGGAAACTATTGTAATAGTGCATTCAAAGGCAAGGGGAAAGTTGCCCCCCTCCCCCACTAAAGAAGCTCCAGCAATATCCAAGGTTTCATAAGATATTCCAGGATTTGGGATCAGCCTGGGATGTCAAGGGGAAGTTGTACAGCACACTGGAGGAGTTTAACTGCGTAATGTATGGAAACACACATATCAAATCCATCAACGAACTCCGGGTTCTCATGTTGAGGAAGATGGTGGGGGAAGAGGATAAGCTGTCCTCAAAGTCCAAAGCGGATTTTTCCCGCCTTCCGCCATGCAAGGATTCACTGTCTGTCCATATTGATAGAGTCAACTACAGGCTGTGTCATTTCAAGAAATCACATGTTCCACTGTATGATTGCCCACGTCCACATGATGGCTATGGCTGGATCAAGGACAATGACATCCTCGAGCCCCAGTTGTCACGTGGCCCTATACTTCCTCCGTCCATGGTAGACATCCTTGAGAAATCAGATGTTGATGAAGAGATTGAGGAGCAGGAGGATGGACTAGATGACTCCGATGAACTGATTGCTTTCCTCGATGAGGATAATGAGTGATAACATGTAACAGATGGACACAGACTAAAATGAGAAACAAACTACAACAACACTACTTATTTTATGTTGTAATTTTATCAATAAATCATTATTTGGTGATTAATGGATGGTTCCAAAAATTTTCCTTACAACAAATACTTGGGTCTACAAACCTTTTCAAGACATGTAGTTAAAAATATGTGAAATGTTACGATACCAGACATTGTGCGACATATTTATTCCCTTTTTTTTTTACTAGAAAATATCAAAAAAAACCTTATATCATATTCTAATGTTAAAAATAACGTTTTCAAACGTTTTGGCATGCCCAAAATACTTGGAAAAATAGGGTCACACATCTTTCTGTGACATGTAGATCAAAAGTTAGAATATTCACGACGCGTTTACAAATTTTCCGACGAAATTCAAGATGGCCGCCATATAAACCCCATGGGACATTTTCCCGCAATGGGAACAACCTGAGTTGGTACCCTAACATGTTTAGGAGTTTAAAAAAGTAAGTCCCGTTAGATATTCCAGAGGGTGCATGGGAACCCACTTTGCCTACTGATCTGAAAAAAACTATTGTTGAATAAACAATATCATTATATAAATGAGATGAGAAATGGAAAACAATTAAATTATAAAAACCGAAATTGCGAACATATATAACATTAAAAAAAAAATGTTTTGCAGACAGAAGAATACACAAAAAACAATATCTCCAGAAAATTTAGAAATATAGGCCTACCCGTTGAATGGACTGTCTACATCTATGTTATAGAAAAGGAATTTCACTTTGTAATGTCAATGTGTCAGACATGCTGCTTTAAGAGCTGTTTTATACTCCAACATAACTTCACCACCGATCTTACACAATGCTATCCTACACGCCACAAAAATAAATTACGCTTGCCCAGTACAAATCACGAATTCGCAAGGAAATGTATCCGATACAGTGCAATAGAAACAGCAATAAATATTCAAACCATATTATCGAAAAAGGAAACACACATAGCCTACACGGTTTTATGACTTATTTTAAGAAAATAACTATTGATCAATATGAGTCATCGTGCAGACTAAACAATTGTTACGTTTGTCATAATAGGTGATTAGTTAAATAAATCTTTTTATAGATGCATCTAATATATGTATATAGGAACAAGCTATATTGTCTATGTTTCGAAACTACTTCAATACAAATATATAATATAATTGTATGCACTGTATAAATGTCGACTGTCATAACTTTTATATTGCTCTGCAATTAAATATTTTTGTTTTTCATACATGTATGTATTATTATATAGAAGAATAAATTCGCGTCGATTTATATTTATATGAACAATTTAATTATGATTATCATGTTGTATGCCATATTATGAAAGCATAATAATAATGTATATTTATTTAAAAGCATTTGTTCATTTTGCTCATAAATGATTTAATCTTATTATACTTTTGTATAAATGAATATACTAAACATGTTAAATATAGTGATGTATTCCCAGCAAACGCCGGACGCTGGGCCGGTGTTGATTTAGTGTTGGCACAGAGTCGGAGACGATGGGCCGGCATTGGATCAACAGTGGTTCGTCGTCTCGTGTTTGCTGGGAAACCGTTATGTGTTTCCTCGCTATAAAATATATATAAATCTGATGACTTCAACCCATGGATAGTCAGTTGGCCAGAGGTGGCTAAGGAGGGTTTCGTCACCACTTGAGCGTGCATACCTAAAACCTTTTTTAGTATGTCAAGGAGACCTCTGGGCATAACTAGCACCCGGTTGTCGGGTTGCAGGTGTGTGCATGAGTTTTTGATGAACAAAATACGATTTATTATTACGAAACCGCAAAAAAAATAGTTCCGCGTGAATAAATAATTTACTACAATTAAACAAAACGTTTTAAAAATGACACAGATTGGACCAGATATATGCACAGTATCATTTAAAATGTAGCTTATAATGAAATAAATCACATTTGTTAAGTTATTGGATCAAAATTTGTAAACGGTAAACGGGTAAACCGAGTGCTTTCCCTATACAAGTAAAATCTTTGCAATTGATCAATGATCAGCCTATTTTTAGAACCAGTATTTTAGGGTGATAGTTATATGAAATATGCAGGATACTACTTTGTTGTGATATACCATATACTGTGCAGTAAAAATAATATATCACATGACACCTGGTAGAATGCATATGTATGCAAATACATGCAAAATAGATGCATAGAAATAAAGTTAGGGAGACCAGATAAGTATACATAATTATCTTAAATATAGATACTGTGACATAAGCTTTTAAAAAAAAATACATTTTCAAAGCCGATTGTGCTTAACAAACCAATAAATTATGATAAACTAGTGGCTCATAGTTTGTCACTTCAAGTATGAAACACGATACTGTGCTCTTGATATGTAACATACACAGAAATAACATATTAGAATGTTGGCAATTCAGTAAAACATCGAACTTCCATGTTTGAATCAACCATATTATCCAATTAGCAATCAAGAACAACCCATCTGATGTCTTGCGCAACTACACCGCGAATTAATACATTTGCTTGCAGTAAACATACACATAGACATGGCTCTGGGCATAAAGTAGGCATTTAGCTGACATCTCACTGGGATGGGCAGTGGTGGATTCAGCAAATGAAGCCAATTTGTTTACTATAATTTTTAATAGACACGACAGCTGGCACAGTCATCCTCTTATGTGCTTCACAGGGGTCCGAGGTTATGCTCCTCCAGAAAAATGTCAAAATCTAAGGCTTGAAATGGTACATTCTGGAGCATACAAAAGCCCAAATTAGTAGTTTCTTTTTTTTTGGGGGGGGGGGGTACTGAAGGGAGGGCGCCGCTCTCTCTGGATCAGCTACTGATGGGTTGCATAATTCGATTGGGCTGATAATCATATTCTTTTTGAGATTATATACCAAGGAGAGCAATATAGGCACAGCACAGACCCTAATAAACTGTTTCGGGGTAAGTCGTCCTTTGTGGGTGTTTTTAAGATCCGTTGCTTTTTACTATGGAAGTGAATTGACTTCTATACCAGTTGATGATAAAGGGATAGTACAGTTTGATCACAAATTGCTCCGCTTCTTTTAATTTGAATTTGCCATTTTCAATGCTTGAATAAATAGTATGGTGGATGACATTACTCATATCAACAGAGTTAGAAGATATAAACATATTTGCTGTGGGATGTCCGCTTCATATTGCCTAATAAATAGTATATATGAGTGAAGTTAACAGATCTGTGCCACGATATGTCATTAATGTATCAGGATGATACATTATGTCAGTAGATCTACATGCATATAATCATGGTACAGTACTATAGTGTACAGAAAATATATTATAGAACCATAAAGTTACAATTTAATGTTAAAATATGGCATCACAATGTTGGCACATGACATTATAATGTCTCTATATGATGGTATAATCTTAAACCTTGAAATTTCATGCTATGGCATAGTGTCGATATATGATAGTATAGTAGGGCCTACCATATTATGGAATTATAATGACAATATATGGCAATAAAATGTCGTAGGTATGCCGACATTTAAAAGTATAATGAATAATACCCCAGTATGACACTCAAATGGTGGGATATTCCACATTATGCCATACAATGATGGAATGGAGCACTACAGTGTCAGGAGGTGTTACTTTAATAGAATAATAATACTATAATATTGCACTAGCTGTAGTGTAAAACTATTACATCCACATCATTGTATATGGTATTGATTGTTATCAGTATACTGTCACAAGAGGATACTATATTTTCAGAATAAGGAGTTATAGTATCAAGATATGATACTAATTTATCAAAACATGCTTTTATAATGTATATATATGAAATTAACTAGTCGATATATGACATTTTGTTTAACTGTATATGACAGTGTGAGTTCTGGTAATGAAATTGTTGTGGAGATATTGTATTCAACATCAGCATATAATGTCAGAATAAAGCTGTATTAAATGTGAATATAGCAATTGGCAATGCAGTAGTAAGTAGAGCCTACTGTGAGCACCCACTCTTAGGAGCAGCCAACAATCTATGCGAGGCCACTTGATCATTTTCAAAACTTGCATTTTGTATACAAATAAACCTATGTGCAATCACCAAAATTAAAAGGCCACTTTAACTGTGTCGCAAGGGTGGTGTGATCAAGATCTGCTGAAGGCTGGTCGAAACGTTGCAATTGCAATCGTTTCACACTAAGTTCCAAAGTGAGTAAAATTTAATCACAGATCTGACATTTTAGTATCCTAGATCAAAGCCATCATAATGGCATGATATTGCAGTATTTAGGATATACGTGACACTTAAATATCCGCATATGTTATTATATAAGGTGAGATATTTGTAATATAATAGAGGGATGTATTGCATATTATAATGCTTTATATCAGGCCTGTTATAGTGTGGAAATATGGTATTGTAATATCAGAATAAGATGTCATGTAAAGCTCAGAATGGCACTTTAATGTGACGATATGGCCTTATATATCATATGTTGACATGTTATATATATAAACCTTATAGCTTTAATGTGGCATAGATATAAGATGACACCAAGGTCATTTAAGGGTCATTTCAAGGTCAGGGTAAATAAACTTATTCTTATTGGGTGGCTACCGAGGATTAGCATTGTTACGAACTTGGGCAAAATATTGGTTAAAAAAAAAAAAATTAATTTTTTTTCATAAGTAATGGGTTTCTGCCTTTAAAAACCATGTTCAGGTATGGATTATTAGAGTTTTCTAATCATTTTAAGTGTTTTTGGGCTCAATAGGTGATTTCGAAGACGATCAATAGGTGATTTCGAGGACGATCCATAGAAAAAAAAGATGTTTATTCTCAAAAACATAGGTACAAAAAAGTCGCTGGATTATACACATATTTGTCATATTTTCAAGCTAAAGAGTTTGAATGGTATGCTTGAATACAAAGGTAAAATGTTTTTTTTACTACTCCGCTATTGATCCATGGTAAAAAATATTGTCTTCAAGTATATTATGTTAAAGCTATATAACCTCAACATTATTTTTGATTTTTAATTAGGTTTTTTTCTGTCTTTAATAATGTTGATTAACTGATAAAATTGACAATGCAAGGGTGAATTTGGCGGCCATTTTGGAAATACACTGTAGCTCTAGTGCACACACATGGAAGCCGACAACCGGTCGGGATTTTCTTATAAGAGGTCTGAGAATACATCTAGCAAGGTTTTAGGTATGCACAGAAAAGTCGACACGAAAACCTTAAATAAGCTCTTTTCTGATTCCAGGCCAACTGACTACCACTTTTCTCGAACATGTTAGTATCAAATATGTCACGCGTTTTTATTGTATTTCTATAATATATATTCAGCCTCATCTCATCATCTGTACATCATTCATTTCTATCTACAGTTTGCACTTTTTTTAATGAATAGCTAAGTCACTTCCCTGACCGTCCCGTTCAATAAATGACGTTAAGCAACTTTCTTACTCACATTACCGGCCGATATGTATATTTTAAATATACTGTAATTCATTGTTTATCATTGTTGTAGGATCGCTTCTTTGATAACGACATGTGCTTATGTCTTAAAAGGAGTCTCCCTCACCATATTGTATTATATATTGGTGGAATAAAGCTATCTGTCTGTCTGTCTGCGTGTCTGTCTTGATGTAGCCTACCAATTAAATGTGTAAATGTCACGACTGCATAATTTAAATGTATTGCTGATTATAATATAGATAAGTGTAGTAATAAATATGGGAGGATTTTTTATTCGGTGAAAATCACTTCCAAACGTTACTTTACTTAATTTAGACTGTTTTATAAGCCAGGAGGCTGGGTACATTTGTATTTGATTATCTATATCATGTTTGATTACGTTTGTACATCTCAGTAAAAAAAATTATAGGCTACCATACCATATTCTGTGAAACTCAATGGCTTTGACCTCCTTTTTTGTCACCGAGCTAGCTGATACAATGATGTATGGGGGAGGGAGTCTTATATAACTTTATTTTCACCGAGTTCCCATTCAAAACGGTTTCCGGTGACGTCACTACGTTTCACAGAATAAGCCCAAGTTGAAGCCAATGTAATGTTCATGTCTACGGCAGCAAGCGGGGGGGAGGGGTTAGGCGACGATGAACGTCGGTGTCATCGCCAGCGTAACCCCACCTACCCGCCTAGGTTAGCGTGAGGGGGGGGGGGTGACGATGACCATCAGGGTCATCGTCGCCACCCTTTCATCGCTTCCTTTGAACAATGCGCGCCGTCTTTATCAGGCTTGTTCAATGGTAAGACCGTCTGTAGTGAGCACACACAACAGGTCGTAAACATAGCAGTGGCTCAGAAGTGCAATCCTGATGTCTGGCGGCGACACGACTGATTGCCCCTGCATGCTTGATTACAGCACGTTTATTAAGCCTAGCCATAAACAAGACAAACACAGGGATTATAGTGGTTCCTGTGTTATGTAAACCACCTGGTTAGTCCGTCTACTGGCGAGGTTTTATAGAGCTGAATAATAGAATAAATGTAGTAATAATAATAGGTATAATAATAATGGTAAATTAATAGGATCCATAGGTGGGTATTTCCATATATACACATATGTAATATAACTACATATATATATATATATATATATATATATATATGCATATATGGGCGTGCATGTAGATGTACGCCCTGTTCACCTATGTATCCCAGCCAGCAACATAAAGCATTTGGTTCATAGCATAATGTATATGTTGCTTGTTGTATATTATAAAGAATCTGGGATTTTAATCCTGGATTCTACAGGGTGTGTTCCGGGGGTATGCCCCCCAATTTTTTTGAAAAACACACACTATAAATAACGCATTCTGGCAACATATTTACACGGAATAAAGGAATCATGCAATCTCACAAGTGATAAAAAAAGTTAATCAAAGAATGTTGAGGCGGCCGTTTTTGTAGGGGGGGGGGGGCGTATTTTTTTTCTTTAATACGCTAGGCTCAAATAACGCATTCTGGCGACATATTTACACCGAATTAAGGAATCAAGCAATCTCACAAGTGATTATTAGTTGTGATTAGATTTACCGGTAGGTCTATCTAAAAAAAGTGTAACCCAAGAATGTGGAGACGGCCGTTTTTGTGAAAAATACACAAAGTAACGCATTCTGGCGACATATTTACACCGAATTAAGAAATCAAGCAATCTCACAAGTACGGACTGGGTATGGCGTGCCACCTGTTGAGTAAACAGAAATGAACCTACAATGAAGTGACATCTGGTGAGTTAATATTAACTATATTGCATTCAGCACTGTTCAGAGCTCATCTGGTTTCAATAGTAGTGGAGCAGTTAACCAAACCAATTGTGCATTTGGTGATAAAAGCACCAAACTTGGTACACGTCAACTACATATAATAGTGGTCGTTTTAAAGATGGGAGACACTCAAATTTCTTAGAAATAAATATACATACAAGACAAAAGACAAAATGGTACCAAAATATCATATCAATTGTATTCGCGAAAACTACGGACGACATTCAAAATCAGTCAAAAAAAATCAACAGTAACAGAACATGGTCATGTCTGTTAATGCATACAAAACAATTCCAGTAGTAAACAAAATTATTTTTAAACACATCTAGAGTAAATAAAAACAGTATTTGTATAAACAGAATCGCTAACGTTCCATGAATTATGACATTTTTACGAAATTCCTTAATTATCAGTTACACATGCTAAAATGTGTTAAATACATTCACCAAATGTAAATTAGGTGTTAGTTCCACTTCTAGTATAGCTGGCATATAAGCTCATCTAACTAAACAGAGCAGCTTTTGATATCTACAGGTTGATATGGCATCTGAACAAGTATTGCAGTAATTGGGCATGTATATTATGCATACACCAGCTTTTGTATCACCTACATGCCATGATGTTTATATTAAAAGTACAATACACTTACAATAAACTCATATTGGCCAGCATATCATTTCCATGAGGACAACGAATAATAACTTCTAAAATGTTAGTTTATCAGTATTTTTAGAAACATACATACAGTCATGTAAGTCATCAACTCCACCATCCCCATTTTTTGAAGTTTACACATTCCACGGACAAAACTGTTTTAAAAAACAACAAAGTAGTATAAATATTTAACTACGCCTATATCATCATGTATGAAACAAATTGGTACCAAAGTTATGAGTATCTATTCGTTAACATTTGTGTCCCTATGCCACAAAACTAACATGAATTATACATTTGATTGTCAACTGAATAGTCCCTGGCCTAGTGTACAAACGTTGCTTAACTTTTTTTTTATTATTATAAAGATTATGATTCAAATTGGGATGTTCACATGTGATTTATAATGATGTGTGGTAAAGAATGCTCACACAAGTCAGACACACAGGAAACAGGTCCCCACACAGTTAAATGGAGACCTCTTATGTGCCGTCCCACTAATCAATATTGTGCTGCTGCAGGCCTGCAAGTTAGAGAGTTATTCAATGGAAGTAAAATGTGTAGCCAGGACATAATATTGAAGTGGTACACACAAATGACCATGATCAAGTGAGAGCGAGAATTAAATGTGATCGCCCTATAATTTTTCACATTTTTTTTACAATATTAGATAGGCCTACAATTCACCAGTCTCTTTGTGCACCTTGTATCATCGCTAAATTGTATTAGGCCTATGTAATATAATATAATATCGATTGAATGCAATCAAACTAACGGTTTATAAGATATCACACCCACCCATAAGAGATCCTCCAACAGCCATCTTATTTTTATTTAATTCTTCCCAGAAGTTAGTGACATCATCAGAAATACCCAGAAAACCATCACATTAAATTTGAATGTGATTCATTAAAAGGTTAATAAGATATCGCGCCCACAAGCTGATTGGGTGACTATTTTTTTTTTAAATGGTCCCCTGTCAGTCATTTTGTTCTCTATTGATTATTCTTAAAAGTTAATCAGATCATCAGAAATACGTAGAGAGCCATCTATCAAATGTTAATGTGTTTCATCCAACGGTTGATAAGATATCGCACCCATATCTTATGGGCGCAATAAGCTTTTTAGGAGGCCATTTTTCAAAATGTCCTCCGTCATTCATCTTGTTCATAATGGATTCTTCCCAAAAGTTAATCAGAACATCCATGATAACCAGAGAGCCACTACGTCAAAAATGAATGTGACCAAACCAACGGTTCAAAAGATATCACACCAACAAATTTTTTGTGCAACCATTTGTTCAAGATGTCCTCCATCAGCCATCTTGTTCTCAATGAATTCTTCCCAGAAATTAATAAGATCATCAGAAATACCAAGAGAACCACCACATAAAATTTGAATATGATCCATCCAACTGTCCATAACTTTAAGATATCGTGCCGACAAGCGCTTTGGGAGGCCCTTTTTTCAATATTTCCTCTGTCATTCATATTGATTATAATGGATTATTTTCAAATGTTAATCAGATCATCAGCTTTAACCAGAGAGCAACTACGAAATACCCAGAGAAACGCCACATCAAATTTGAATATGATCCAACCAACGGCCTTTGAGATATCGCACCCACAAAATTTTCGAATGGTCATTTTTTTAAATGTCATATCAGCCATCTGCTTATTGATGCATTCTTCCCCAAAAGTTAATCAGATCATCAGATATAACCAGAGAACCACCACATCAAATTTGAATGTGAGCAAACCAACGGTTCAAAAGATATCACACACACAATTTTTTGGGCAACCATTTTTTCAAGATGTCCCCCATCAGCCATCTTGTTCTCAATGCATTCTACCCAGAAGTTAATGAGATCATCGGAAATACCACGAGAACCACCACATCAAATTTGAATATGATCCATCCAACTGTCCATACCTTTAAGATATCGCGCCGACAAGCGCTTTGGGAGGCCATTTTTTTCAATATTTCCTCTGTTATTCATAATAGAATCTTTTTAAATGTTAATCAGATCATCAGATATAACCAGAGAGCCACTACGTCAAATTTGAATGTGATAAAAACCAACGGTTTAAAAGATATCACACCCACAAAATTTCGGGTAACCATTGTTTCAAGATGTCCTACATCTTGTTCTCAATTAATTATTCCCAGAAATTAATTAGATCATCAGAAATACCAAGAGATCAACCACATTAAATTTGAATATGATCCATCCAACTGTCCATAAAAAATCGCGCCCACAAGCTTTTTTGGAGGCTATTTTTTTTTAAATGTCCTTTGTCGGCCATCTTGTTTTTATGGATTCTTCCAAAAAGTTAATCAGATCATCAGAAAAACTCAGAGAACCAACACACCAAATTCTAATGCGATCAAACCAAGTTAATAAGATAGCACTCACACAAGCTTTTTGGAAAACCATTTTTTAAAGATGTCCTCCATCAGCCATCTAGTTTTTAATTAATTATTCCCAGAAGTTAATTAGAAGACAATAAATACCCAGAGTACCACCACATCAAATTTGAATGTGATCCATTCAACGGTTTATAAAATATTGTGCCACCAAGCTTTTTGGCTTGCTATCTTTTGTCAAAATGCCTTCTTGTTTTTTATGGCTTCTTCCCTGAAGTTAATCAGATTATCAGAAATACCCAAAGAACCGCCACATCAGATTTGAATAAGATCCAACCAGCGGCTTATAAGATATCGCACCAACAAGCTTTTTGATAGGTCATTTTTTTGCAAAATATTCCGTCAGTCATATAGTTATTAATGAATCCTTCCCAGAAGGTAATTACTTTATTAGAAATACCCAGAGAACCACTCCGTCAAATTTGAGTGTGATCCATCAAACGGTTTATAAGATATCGCGCCCACAAGCTGCTTGGGTGGCTATTTTTTTCAAAATGCCATTTGTCAGTCATCCTGTTCTTTATTGATTCTTCGTAAAAGTTAATAAGATCATCATAAATACCTGGAGAACCACCAATCAAATTTTAATGTGATTCATCAAACGGTTAATAAGATTTCGCGACCATAAGCTTTTTGGGAGGTCATTTTTTCCAAATGTCCTCAGTCATTTATTTTGTTTCCGATGGATTCTTCCCAAAAGTTAATCAGATCATCAGATATAACCAGAGAGCCACTACGTCAAGTTTGAATGTGATCAAACCAACGGTTCAAAAGATATCACACCCACAAGTTCTTTGGGCAACCATTTTTTCAAGATGTCCTCCATCAGCCATCTTGTTCTCAATGAATTCTACCCAGAAGTTATTGTATCATCAGAAATACCAAGAGAACCACCACATCAAATTTGAATATGATCCAACCAACTGTCCGTAAAAGATATCGCGCAGACAAGCTGGTTTTTTTTCAAAAAGCTCACTGTCAACCATCTTTTTTTATAGATTCGTCCCTTAACATGCTTAAGTTAATCAGATCATCAGAAATACCCAGAGAAACGCCACATCAAATTTGAATAAGATCCAACCAACGCTTATAAGATATCGCACCCACAAACTTTTTGGGGGGTCATTTTTTGAAATGTCCTTTCAGTCATCTTCTTATTAACGCATTCTTCCCCAAAAGTTAATCAGATCATCAGATATAACCAGAGAACCACCACATCAAATTTGAATGTGATCGAACCAACGGTTCATAAGATATCGCGCCCACAAGCTTTTTGGGAAACCATTATTTTTACAAAATGTCCTCTGTCAGTGATCTTGTTTCTGATGGATTCTTTCCAGAAATTAATCAGATCAGATATACCCAGAGAACCACAGCATCAAATTTGAATGTGATCCATTCAACGGTTTATAAGATATAGTGTATATATATATATTTGGGCTACACAATTTTATTTAACTGTTTAAATGGCAACAAAAATGGCAACAAAAGAATTGAAATTTCGATAATTGTATTTTTACCGCTGTCATTTCAAAGTTTCAAAGTTTCAAAAAATTGAAAACTGTTTCTAAGATATCACACGAGCATAAGCTTTTTGGGAGGCCATTTTTTTCAAAATGTCCTCTGTCAGTCATCTAGTTTTTAACGGATTCTTCCCAAAAGGTAATCAGATCATCAGATATAACCAGAGAACCAGCACGTCAAATTTGAATGTGATCAAGCCAACGGTTCATAAGATATCACACCCGCAAGCTATCAAGACACCATTTTTTAAAGATGTCCTTCAGCAGCCATCCTGTTTTTAAGGAATTTTTGCCAGAAGTTAACAATATTATCACAAATTATATCAATACCAAGAGAACCACCACATTAAATTTGAATATGATTCCTCAAACGGTTCATAAGGCCATCCTAAAAAATATGTTTTTTTTCCGATTTCCGACAGCATGGATAAAAATAGTGGTAAAAGATACTGCATGGCCTTTTGTGTGGTTGAAGAAAACATTTCCACACGCACATGTCCAGATCAGTGCATGAACTAAAGTTTTTATTGAAGTCAAATACAACGTTTTTATTGCGGTGAAATTTTCGATCACGCGTCTGTCTCTAGAATCTTAGGCCTAGCCTGGCTCAGGTTGAGAGAATGACCGCCCATACTTGCCACATGGAATTTCAAACAGTCTAAAACAATACTTTCTCAGACCTAATACCGCATGGAAATTTTCACACCATGAAATCGGAAACAAAGATATTTTTTTAGAATGGCCTAAGATATCACGCTTTTTTAGGAGGCCATTTTTTCAAAATGTCTTCTGTCAGCCATCTTGTTTCTTTATGGATTCTTCCCAAAAGTTAAACAGATCATCAGAAATACCCAGAGAACCAGCACACAAAATCATAATGTGATCAAACCAACGGTTTATAAGATATCACAGCCACAAGCTTTTTGAGCATACATTTTTTAAGGATGACCTCCATCAGCTATCTATTTTTTAATGATTTTTTCCCAGAAATAATCAGAACATCAAAAATACCCAGAAAACTGCCACATCAAATTCAAATATGATCAAACAAACAGCCTAAAAGATATCACGCCCACCCCTTTTTGCGCCAAATTCTTTTAAAAGTCCCCTAAATTGGCTAAAAAAATCTTGGGAGCGAGCCCCTGAACCCCCTCCGCCCCCTCCTTTTTCAAATCCTGGATCCGCCCCTGTGGGAGGCCATTTGTCTTCAAAATGTCCTCTGTCAGTCATCTTGTTATTAATGCCTTCTTCCCAAATGTTAATCAGATCATCAGATATAACCAGAGAACCAACACATGTGACATCAAATTTGAATGTGATCAAACCAACGGTTCATAAGATATCACACCCACAAGCTTTTGGGCAACCATTTTTTAAAGATGTCCTCCACCAGCTCTCTTGTTTTTAATGATTTTTCCCCAGAAGTTAATTATATCATCAGAAATACCAACAGAACTATATACCACATCAAATTGTAATGTGATCAAGTCAACGGTTCATAAGATATCGAACCCACACGCTTTCTGGGTTTTTTCATAATGTCCTCTGTCAGTCATCTTGTTTTTAATGGATTCTTCCCAGAAGTTAATCAGATCAGATAAAACCAGAGAACCACCACATCAAATCGGGGTTAAAAATAAGGTTGTCCATCGGACAATCAGGTCAGATTTTCAGGTTGTCCGCTGAAATTTGTCAGGTTGTCCGCAAGTAATAAATAGCTACGACCCAGGACGTTCCCACAATTTTCTGAAAACATTAGTCAGCGTTCGAAATTAAGGGTAGTCCGCTAGTCCGAAAACTAGTAAAAATAGCTGCGGACCGCCTGTCTAGTAAAAAACGGCGCTTCAATGATTCTATTAATTAGCTACAACCTGTGGTAGCAAAGCGAGAGACCGTGTGCCGCGGTCAGAGGCGTGTCAATTTGCATACATGTATGCCCAGCCCACGTGTGATATTTGGTCAGCGTTTAGTTAAACCTACGGATATCAAGTACTTAGTTGAATATATCACACACGTTAAGGCTGTGTAAGCTGTATTGACCGCTGGCGGGAAGCGCCAAACAGAAACTGGAGGCTGGCTATACGGACATAGTCCATATAGCCATTAAGTAATAGTCATTACTGAGGTCATGGCCCCATTCACTGGACTACGATTGTGGGAGTTCCGGGACAGCATTGTGGCAGCATTGACCTACTGTCATCTGTTAGCGTTTAAACGGTCATCCCAAAGCGTGTCACATTGGCAATGTGAAAGACGATGATCATTTGAAATAAAAACATAGGCCTATATATTGATCTAATCATGCTAATAGTGAGTGCTTTATTGTTTAAATAGAGGGTGGTCCGACAATAAATTAACATAACATAAGTAGCTAAACCTACGCTAAGCGTTATCAGTTATGGCAGTCTTTATTATCACACCTCCGACATACCCTGTTAACCATCTTCATTCCAATGTGAATAAATAGCAGAGATGGAACATGCAGATGTAACCAAACGTACATTTTAATACACATGTATGAAAACACGAACATATTTAATTATAACGGCAGAAACTGGTTTTCAACGCCACATACATGGATAAATAGGCCTATATGACGATATTAATCCCCTGTAGGACTGAGATGGTCAGCCCAACAGTCTAATTAGCGTTGCACGAAGAACAAAGCGATTCGCGGCGATTGTGCTATTACACAACAGTCATTTACCCAATGCTGGCTTAATGTTGGTCCACCGTCGTGACGCTGGGCCAACATTAAAGTAGCATTAGGTCGACTTCTCGTGTTTGCCGGGATATGATCAGATGCTGGGAGCAGCGTCGCCTGCTCACATGTCAGAAAACGCTCACCAATGATGTTGCGCCCACTGTGACATCGGCACAACCTTAGTCCAACACTGGATCAACATTTTCCGTTTACTGTGCGTATGATATTATATCCTATTCTCCCGCAGCCCAGTTAGCAGGGGTAGTGCCTAAGTGTGTAAAATTGCAAAAATTGCAATTTTAAGTAATTAAACCGGTCCCGGAACACACATCACCGCGCCTGTTCGGATAGCAGCTTTATATTTGCATAAACAGGGGTGCCGGGCGTGGGTCTTCACAGCAGGACTCGGGGTATCCCGGTCGCTGACTGGCTGGCATCCTACAGGCCAGGATCTGCCTTTAAGGAGGCGGACCCCTGTCCTGTACGTGCCGTGTGCACACGCACGTGGCTCCCAAGTATATAAATGGTTTCCCGGTTAAAGCACAGTGTGTTTCGTATAGTAGCGCTGCTGCTCGCATCAATATTTCCCACCCACCCTGTAAACCCATTTTAAAAAAAAGTCAATTGATGTAGCATTTAGATTATATATTATGTGAATTATAGTATTATAATGGTAATTGGTACTATGAATTCGAAGATGTAGCGTATTTTACAATTATACTAAAGATGTATCTTATTTTACAATATACTAAAGATTACTTGAATATAAGAATACATTATCAGATGTTTTAAGCCGCCTGATTTCGGCTGTATGATGTGGGCTGGTTGCGTAATCATCACAGATATTACGTAACCAGCGGCACTGATATGAGGTTGAACAAACTTTATTGGCCAAATCCTTCGTTGTTTTTTGTTCACCACAATTATCTTTTTATTATATACAATAGTGTAGGGACCGTAGATTAATTACGGCGCCAGCTATTAAAACTATTGTGGTGTAATGCTGAGCCGTCGTCATTTATAGCGGTCTGATTGATAGAGAGACACTGGTTGACAATTACAACGATCATGTCAAACTTCTCTGTGTTTGCTTTGCTGTAAACGGCCGTTGCGGGGTGTCCCATCACAAGTATAGTAATATCATTTAATAACCTAATTCTCATTCTCAAAAATTCCAATTAAAGGTCACTAGGCTACTAGTGATACTTTGTTTATGTAATATTATCGCTGTAGTATTATCACTGTAATAAAGAAAAGTGGTCCCTAACGTAAAAATATTTTTTATAATAACCGTCAAAATTATAAAAAATCAGTCATGCCCGGTGCCCCTGACAAATGACCACCCCTTTCATATGACCGTTTTTATGTGGCCGTAACTGGGGTCGCATAATATAATTGTATTTCAGGACTACTAAAACATCTACCAGACTATTAAAATTTAGGTTTTAATAGTCCTGCTCACTAGTAAAAAAAATGGCTAAGTTCTATCCCTGTTAGTTAACCAACAGGTGGAAACTCACCACTGTAATAAAAAAAATTTCAACCCTGACGGTCACTTATAAATGCCTTTAAATAATAATGTGATGTGAAAATATCCTTCTCAAAAGTTGGTGGTCTGCTCGGACAACCTCATGGTGACTATTGATTGTCCGCCACAAATTTTGGTTGTATCGGACATGTGGAAAGACCTTATTTCGAACACTGCGAATTTGAATCTGATCCATCCAACGGTTCATAAGATATCGGGCCCACAAGTTGTTTCGGCGCTATTTCTTCAGAATGTCCTCTGTAAGTCATCTTGATCTTTATTGATTCTCCCCAAAAGATAATCAGATCATCAGAAATACCCAGAGAACCACCAATCAAATTTGAATGTGATTCAGCCAACGGTTAATAAGATATTGCACCCACAAGCTTTTTTTGAAAGCCATTTTTTCAAAATATCCCCTGTCGATCATCTTGTTTTTAAAGAATTATTCCCAAAAGTTAATCAGATCATCAGATATAACCAGAGAACTACCACATCAAATATAAATGTGATTAAACCAATGGTTTATAACATATCGCGTCCACAAGCTTTTAGGGAATCCATTTTTTCAAAATTTCCTCTGTCAGTCTTGTTTTTAATGGATTCTTCCCAGAAGTTAATCAGATCAGATATAACCAGTGAACAACCAGTGACCACAGCAAATTTGATTGTGATCCACCAAACGATTTATAAACACAAGCTTTTTTGAAGGCCATTTTTTCAAAATGTCCTCTGTCAGCTATCTTGTTTTTAATTAATTTTCCCCAAGAAGCAAATACACAACATTTGTATAACATTTGTACAACATCGGCTCAACGTCTTCAACGATGGACCAACATTGTACAAATGTTATACAAATGTTCTGTGCTTACTGGGTTGGTATGAGTCTGACAATATTAAATTCAAATTACTAAAAATAAGTTAGTTTTATACATGTCATTAGAATCCAGCAGTCTACCAAAAATATATGAGGGAGGGCTACCAGATATTCAAAGTGGTACAATTCCAGCTGCATTTATTTTGTTTAAAACTTTATTATAGGGGGTTCAAAATCAATTTCAAGTGTAGTAGATCTAGAAGGACGTATTCCCCTTTCTACTATATCTCAAAGTTAAATTTAAACACATCAAGGAGGTTTTTAATTAAAACAAACAAAAAATACAGCTAAAATTGCTAAAAAGTGAATGTTTAACCAAATAATCTAAATTTTGTGGTAGTTTATTTTTCTGTAGATATTCTTTATAATTTAAAGCTGATAATGTTTAGCAATTCCAGCTTTAAACATGTTAAATAAATCATGTAGTCTAGATAAAACATATTACCGTTAATTTAGAAGAAAAGTGAAAATGGTACATTTTCCAAATTATTTTTATCTATTTCTAACAGCAGTTGTTGCAGGCTCGGGTTTTATCCTTAGAACAATTTTTAAAAACATTTAATACTCATAGAAACAATAAATTTGTTATAAATCAGTTAATCGTACAACTGCAATTTTTTAACTGCCACCATGGAAAAATGTTCTTTTGAAAATGAAATGAATGCTCAGGTTTTAGGCCATATGTGCACATATAGGCCAAACTGGGCAAGGAGAACCCCCTAAGGATGGCAAGATGACACTGCCCTTCGGACACAGGATTCAAAATTCGAATGCTGACGGTCTGAGGCCGTATTGAATCTCTACGAGTGAGCTGGGAAGAAACATTTTGTTTCTTTGATACTTAAAGGCCAGAGTGGAGTTTAAACCCACGATCTCCGATTTCCAAGCAGGCAGCTTTAGTCACTGCACCAGGGCCCCCGCCCCCCAAATATATTCTAATAGTCATATTCAGATTTAAATTCATCAAGAAGAGTGAATGAAATTCTGAACCAATTTTCATGACATTTTGCACAGACAATTGTCCAGTCATGTGGCGACAAACTTTACAAAGTTTTAGGAGGTACTTCAGAAGCTAGATGTGATGTGATGTGATGAAATTCTGAGATTCTGGGTTTATAAAGGGCAACATTTTTTTCATTTACTAGATGTTAAATAAACTTTTAAAGTATACAATATTATGAAATAAAAATTTCATAAGGGTAGTTGCCCCACGACTAGAAAATATTGAGCTTGTAAAATTTCATGACAGTTGGTTGAGAATTGGTTGGATAAATCAACGAAAATCATTCACCACGGTTAATTTGAATCCGACTATAGTTGGAAAACTTAAAGATTCATACAGCTGCAAAACGGGCATGTGTGGGACCGTCACGTGTAGGCCTACAGTAGCATATATAGAGTACATGGCTGTAGGCATACAGTAACTTACTGTACAGGGTGACGGCATTGATATCGTCAACTAAACTGATTACAAGATACTACTTGAACGATACATTGACACAGTACTGTTTTAATGTTGGACCAGCGTCGCAACATTGGACAAATGTACTATGTTTGAGAGAAAGTCCACCTGCCCAGCAAACACAACAGATTTGTAAAACATATATACAATGTCGGCCCAATGTCTTCGACGTTGGTCCAACATTGTATAAAGTCATACAAATGTTTTGTGTCTATTGGGTGTCAATACAAGCTTGGGGTCAACCAGTTTCGACATCAACGCACTAATACAGTCAGTTTGTTTGCAAGCCAGCGACCAAGTAGGGGCCAGGGCAAAGGGCTTTGAATTATTAACTCATAGATGTCGCTCAAGTATATATGAAGTTGCTGTGGTTTGAGAAGTTGCTCTTAATGAGGCTTCGGGTATGAAACACATATTTAGCATTATTATGGAATAGGGCCTGGGCCTACCCACAGGCACTATTGCATTCTGGGGGACCCTTGTCCTGCTTTGACAGTTGACCACACCTTTAATTCATATTATGGGGTGGCTATTTGTATGGCAGAGTTATAAATGGGAATCAATAGGTGCCCATCATTTCGTAAACGAGCCCGTGTAACCACTGGCAGGGATCGACACTAACTGATTTCAGGTAGTAGCCCAAAGGGCCAGTTACTTCAGATAATTACTGGCCCTTAGCCTTATCGTTCTAGTCCTTAGTGTACACAGTATTAAGGGAGTGTAATTTTTATGTTGCCCCCAGGGCCAGTATATTAGGTGATTTACTGGCCCTTAGTGATTTCCACTGGCCTGGGGCCAACGGGCCAGTGTTAGTGTCGAGCCCTGCACTGGTAACCATGGTAACTCTAATTCAGGGTTTCTGCAGCATTGGGATAAGCAAATTTAAGATCTTTTTAAGACCAACAAATTCACAAATGTAACACCTATTTGTTGATTCAAATTTGTCTTATAAAGCAGGAAAATCCAATCTGATATGTCTATACTGGGCCATAATCGCTGATGCTGGCCACCAGTGCCGGGTCAACATCATGTGTTTCGCTGTGAGTCCAGGGTTCAATTTGTTTAGAAAATTTTGTGTAGTGATTTGTAGCCAAGCTCAAAATTCATTGTTTTGTTCCTGCCATCAAAGATAAAATATTTCACTAATCAATTTCATGTTCGATCAGCAATTAGCCCAAATTGTGTAGCATTTTGCTACGCGATGCTGAACAAATCGAACCCTGTGTGACCCATGTGGTATGTATGTGAGTGTGCATTCATTATATGCCAGGAAATACTAGCATATACATCATACTTATTGATGCCAGTCTTTTAACAAACCACACACATTTCAACAGAAAAGTTGGCTGCCCAAAAATTTGGGACCTTTTTAAGACCTTGACGGACAAAACCTTTGTTTTGAAGACATCCCTAGGTCTTGAATTTTAACATACCAATATAAGACTTTATAAGATTGCGTGGCAACCCTTTGATTAGGGCATCAATTTCAAATGATGATTTTTTATAACTTGACAAGTTATAAAATATGTATTTGTGTGCATTTTGTAACAAAATATTTAATTCTTAAGTATTCAAAAATATACATCTTAAAAAATGTTAAACTAGCCCCAAAAAAATTGAAACAGGAAATTAAATATACATTTTATTTGACAATTCTTTCTTCTCACTACAACGTCCACAACACTTAATGAAAAATAAACTTACTTTGTGCTTGAATGAGCATAAGTAAAACAGAATTAAAAACAAAGTGTCTCGTCATCAAGAAGAAATCTTAAGTGTATTATTTAACAATAATTGAAGTTTTATGACAATCTTTCAAATATGCTCTTCACATGAAATTGAATGCCTAAATAACAGTATGCAGGCTTTATAACTGTTAAATTACATTTTCTTACTGTAACAGAGCATAGAAGAATAGTGACACATGAATGCTATGTATTAAAATTTGTAATTAACCTAAAATTATTTTGCGTCTTATCAATTGTCTGGAAAATAAGACCAATGAGGAAAAAAAATGAAATGGCATTTCAAACAAACAGGTTGATGCTATGATTTCATTGCTATGATCTGCTCCACGACTGTCACACCAACGCCAACACATTAGCTACTAAACACGGAAATATGTTGATGTTCTAATGTTATTAATTGAAGGTGGGATTTTTACAGTACTATTCAACGACTGCACTGAATATGGTATAACATCAACTGATACAGGAACAAATAATCCAAAGACTTGACCAGACGAGGGCAGTGTTTGGGTCGAGTCTCTTCCACAGCATGAATTCTTTCAATAGGAAGTGTAAAGTGGACTACTTTTACTTCATATCAAATGTACTTGCGCCCGTGACATTCACCGCATGCTGATGTGATGCAGTTTATGTTCCGGAATGAAAAGTGTGCATACATCTCACCGGCACTGACAATTCACAATATGTCAGACAGAATTTTATGATAATTCCTAATCCTAGTGTCTGTGAACTGTGACAAACTGGGCTGATATTAATGAGGGTGTTGATCGCCCAGAATAATAAATTCACTTCATTTTGTTAGCTAAAACCAGGGGCCAACTATTGTCTCAATCTCGCGACCTGCTTCTACTGCGACTGCGTGTGCGACTTCGTGAAGTCCGTCTTCTCTCCACGGACCTTGATCGACTCCTGGACCTAGACCGTCTTCTGCTGCCACCACTCGTTCTCCCTCGTCCGTACTTTGAACAATCGTAAGCATAATGGCCACGCTCACCGCACTCGAAACAGCGCTCATTTGCACCTACAGGAAAACGGGGTCTGGGGGGTCCCCGATCGTTTCTGTTCCATGGTTTTGGCCTCACTTTACCGGATGATCTTTCCACGCGAACTCGTGCTCCACAAACAGTCGTGTCGTCCAATTCACGAATGGCGTCTTCGGCATCGCGTGCGTCCTCATATTCAACAAAAGCGAAACCCGGCGGATTTCTAGCCACCCATACCTTCTTTATCGGTCCATAATACTCAAACGCCCTTTCTAAATCTTTTTCTGTGGCATCTCGCGGGAGATTCCCCACATAAACCTTACATTCCAAATCAACGTGCCGCGACATACCGGTAAAAATGACTGCACTGCGTGCACAAAGCTCAGTGTTATAACAGGTCACAGAGTGTACAACAGACGCGCGCGCCTGTATTGACTTGACCTTTGATAACTGTGTCATGTGTACACACGACAAGTGCGTCCGCACTAACCTGTGCTTACAATCTAACCTACAGCGGCACCGCAAACTTTGTGTGAGAATTTGACATGTGTGCCAAACTTTAATAAATGAATTAAATTACTTGTTCATTGTTGTCAACAGGTCAAACTAAGGTGGTAGGCCCCATGCAGCTAATACTGTTTAAGTGTCATAATTAACAGTGAGTAGGCCTAGCGTAGTCTACCGGTACGACTGATTTCACAAAAATGTCACAAATGACACAGGCAATAGGCCTCAACAAAACAACAATCAATTAATAGGCTACGGTAGTAGGTACCCAGTATAAACACAATAAAAATAGGCTTGGTAAATTTTTAACTAGCTTTGACCCAGTAGGCTTAAACTTGAGACATTGACACCTTGTTGGGCCTGGGCCTACTAGAAGTTTAACGTTGGCCCAACGTCTGGGACGCTGGTCATATATTAAAACAACACCGTTTCTTCTTGTTGCAGGCCTATTACTGCCACCGGAAGTGTTATCTGTAGCTGGCGGTTCGCCTTTGTTGGGTGGTAGGAGAACTTGCCCAAGACGCCCACCTCTAAGGATCGTAACCTTTTGTAACCTTACTGATTAGGCTACCAAATGAAGATCAGCTCAGCTGATTCTGGATATAACCATGCACGGCCAGTGAATTTTTTAGGTTTGTATTAGAACTGTGTATTTTTTTTTTGAGCAAAGTGGGCGTTTTGGGAATGTCGTTCTTAAGACGCCCACCCCCGTGCACAAAGCACCCACTGCTCTTTCTCCATTACCACACGAAGGCACAAAACGCACACCCTGAAACAAAACAACTGGTGGGCCTTGTAGGGACATGATTGGGCGTTTTGGGAACACTTGCCTTGTGCTTGCTAAATCAGAGGGTGGCGTTATAGGGTAAATGGGTCGGGCTTTTTAGGCACATGAGAGAAAATTAGAACATGGTCATATCCTGAAAAGCTCTCATGCCAGGCTTGTCATATTAATGCTAAAAATACGCAAGAAATATGCCTTTGCAATCTATGATAGTTTAGGCATAGTCACAGTTCAAAATTGTGCAAAAATAATGTCAAAAGGTATCACTTTACATTTTAGTTTGGCACACCAAAGCTGTCCTGCGTCTATGCAGCCAAGTTCTGCACAAGCAAAGTCATGACGTCATAAATGAATTAAACACTGAGCATGGGTGGAATTATGACTAATTCTGAGAAAGTGGTGGGTTGGTGGGCATTTTGAGCAAGGTGGGCGTCTAAATTAGGCAAGTTCCCCTATAATGTCAAAGGCAGCTATAGTGGCCCAACATTCAACCAATGTGCACATTGTGTTTGAGAATGCCCGGTTGTATGCATGCTAATTAGCCACTAATCCTTTGCACGGTAAGTGCATTATTAAGCCAGCGATGGGGTGGGCCTAATGTTATGCAAGCGACATCTGCAATAGGGGCCTACCACGATCACTTTAACCCTTTGAGTGACATCATTATTTTGGCAAAATATAAAGTTAGCATACTCTTCTAAGTGTTACACTGTCACTGGGGTGGATAAAGTGACAATATTTAAGAGAATATACAGATACTTGATTTACCGAAATATTCGGTATCCATGGCAATGCTGGTTCTGGGTACCATGGTAACGAATTCCTGGAAAACATGACAAATACGCTTATTTCGCATAATTTCACTGTCCCCTGCACAATAATTCACGGTAAGTAACTATGTAAAACTCAACATAATGTGTATATATTATGTCGCCATCATATATTTTCATCGTCGGGAACACTCTGGCTGGTAAAATACCGCATGCCGTCTGAATGCATTCTTGTCTATTTCCATAGAAGGTAGACGTATTCATGATGACTACATGACTGTGCTGAATCCGGGAGTCATTATGCTAGCTTGTGAAACAGGCACGTGTCTAAATAGTCTGGCGGCCAATGGGCAAAAAAGGCCGTATTTTTCCGTTTCGTTTACCGAGATATATTTTAGGCTGAATTTGATATATTGTCAAGTTAAGATCCTGGGGGGCTCATTTCTGGCGGATGTATAGTTGGTAGCCCGGGAATTCACCATGGCAACGGGCCTTGAATCAGTCCTCGTGTGAAGACAACGCTTTTGTTTTATCAAGTGTTATTAGCAGCCGTATGGATCAAAATAAACATACCTTTGTTGCATTCATAGACTTTGCAAAAGCATTAGACTGGGTCGATCGAGAGCTTCTATTGTATAAATTGCTTCGATCTTCTGTAGACGGTCCCTTCTATTTTGCAATTAAATCTATGTACACTATAACTAGGTCATCTGTGACGTAACATTGTTATGCAATGGGAAAGGTGCGATGTTAGCGTTGGTAACACAGCTTGCCTTTAGAGAATTAAATTGTGAAAATCTTTACTTTGAGATTTGTCAAATATTTTAACAACATAATGGATTAATAAAATAATTGGTTAATACAATATTGTAATAGACTCATTGACTAATAAAATATTAAAAAATCGTGTCAAGCCATAAACATATTATTTTACCAATAGCTTTATAAACTGGACGATATAAAAGAATACGAGATCCTGTTATAAAAATAATTAGGAGTTTACGAGTTGAAGAACGTTTGTGTAATTCGTGTGACATTCCTGAAACCGACAACGAAATTTAGTATTTATATGTTCCCTATATGACAATTTTAGAACAACGCTTTTTCAATCTGTGACTGTGGTGAAAACAAACTTATTTTTTAGATATTAATAATGCTGACAAATTTTTAATTATGCATTCTTGGAAAGCTCTGTCAAAATTTGTGAAGGCAGCTTGGAAAGAAAATCTAAATTATTCCGATTGTAAACTAGAACAGGAGTTCCTGAACTCCGAGGCCCGGCTTTAGTCTCCTTGAGTGCCATAGACAAGAATCAACTAAGTATTTTGTAAACATAACTGTGTTGGTCTTCATCATGGGCCAGAATCCTAAATGTCCAGGATATAAATGAGGAAAGAACTAAGGATACAAGTCAAAACATACCTTCAACATGTATTTCTTCCACCACCATCGCTGGTGCTGGCCAACATCCATTCAGCGCGTCGCTACGAAGTACAGAGGATGTAGGCCTACACACCCAATTCCGGTTAAATGTTTGGCCAGCGTCGCAGCCCATTGCTGGATCAATGCCGGTCAATCGTCTACCACGCTTTCCCAACAGTAATCTAACACTGGGTCTGCTGTATACTTTGCGCCAGTACATCAGCAAACACATGGCATTCACCCGATGCTGTTTCAATGTTGAACCACAGTATCTGACGTTGGCCCAACATTGAAACAACATTGGGAGATTGTCTCGTGTTTGCTGGGGGATTTCTATGCGGATGACGCTTTAACACCCCGTCGCTAGAAAAAACACTACCCAGATAACACGATACATTGGCCCAATGCTGATGTCATGCTGGGCCACCGTCTGCGACGCTGGGCCAACATTATTCCAACCAAAAACCCTTTAAGCTCTTAATCACGAATGTAATTGTGAATTTATTTTTTTCTGAACACTTTTTAAACAAGCAACTATTTGACCTAGCGACCTCAAACGTTATATTTGACTTGTTCATAAGGACTGTTTCTCAAAAATGTCTACCGTTTCCCACACACAGCACTTCTCTTTCCGCAAATTAGGACACAAACATTATTGCAATAAACTGAATAGGCTCTTGGCTTCCGGCCAACCTAATTAATAATTCGTGTTGTTTTTGTTAATACTGTAATTGACATCATCATGGTAATTTTAATATGTGAACAGATTTATTAAATTATCTACACTGAGCTGGTAGACTTTAAATAATAGTCCCACCTCAGTGTGGATGATTATGTAAAACTGAGACGCTCATCCCATCAGGCAGGGGTGTTTGGTCGGGGCTGGTTCGGTGGTGTGCCAACGTCTCAGACGATGGACCAGCATTGAGCCGACACTGGCCGGACATCACTGGCACATATATTTTTGTATGACTTGTAAGCCATTTTTGGCTGGGCATTTTACTGTGCATGTCACCGAAATCAATAAAGTTTAACATAGTATAATTGACCAACCATTGGCCATAATTAATTTTACTATGCCTGACATCTGGCAAGACGTGCCAGATAGCAAGACCATTACTATAAAACAAAATGTGCGGTTTCATGTAAGGATATGTTCTGGAAATGTTCAAGCATCAAACTGCACTGGCTGGATCCACGAAGGGGACAATCGCTGGCTGAATCCACCAGGGGACCAGCACTGGCTGCATACACTGAGTGAGGGGACCAGCACTGGCTGCATACAATGAGGGGACCAACACTGGCTGCATACAATGAAGGGACCAACACTGGCTGCATACAATGAGGGGACCAGCACCGGCTGGATGCACTAAGAAAACTACACTGGCTGGATCTAGAAAGGGGACACTCGCTGGCTCGATCCACTAAGGAGACCAGCACTGGCTGGATCCACAAAGGGGACCAGCGTTGGCTGGATGCACTACAGGAATTGCACTGGCTGGATCCACAAAGGGCTCCATAACTGGTGGCTGGAGCTGCTAAGAGGACCAGCACTGGCTGGATCCACAAAGGGGACCAGCACTGGCTGTATCCACATAGAATGGGACACTCGCTGGCTGAATCCACAAAGGTGAGCAGGTGAGAGGAATTTGGCTACACAAAATGAGCAGGTGCGACGATAAAATATATGACGTCACAAGTGTGCGATTTTATACATCGTGTGTGACGTCACTATTTAGGCCTATTATATACATGTATGCTTCACTATTTATGTATTGAGCGCGCTTCCAAGCGCGGTTGTGACTCAAGGGGTTAAAGGTTATCTCAGCCACTACACAAGTGATGTTGGTCACTAAGGAAGTGATCACAGCTACTGGCCTACTTTAAAAATTGTCTAAACCACTACAAAGTGATCCTGATATCCGAAAGAAACATTTTAAAAGTTACCTCAGCCAATACATAGCTGATCTTGGTCACTAACAAACTGGTGTAATTAAGCCACCGATAAAGTTATTAAGCCACTACAAAGTGATCTTAGCCACTGAATAAGTGAGCACAGCGACTTAAAAGCTAGGCCCCTATCTCATCCATTACTAGTAACTATAAAGTGATCTTGGCCACTGAAAAAGTGATCACTGCCACTTTCAAAATTATCTCAGTCACTACAAAAGTTAGCCTATCTACATGATCTACGGCCACTAGCGAAGAAATGCTCGTTAGCACGTTTCATAAAAAAGTTTTCTATCAGATAATCGTTTAAAATATGGTCAGCTATGTCAGCCAATGACCTTATACATAGAGCAACACTTGAGTCTTTTGCATAATATAATGAGTGTAAAAAATGCAACGAAACCCTCTGTGGTGACCGCTGTCATAAAACACAACGTAATTTGTCATTTAAGTTTTGACATTCTGTACCAGGCGAGACTTGGAATACTATAAGCAAGTTGTCATTTGATACACTGTAACTTAGATTAAGACACGCGGCACAATGAGATGAAAACAAGCATAATAACACTTCCACAATGGAAATAACGAAGCATTCTGCAATACCATGTAGCACAATGTCATATCACAATATGAAAAACAAAATCCCATTTGGCATTTTAGAATTTTGCCATCAATTATACGCCATACAAATAGTAGGCCTACTTTATAGCGATGTTGTTAACTAATAAAACAAAGTAATTTAAAAAATATAAATGTAGCTTTTACTAACCAGAGAGGGGCAGAAATCATCATATTTCTTTATCTCAAACATAACTAATTTATTAAAGCTGCATAACTGTTTTGTTTATTTTATTCGAAAGATTAATCCATGAAAAATGGTGTTTTATTTTTTTATTTTACTCCCTCGGTTAGTGAGTTATGAAGGATTTAAAGCAGCCCCTTGGGATGACATCAATTTTCGTTTTTAATTTTGTAATGAAGTAGTGTATCCCCCGGATCATGATTTTATTTTTTTCAGGATTTTTAGATTTTTAAAAATATTTTTTATCAACATTTCTATGAAACCGCTTAAAACCCAAACAAACTTTTTGTACACCTAAACACTTGCTAAAGGACGGTTAAATGTTCCTACAGCATTGGGCCACATGGTGATGCCGTCGGCCCAGCGTTGGGCAGACAATCAGTGTTCCAGGTGTATCACCTCATGTCCTGGCTATAAGACACCAATCAGACACCAATTAGCGGCAATTGTTTTGATCTCCTCGTTCAAGACGTGGGAATATGTGATGGAAAGTGCTATATATTGCTGACTTCTTTTGTTTACATGGCAATATACGACCTGAAAATTTAACTATTTCACTCTTTTTCGGTGCTTTTAAATAGTTTTTTTTACTTTTTTGTATTTTTAGCTAAGATCAGTAGGCTATATAGCTTCATACTAGTTAAATTTTCAAAATTGACAAAATTGAAGATGTCTCATCCCAAGGGGTCCCTTTAAGTTTGTTGTTTTTAAATATTGTTGCCCCACCAAAACAGACCTGATCACAGTGGAGTAAGACACACTGTTTGTATAATCAGGACATTAAAAGTACCAAGTGGCAGATACCGATCATCATTAAAAAAATGGAAGACTTTTAATTTTATTTTTATTTTTTAAGTGATCATAGATACATTTCACAGTAAAAAGTGTATTATCTCATGTCATTTAGACATATGTAGGAGTTATTACTTTGTGTGATATGGGTGATATATGCATATAATGTCATGTTTAATTTCGGTACCGGTATGGAGAATGTTACTCACTTGAAAAATAGGACTAAATTTTTGTTTGGTGCTTCAAGTGTGGGCCAGCATCTGAGCCATTGGCCCACCATTAAGACGCTCTCCCCAGTCCGTGGGAAATTGGCGCGGAATTGTCGTCGTTAATTCAGTGATGTAAATCATCTTTTTCGATTTTCTTGAAAAACATTTGCATTTTTTTATTCGGTATCTCATGGGCATTTCAAAATATAGACAAAATGCTACTAGACAATATCAGACTTTACTTTATTTTATCGTAAATCATCACATACAGTGATATAAATCGCGATATGCGGTAAAATAAAATAATATTTAAAACATCAGACTTTACTGTAACCAGTTTCCAACAGTTTTTTCGACCTAGTCTCAGGACGTCTACGGCTGGCTAGGTGGGCTATGTATCTCAGCTAACTCGAGGCATTGATCCAATGGCAGACTAATGTCGGCCCATCTTCTGCGGTACTGGCCCAACATTATGCTGATTAATCTCAACGTCTGGTGTTTGCTATTATTAAGGCGGTTTGGTGTTGGCCAATGTACCATTATATTGGCCCATAACCTTACCACTATTACATACGTATTGTACACAAACCATTCACTACTTCATAATACTTGATGGTGTATCGCATGGTGAACTAATTCCGCTACATTTACCCAGTTTTAGTGCATTTATAAGGCCTTTAAGACAATATGAATGATTGTTTTGTTCTTTTTATGTTATTTTTATCGAAATAAACAAAACAGTTAAGCAGCTTTAAAATTGTCAACGTCTGAGTTGGGCTATTGTGTTAAACGATTTTAATACATGCTTTATCTGTAATGTTTTAAACGATTTTAATCACAGATATGTTTTGTTTATTTGTTTATTTTCTTTTGAAAATGTTTTTTGAAACATATAATTTGTTTAGAATTTAATTTTGAAAAAAAGTTAAAATTTTTGCTTTATCTTTCAAGCTTGGGCATTGTAGTATAAATTCAACCACTGATTTGTTTAATAGCTACAGTTCACATTTATTTCAGAAAAGACCACCAGATGTGTTATATGTGTCCAACATCCTGCTTGGCTAATTCTCTGCCGAGTAAAAACCCTACCAGGCCTGAATTTATCATTGTCATCTTCATCCACTACAAGCCGCGAATTACTGTCGCTATTCTCGACTTGTAGTGGATAAAGATGATTTAATGTGGTTTAAAAATTAAAGAAAATTGACATGTAACGTTATTGGTAAACCAGTTTTATGGAAATATTCGTTCTAAAACACTTAGTTGTATAAAAATTAGGTCTGTTTTCAGGGATGTAAAATGATGCTTCAACCCTTTAACCGCCAAATTATTCAATCTGAATTTTCACCCACGTGAATTTGTGTCTCGCTGACGCGATCCACAACTTCAAGTGAGTGAGAATTATTCAGATTTGACAAAATGGAGGTCAACTGTTTTCAACTATTGCAGAATGATGTCACATTTTATCTTTAACATGTTTAAAAGGTGGTACTTAATGTGCTAATAAAAAATGAGAACCCGAATATATGATGCACCGGCGGTTAAAGGGTTGAAGCATTGTGAGGGCTTAAAGCAGCCCCTTGGGATACCATCAATTTTCGTTTTTAGTTTAGTAATGAAGTAGTGTATCTCCAAGATCATGATTTTATTTTTTTCAGAATTTATAGATTTAAAAAAATATTTTTTATCAACATTTCTATGAAACCGCTTAAAACCCAAACAAACTTTTTGTATACCTAAACAATTGCTAAAGGACGGTTTAATGTTTCCACAGCATTGGGCCACATGGTGATGCCGTCGGCCCGGCGTTGGGCAGACAATCAGTGTTGCAGGTGTATCACCTCATGTCCTGGCTATAAGACACCAATCAGACACCAATTAGCGGCGACTGCTTTGATCTCCTCGTCCAAGACGTGGGAATATGTGGTGTAAAGTTCTGTATATTGCTGGCTTGTTTTGTTTACATGGCAATATACGACCTGGAAATTTAACTATTTCACTCTTTTTTGGTGCTTTTAAATTGTTTTTTGACTTTTTTGTATTTTTAGTTCAGATCAGTAGGCTATATAGCTTCATTGAAAATGTCTCATCCCAAGGGGTCCCTTTAAAGGTTTAAACCCGCGGCCCACTGTGGAAGCGGCATAGTTACACGCTGACAGTGGGTAATCTGAGTAGTTTCCAAGGTGTCATCATATACATTTGCATGGGTAAAAACAGTTTCTACAGAACGATTTCCAACGTGAAAGCTATACAATTTAGAATACGATACCCCATTGTTTCCGGTTGGTCATTTCGAAATTAAAATCACTGGACTGAAGATAATCAGGTATCGCATCACAAATTTTATAGCTCAAACGATGGAATTAGCCTACTGACTGTAGTTTCTTATGTGTACGGCGTGATATTTTGTGCCCTGCGTATTGTATTACGAACAGTGGTCTGCCTACCTCTTTATATGTCATATATTGTACATTTTATTTACATTAACAAATATCGGCTTAACTATATCTATCCCTTTTTAAATACCAGCAGATAATGGCTGTGATTAACTCATACTGTCACGTGACAGACAATGTCATTGTCAACTCGTTATGGGTAGTAGACTTGTCTCGAAGGATGTCATCAGTCATGTTGCTCTAGGATTCACTTGTTCATTTTGGTAAAACTGCTGTTCCACCGAGACGATTATACGCGTTTCAATTGGAGCTGATTGCATTCATGATAAAACATCACATATAATCTATGAAAATATTTCTAGTATGACGGTGAACAAAGGGATAGGCATGCACAAAGAAATACACAATTATCATGATTATGTAATTTACGTTAAAAAATATTTTTTATACCCATTATTTACAATTATTGTTCTGAAATAAATATATGTAGGCCTGCGTAAAACACCATTGTACGTATTTAATAATAGATAGTTCCACGATCTGCCTAGGCCTATGTACCGTTGTTTTGCTCCTACTGGGTAAAATAGGGAAGCTTTGGAGCTGTTGTTTTCTTCTGGCTGGCATGATATCTTGAGGCTCCAGAATGTGGGTGAGGTGCTGAATCTTTACCACGCTTAGAAGGAGAGCGTGTTTTACTCAAAAGTGCCACACCTGTAACACAATAGCAAAAAAGCTGAAATGCGAACAGCTGGAGCTCTACTTTTAATTATCATATTGTTTAAAATAATCAAGAATAACAGTGGTGCAAGGGTAAGGCCAGGTACCCACTCGCATATGTTAATAATTTACGAAATAAGATATATTTTTGCCAATTATTAGGATAACCAATAACTCATTCAACCAGTGTCGTATTGTGATGATCTTTTCAATAAATGATCTGTTTGAAAATATCTTCACGTGACATAATTATTTTGAATGAAATAATTTAAAATACAAACTTGTATAATTCGTCATTCTGAAAATAAGGATTATTTCCAGAGCTCCATCATTTGATAAATTATACTGTGTGTATTTTGTAAAATAAGGTAATTTTCATTCATTCAGATTTGGGAATTGTGGTATCAGTTGACACTTTAAGGAGGAATAATATCAGTTAACACAAATATTTAGTTAACACAAAAATAAATGTGTTAACTATTACCAGAAAAGGCACAAATATAATTTTGATTTAGACGTGCTGAAAAATTAGTTGTCTTAATATATTAATAATTCCCATCACTGATATATTCAACATTTCTATGGAAACTAACACATTTCCTCAAAATTTCAAACAAGCTGATGTTAAAGACCAATACTAAAAAAAACATCTCTTACTAAAAACGAACTGTGAACGTACAGGCCTTTATCCAAATTGAGTTTCATTTGGAAAATCTTAAGAAAGGTAGTTGCCAATCGGCTGCAGGCATATATAAAAAATAACCATCTATCTAATCCATTATAATCAGCCTACAGAAAACATTATTCTACAGAATCGGCGCTTCTGAAAGTACAACAATATCATTATCAGTAAGGACAAGGGTGAAGGTACAGCTATGATACTGCACTGCTTGACTTGTCGGCTGCTTTCGCGAACATTGACCATTCTACATTACCAAATAAACTCTCATATAGGTAAGGAATATCGGGGCAGGCTCAAATTTGGTTTTCTTCTTATTTGAAAAATAGGCACCAATCCGTAAAAATTCAAAACACTCTGTCAGATAAAGTCACACTCATATGGAGTTACACAGGACAATGTGCTGAGACCACTGCTTTTTATCGTATACGCTAGCCTACACAACTCAGCGCTATATTCTCCGGTTTCGACATAAGCCACTATCTTTATGCCAATGATACTCTTATTTACATGTCCTTATCAGTTTTAAACGCTAAGGAATCTCTTTAGAAGTCGATACATTATTAAATGAGTGTCTGCTTGGATGCATGACAGGGTCTAAGCTCATTGGGTCAAGTATTTGACAGTGGTCTGAACTTCCGTAAACACATATAGGCCTATATTCCAAAGATGTAGGTCAGGCTTCTACCATATCCATGACCAACGTCGAATTCGAAAAAATCTGTACTTAGCCCTTGCCAAACAAATTGCAGTGACAATGGTCAGTAGCAAGTTAATTTATTTTAATTTAACACAACATGTCAGAAAATGATATCGCTAAATTACAATGAGTTCAGCTGCCTTGCTAGAGTGGTAACCAGGGCACCACGTTTTAATTGTTCCGTTCTTATTCTAAAACGATTAGGCCTACATTGGTTTTCAGTCAAGAGAGGAACATAGCGCGATGTACTTGTATAGAGCAAGGCGCTCTGTCGATGTCGCTGCCTGCCGCGCGGTTTCAAAATCCGCTCGGTTCAGGATTTATAGAGAAATACCCTATTTATCCACTATCAATCTTGGGACATTGTCCATAGGCAAGGTACTTCACCCTCAAATGCTTCACTTGACTGAGGTGAAAATAACTACCTGGTAGGACATAATAATAAAAATAATAATAATATACTAATACTACTAATAATAAAATCTTTATTTAAAGAGGTCAAACCCAATGAGCATTTGCCCATCTTCCTTGGGGCCCTGAAGGAACATAGATGGGAATGCGTACGATACGTTCAATGCGCCGAAATGGCTGCAGGACTGTATGCCTCCGTGGAGTTGAAATGGCACACAACTGAACAGGTCCAGTTTTTGTAAACAACAATGAACAATAACTTTGCAAACCCTAAACATACTAAAAGACAATCAAACTGCATATCTGGCTGACTTACTTCTTCGACTGGAATACTCAAAATATCTACACTCCACAAATTAAATTTTAACATTCCGGAATTAATTACTTGAATCTCACCTATTTAATCTTGCTTCCCCCCCTAGCTCCACGGTGGCCCAGCTCCCTGTTGACGAACCTGCTTTGGCCTGAATTATCACACACGATCATACCAAGGATTTATGTGCCTCTGAGCTCGGTCAACTGAAGATTTAGGCGCTATGAAAGTTTTATTGATTGATCGATTGATTGACGTGATTTAATGAGGCTGCTAATATTACAGGATTAGTCCACTGAGTACGAACAGCCGGACACATCTGTACCCAGAAAGCACCACGCTGATTACAGAGATAGAGGCAACTGGGGTACAACTAAAACTAGACACATACATAACGTGGCCTATGGCTTTAACTCACAGGTCAGTCCAGCTGCAATTTTAGCCAGCATGTTTCCACTAGACGTGGTGCCCATACATCGCGAGTCTCTTTTACAGCGAGGACACATGCAGTGACAAAGGCGATAAGTACCGTCTCCTTCTCGACAACACATTGTTGATAGCCCTATTCTGCCTAGATAATTTATTCCAAGTCCTAAAATTAAACAGTGTAGGACTGATTGTGTTTTGTGCTGAATCACTCCAAAGAAGCAGATGCATGAGTGAGGCGCTCAAATAAAACACACGAGAGCTACGACTTTGGCCCATATATATACAGCATTTAATACATTGTTAGTAACCTGGAGGAATGTTACATTGGCTTCACAATGGGCCAGCGCAGTGTGACGTTAACACAGTGTTGCACCAGTGTAAGCGGGACAGGTCAACATAATTATCTGTTTGAATTGTGGCTTTGTCATGAAGACGTGATCTGCCATGGGTATAATAATAGACGCATTGTAGAACTTAACTTACTCTAATTACACGGATACATGTCTACATGTTGCTCTGGAAAGCCAAAAGCTAATAATTTTTTGCTTAACCCTTTCAGCCCTCACGATGCATTAAAGTATCATCTTAGATCCCTGAAAACAGACTTAATTTTCCTACAACCAAGGGTTTTAGAATGAATATTCCCATTAAACTTGTTTACCAATTGATGGCAATTTTCTTCAATTTTTAGACAACATCAAATCATCTTCATCCACTACAAGTCAAGAATTGCGACAGCAATTCGCGGCTTGTAGTGGATGAAGATGACAATTGTAAATTCAGGCCTGAAAGGGTTAAAAGTAAGAAGTTACTGCCTTTTGGCTTTGCATATCATAGCGTACTCTGAGATATGCTCGTGTCGATTACGCCGGCACGTAATCACATTTGTGAGGTACACAAAGCCGCCTATGACACAAATGTATCCTTTTCAGCTACAGCAAGATAAAGGGAAGATAATAAGAATCGTGACTACATGCTACGAGCTAGTTATGAACATCTTGATCTCAGAAATATAACAAGAGAAAACCGCCGGAAAGTAATAGGCCTATTAACATAGATAAAGCCTACATCAAAACAAACGCAACTAACACCTTTTTCTCATATTGACAACTATCTCTCAGTAATTAATACTTAGTTATATATAGATCTATGTAAAACATATGTATTTCAAATATGAAGACTGGCAGTCATCTTTATTCTGTTTATAAAATAAACAGGACACGTAAAAATAACGGTATAAATGAACTTTTTTGAATAAAAGCAATAACAAAGGACTTGTGCAAGTGAATTAACAAATTCATTTCGAAAATTTTAATAGCGGCCATTTTGAATCCGGTACTCTGCCGGAGCTATTTTTTAATAGTTAATGACGTCAGATTCACTGCAAAAGAAATTAAAGGGACTAGCCCAGGCTAATATCATCAAAAAATCGGTGATTTTATTTCGGGTTCTTAATATGACCATATGATGTAAACATGTACATAGACTAGAACTGCAAATTTTTTGTGCTGCGCATTCACCAGTTAGGCTAGATATAGAGACGAAATTCCCGAATTTCCTTTTTTTGACATGGTTGTCAATAATTAGAAATCAGGAATTTCGTCTCTATATCTAGCCTAAGTGGTGAATGTGCAGCACAAAAATTAAAAAACTCATTATATCTTAATGGTCACCGCACTACATGACCTGTCATGACCATCCCGGAGATCATCAGAGCGCAAGTGTATTAACAACATAAACGTAAGTTAATTGACACGAGTGTGACATTACTATAGTTATCGGTTGTATTTATACATCTTAATTCACAATGAAATAAATAATATATTAATAATAATAATATACATAATATAAGCTAATGTGACCACTTACTAGATGGATGTTAAAGTAGGTGTGTCATCATGATTTGCTGAGTAAATATTGTGGGTACCACAATGCAATGACGTACATGCGCAACATGGTCAACGTCCACAGGAGTGGGGTCCTTCGCAATGTAAATATTATAGTTCAGCATAAGGAAGCTTAAAACCTAGCTGCTTTAACTTTGAATGTATATTTGGATGTCTCCTCAATAAAACCACATGGTTTGAGTACTTATGTACTTTATTTCACGTCCTGCAAACATAGAAACGTATAATCATTAACCCTTTAACCGCCAAATTATTCAATCTGAATTTTCACCCACTTGAAGTTGTGTCTCGCTGACGCGATCCACAACTTCAAGTGAGTGAAAAATATTCAGATTTGACAAAATGGAAGTCAACTCTTTTCAAATCTTGCTAGTAATTGATGTCACATTTTGTCTTTAACATATTTAAAATGCGGTACCGTACTTGATGTGATAATAAAAAAATGAGAACCCGAATATCTGCGGCACCGGCGTTCAAAGGGTTAAAGATTAATCATAATTAATCGTAAGCTGAAGCTAGGTCAATGTTAAACCTTATCCTGCTGATTACGACTGTTGTCATTTTTAATCTGTTTTATTAGTCGTCGACCAAACACTGTTATTAGGAATGAAATATGTCTAAACATCAAGGTTTGCAAATATTTGTGCTCAAATTAAACAAATATGAGTAATTTTCAGCCACTTGAAGTTGTGGGTCGCGGTAGCGAGACACAACTTCAGGTGGGTAAAATTAACTTACAGCGTTAAAGTGGATATTCCGGTTCAGTATGTTCAATAATGACCCTATTAATTAGCTTTAAGCCATAATAGGCACAGATTAGTTCGTATAATAATACTCTGTTCAACTTTCCACTTAAAACCATTTTTAAAAATATTCATTTTTTCTTGCTTTACAATGAGTCAGCACGTTAGAATTTTATCGTAATAAAGTTTTCTGTAATTTGCATCATAAATTACAACAAACATTTCTTGCACACTCACAGACAATTCAATTCAATACAGATAATTCAATACCAGTCAATCTTACCTCTAACGTGTATTACACTAGGCTTTGCTGCCTCACACTCCCCTAAAATAATGCAAGAATGATGAATTAACATTGTTATGTTAATTGATCGGAAACTGAAGCTAGGTCAATGTTAGAGTTGGTATTCTGGTTCAGTAATGGCCCTATTTAGCTTTAAACCTTCATATAGGCCTAGCACAGATTAGTTAGTAAAATATTGTTCTGTTGCACTTTCAGCTTGAGAGCACTTCAATAGTAATCGTTTTTTTTTGGTTAACATTGTGTCAACACATTAAAATTATATCGTTATAAAGTATTCGGTAAACTAAATTTGAAGTGGGATTTAAATCCTAGATTACAACAAACATTTCATGCACACACACCGACAATTCAATACCAGTCAATCTTACCTCTTACGTGTAGTTCACTAGGTTTTGCAGCTTCACACTCCCCTGAAATAAAGCAAGAATTGGTGAATATTAAAATTTGATAAGTTGGCGTAAATTGGGCCATCATATAGTTTGGCAATCGGTTTGTGTTCTAAATACAAAGAAACAAACAAGCAAAATATGTCATTTCTAGAATGGAAAGACAATCATCATTCTTGCATATTAACCATTTGAAGCCTGAATTTACCATTGTCATCTCCATCCACTACAAGCCGCGAATTGCTGTCGCAATTCTCGACTTGTAGTGGATGGAGATGATTTGATGTGGTATAAAAATTAAAGAAACTTGCCATGTACTGATATACCAGTTTCGTGAAAATTTTCGTTCTAAAACCCTTGGTTGTAGGAAAATAAAGTCTGTTTTCAGGGATGTAAAATGATGTTTTAATGCATCGTGAGGGCTTGAAGGGTTAATACACCCGGAAAAATGCCAAAATTAAACGTAAGAAAAGTGATTTATTCAATATAAACCAGATACATACTGTTGAAGAAGAGCTTGCGACTTGTTTCTGCAACTACAACAATACAAATACATGTAATTACCAGACAATACTATAATGTTGACTGTATTGTGTATATTAATAACGTTTCAAAATTATTATTTGTGCAGAAGATATGGGAATTATGCTCACCCAAAGCAGCCAATGCCAATATAAGTACTGGCATATTGAAAATAGGCAATGACAGCTATCATTGATCACTGTGAGAATAAACTATTGTAAAATTATATATATACAGTTGGATATAAACGTGTAATCTAGTCATATATTGATACAAGCAACGCTCAGCAACATAAACATAGCGGTATTTGCATGTGACGCAAGATTATTATGTTTAATTACGGCATATTTATGTGGGACGTAGGCTACTACCACCATTTCATTACAATTGAAGGCCATATGCTTGCGGGAGATGTTTTGATTATAATTATTATAATATATGATGCATCGTACCGGATATTTACAATAATCAATAATACTTTCTGTGATAAAGTTGATAAATTAATTCGAGAGTACAATTAATTCAGTCAGTATATATATACGGGTAATTTAATTCCCCGCGGCTGGGTGCTCAATGCTATCCGAGTGTTACTTGGGCTGACCAGCCCAATATGCCCCCCCCCCCATCTATATATTTCAGGCAACTTTCAAAATATAATTAAAGAACTACCTGAATTAATATAAAAAAAAATCAATTTGTGAGACGTGTACCCCTATATTTTTTATAAATATGAATAATTTCCTTCAAATTAAAGAAAACCACAAAATAACAATTTGGCAGAATACTGACTAGAGCTATCGTCTCTGTGCATACACAAAACAAGTGCATACTGACGCGTAAAATAAACGAATTGACAAATACCAAGCGAGAAAAGTGACTATTGAAATTGAGAAAGTTTTCTTAAACTAGATTTTAAGATAATAACAGGGAGGTGGCTAAATGGCATAGGCCGGAAAGTATAATAAGTACATAACAGATGCCTAATGTGACGTGTGTTCTCCCATTCAATGCAATGGAATTCGTATCATAAAACATTAGGCCTCCATGCTGATTAAAGCATTCCATTTCACTGTCTGCGGTTTTGCACTCTTCATTGAATTACGTTTGTTGGTGTGTGATTCTTAGTTCGAAATCTGTTAAGATAAATTATGTGTGAACCCTTTAACCGCCAAATTATTCACTTTGAGTTTTCACCCACTTGAAGTTGTGTCTCGCTGACGCGATCCACAACTTCAAGTGAGTGAAAATTATTCGGATTTGACAAAATGGACGTTAACTATTTTCAACTCTTGCTGATTAATGACACATTTTATCTTCAATATGTTTGAAAGCTGATATGGTACATGCTAATAAAAAATGTAAAAAACATATATAAGCGACACCAGCGGTTAAATGGTCAACACCTTTGTTACCATAATTATCAAACCAATTTTGACATCTATGACATCTTTGTTATATTTTAGTATAATGTACATAATTTCTCTTGAACCCTTTCAGCGCAGGAGCCGTCTTTAGACGTCAGAATCTGACTTCCAAAGAAGGTCCGGCGCACTGAAAGAAGTAACATATTTATAATGGCGTGGACCGATAACATAGGTATTCAAATGAAGCGGGAAAAACTAGCTAAGACATTTATTACGATTCGAAATAAAAAAAAAACTTTGGTCTCCACGGTTTAGACAAAAATATTTCAGCGTTGTAAGGGTCATATAAGGTAATACAATGTATTTTGTATTTGTGATATCCTAATGTAGCCAGGACTAACCAAATCACAAATAAAACAACATGTTTCTGACAAGAGCATCTCGGTTATTATTTTTTATAAGTTTTCTGAATCAATTAGTTTTTTACTATGCGTACCTTTTTGTCTAAAATAAGAGGGAATCTCCAGAATTCTCTATCGTATACGATTTCATCAGTTGTTGATTTAGACACTTTCAAGACCATTGTGAAATCCCTATTCACAAGAATAAAGTAGTACAGATAACACATGTCGATCATATAGCATACATAATAATCCTGGTTTAAGGTCAATCGCAATACTCTTGTTAGGTGTATGAAGATTTCCAGTTACAATAGAAAGTAGCCTATTATATCTAACTACGACAAACGATCAACTCTGGTACCTCTAGAATCGAATCGCCATCAAATCTCATTTGATTCCCTGTCCCTCATTATAACTACGGAAATATCAGTTTTAATATGTTAACATATGAAGATGGGGGACATGCCGCAAAACAGGAGCTTGTGATATTAGGTTTGGAGCCAGGTGAAGACTTCTGCCAACCCATAAAGCATCTGAAGCTGAAGCTACTTGAAAACTTGAGTATAACGGACTAAAGCTGAAGACACTTGAAAACTTGAATAAAACTGACTAATAATTATAAAGTCATATATAACAAACAACAAAGTAACATTTTTTTCTAGCTCTTCGTGAAATATGAAGACAAACAAATAAAATGTACTTACCTCAGCTACTATACTGACATATCCTCTGACACCAGTGCCTTAGTTATAGTCCGTCAACAACTGATGGAAAGATATATAACTCAAAAGCATTGTTCAAGATGTTTCTGATGCCCACTGCAACATTTTATCAAATGAAAGAAGTGCCTGGCAATTTCAGGCTCATATACCAGAATCTTTTTTGATATTATGTTCAAGTGTGATGCACATAAATTAATTCAGTACAGATTCTCACGCAATCGCCTGCTAACGAAAACAGCACGGACGCGTTGATAAAGTTGTTGAGTCGAGTAGGGATGAGTGTGCTAATAGAATGAATGTGTTACCGTAGTATTGGGAGTATCTAATGATGGGCCTATTGCTTAGCCTACCAGATGACCTCACATGAAATGAATGGGTTTTAGGCCACTTTGTGCACATATAGGTTAAACTGGGCCAGGAGAACCTCCTGAGGATGGTGAGATAAATGAGATGACACTGTCCTCCATACACATGATTCGAAATCCGGGACCTGGCGGTCTGATGCCGTGCACGCTACCTCCCGATCACGGAGGTTCCCCACAGTTTTGAATCTTTACGAATATTTAATTCACACTCTGCCTCAAGCAAAACATTTAAATCACTTTCTTAGAATTTATTTTTCCTGTCTACAAAGTTAGATTCCGGCCTAGTATTGATGTGGGGGTTAAAGAGACGAGGTAAGCGAGGCTTCACAAATTGAAGCGTCCTTTGATCATGTTGATGATGCCGAGCGAAGCAAGGGGAATTTCTTTTGTGGGCCATTAAATTATTTGCAAAAGGTCAAGTAGAAAATCCACATGACCGACTTAGAATCTGGACTACGCACGGCTTGCCATACATGTATGAGCTCCTTGCATGATATTGGCAATGTACAACTGGTATGATCCGTAGCTGGGTCTTGCAGAGGCCTGTAATTTATCATCATAGACCAATAGGCCTGGATAATATTACAGTTTAACCGTCTCTGCTGACTAGATCATGTATCAAGCGCCTATATTATGCTGATCCAGTTGTCCTATAGCCTGTATCATGTGTAGGCCTGCAGTCGACTTTGAACCATGATTTACATGTCTACAGTGGATAGTGATTTCGGGATATGTAGGATAAACGTTTGCTTTGGAAAACCCCCTGCTATTAAACACCCGGGATTAAACAGTCTTGTCTAAGATGGCTGACCAGCAGAAGCAGTTGTATGATTTATGTGTTGTTGGCGCTGGAATGATAGGCTCGGCCGCGGCTCGCCATGCTTCATTGCGCAATATTAAGCTGTGTTTGATCGGCCCAAGTGAGTCTCAGGTAGGTTATGCCAGAAAATACAATATACAATATTCAGTTTATTCTGGGTCAACGTTGCAAACGGTGGGCCTTAGGCATAGGCTACTCGAATGAGCTTCCGTGCGAATGTATGCGAAAGCTTCTTTAATTACTTGACGAAGCCACCAGGTGGCATCCATTCCTGGTTAAGGTGGGCCACCATTTAATCATCATTGGGTCTACCAGTTGGGTAATGAGGCCATCATTCAATTACTAGGGGGGGGGGGGGGGGGATGAAATTTTTGAGCTAGAAAAAATATTTATTTCACATCCTGCCTGCAATATTTTATTTATTTCACACTCTGCCTCAAGCAAAATATTTATTTCCCTTTCTTATTTTTGATCATATAGGCCTATAGGAAACAGTCCACCTCCAATGGCTACGAATTAAATAGACATATTTGGCGATAAATGGGTGCAATTGTCTTCGCTATGAAGACGCTCGTGAATCATGCTCCTCATCTCATATATAGTGAAGACAGGATATAAATGTAATACGAACCACACAATGAACTTTAGGTAATATCTGGTGAAGGAATTAGTTGTTTGTGGGCAGAATATTGAAAATGAGAAATCCTTAGCATTACACTGGTGATGAACCCAAAAAGAAAATATGAAGAATAAATACAGATATTCGTAAACTATAGCACGGTGATTAGCACGGTCATTTACGGGGAAAAAGCCGGAGATAGAAGGTTGGTAATTCGTTGAGATAGGGTCTTATAATGTCCCAATAATTCTATATACGGTCCCTTGTGTTTATATACGGACAAAAATGTTTTTAAGGAGATATATGGGTGATATATGGATGGGTGATCGCCTGGGACTGCCAGGTGTGTATACACTCGTGGGGCTCAGAGAACCACGTAAAAGTAGCTGCCAGAAATGTTTATTATCATGATTATCAGGATTTTTACACTGTATCCATAATTATTTCCTTCTGTTTCCACGGTGACATGTAAATAAAAACAAATATCACTGACTGGAGTGTAATTAAGACTAAAAATTAAAATAATTATATATTATAAAAAAAAATTTCAACATCTACATTAATTTCTATGCCACATAATTTTAAGATTCGAAAGTAATTATATGAAAATAAAAACTAATATAAAAATTGAAAATATGTCAAATCAAGGCCATTTTGGCTTTTAACCCTCTCATGTCCATACGACCACCAGTGGCTGGTGAATTATGACGTCGTTTTTTCCATACATTATTATTCACACTCACCCTTTGTTCACATTGCCTCTAGATGAATATAATGCGTTTAAATAAGTACCATTCCGGCCAGAATGTATTATGCAAGGTGTAATAAAAGTATAATGTAAGTAATGGTATTTTTATTATGTTAACCAAGGCTATCATACATTTACCTCAGCAGAAATCATTGTATTATCAAGAGTCATTTGACAATTAAATCATGTGACACTTGTAAACAATGAAAATAGCGGTCTCCATAGGATTGGATATTTTTATCGTTGCCGATTTTATTGTCGCTAAGCTTATATTCAAGAACATAACATATTTAGGCTGTGTAGGTTTATACTTTTTTGATGGGATAAGTAAGGCCACTATGTTTTTCTCTCTGTTTTAGATGAGCGCGCGCATTAGATTTAGGCCGCGCATTACAACAAAAACATGTGTTTTTTTCTGCCCAGCGCGCGCATTAGATTGTTGCCGATTTTCGAAAAAACCAGTCAATTTCGGGAGAAAAAACATTCCGAAAAAAACCAGGTATTTTTCCAGTTTTTTTGCTTGTTTTTTTCGTCGCCCTCATTACCGTTTTTTAAAATAGTTCAAAAGTGTTTTTTATTTCGTCGCCCTCCTTAACTTTTCCAGAAATATATCCGATGTTTTTTTTATTTCGTCGCCCTCAATAACTTTTCTAAAAATAGGTTCAATTTTTTTTTTTTTAATGTTTTTTTCCTCCCTCTCTCATTAGATTTTGGATTTTTTCTGATCTAAAACAGATAAATTAAAACAAGTGGCCTAAAGATGACGAAAAATAATGTAATGATAAACGCCTGTAAGTTGGTACATCACCATTATAGGTTTGCAAAATCTTTATTTTTTTCTGAGATGTGGTAATCATTGTTAATTATAAAGTTTGATTTGATAAATTTGATTTGATTGATTTGTTAATAATCGTTGCGATTTATACCCATAGCAACAACGGTTATTATTCTTTATTACTGATCATTTTAGCCCGCCTTTTAATTTTAAATAAAAAAGGTAGGCTATTGCCATTGAAGTACGGCGTCGTCGGCGTTAACATTTACTTGTGGGCACAATAACTTGAAAAGTTTTCCATGTATCCTTCCCAAATGTGTTATGCATGTTACAAATGTTCTGTTCTCGGACAAGCTCAATAATGGCTGAAAAAAATACAAAATGGCCGATTTATTGAGCTTTTTCGCGTTTTACATCAATTATTTGGCCTTGTCGGCGAGATAACTTGAAAAGTTTTTCATGTATTATGTTCAAATTTGTTATGCATGCTACTAATAAGCAGTTCTCGGACAAGTTTGATAACGGCTGAAAAAAATTAATAAATAACTTTAAGTTAAACTTATTAAGTTCAAAAATTGGCGGCGGGCTATTGTTGTGTGTGCTCTTGTTATAATATGCTTCGTCGGAAATCTGTCAATTGCATAAATGTGTTTATATAAGTAGATTATAGTGATTTCATCTCACGTGGCATGGATATATACAAACTACTGTGAAGATTGTGTACTGTTGCCATGAAACCGTTTCCAGGGAGTAAGGGGACGTTCTCAAGAGGTATGGTAACAATTTTATAGTGACCTCCCCCCCCCCCCAGTATTGCCTGTGTTCGTGTATTAGAATAAAAGTATAAAATATATACAAATGTTTGTATTGCGTTATCATTTTTGTTGTTAAATCATAAAAAGAACATGGGTGTGAAAGGGTTAAGAGCCCTAGCATCGCTTGTCAAAGTGCGACTTACGACTCATTTTAGCCAAATCGGGTCGCATATGTGCACAAAGGTGGCCTAAAACCGCTTTCATTTCATTTTTTTCTAAATAATACACTTACAAATTGAAGCATTTCAGTTCGGTAAGTTGGTCCTGCATTTATTTGTTTTGTCACACCGCGTAAGCATGTCCGCAAGGCATCGTAAATGACCTAATATGACCCTGTGATATGAGCACTAACATTAAATAACATTAGATACACCTATTTCTCCTTATCTGGCCGTATTACATTGTACATAAACGAGTATGGACCGTATTGGACCGAATATAGATCGTATTGAACCCATCCATGGACCGTATCGACCCGAACCTACCACGAAATTATTATTCCGTATTTAACAGAAAATCTCTGTGAAACACCTCTTGTGAATCCATATATGGCCGTGAATGACCGTATTGGACCTCATTGAACATTTCTCGATCGCACAGAACCGTAAATTTCATTATATAACCCTATATCACCGCAAATAACCTTAAATCTTCGCATTAGACCGCTTGTAGCCAACCGTATATCACCTTATAAATTCATAAAAAAGCCCTGAATATCACTTTTTCTAACCTCAGACCTGGAAAAAGCCGAGGTCATTTAAGATCATTTACGGTTCACAAAATATAGTTTGCGGTCATTTATGGAAGTTTACAGTGTTATAAGGTTATATACGGTTCGGCGGACCGCACGTGAACCGTAGGCTACCAAGTTTTCAAACATGTTAAAAAATTTAAAAAAACACCCGCGTACGACAGCCGGTCGGCTGGCGGTGCGCGAGGTCCAATACGGTTCGATCCGGTTCTTTGGCGGACGGGCCGTAAATGCCGACCGTATCTCTCTTTACCCGAAAAACCCCGTGTGACTTAGGCATTAGGCCTACGTGCGACTAAAGCGAACGCTGGCTATTTATGCAAAGCTATCGGGAAATTGCACAATTTAATTAAGGTGAAATGTTGCCCAACACAGATTTGTATTTTGTACGTTTGAATAGACAATTCTCAAAATCGGAGATCCGTTACTTTGAGTGTGAAGCCTCACCCCTTTATCCGAGTTTAGGTTGTTATAAACTTGGATATGTATATGGTATAATATATTAACGATCATACTATATCCCACTGAGCTCAGGCATCTATAGTTAAAGGCCATGTGAAGTGATTGCAGTTCATCAATATAATTAAAGTATATATCACAATGAACTATCTCATAACTTAGCAGATTATTTTAGTCCACTAATTATCAGTTATTTTCAAAAATAAAAACTGAAAATGTGCACATTCCTCTCCCACCTCATGACTTCACACACAAAAACCGCCCATTATTGAATCTAAATTAACATTGAAACTGCATCGGGTATATGTTTCATGTTTCTTGTATTTGTACATGAGCTGAACTATATTTCTATTCATTTCAATAATTGCCCGCATCTACAGATAAACAAGGGGGAGTGAATGCTAGACGCTGGACAGGAGCAGTCGCGGTGATGGCCATCTATTCTAGGGCTGCACCTGCATTCAGGCAGCGTTGGACCGGCGTTCCGTGTTGACTTTGGTCAGTTTTATAAAATCTTACAATACATCATCAGCTACGTGTACATGTACATGTATTATAACCAGCCAAGCATGTCTCCACCTTTTGACGTCACGAATTAGCTCCGCCCCCTACTTTTGCCTTTGGGAAAATCGTTTCCAGTGGTTTAAAAATGGGAGCTAAGCACTCTAATATTTAAAATGTCATCTAAAATAGTATGAAATATGACATTGTGCAGGGTAGGTCTGGGGACTACATGGGGCCTTTAACATGTTTAAGTTATCCTGAAGGCCCTTCCTCTATTGTATATATTTTCGCTTCGAGCACTATCCTGGATCACAATATATTGACATGGTCTATAGGGATGTAATTTTTAAAAAAGCTGCCATGATATAATACTGACCGAAACCTACAGAAATACATCATCAACCATATCTTGGCTTTTATTTCAATCTGACAGATCCTTTTCGTGGTAAGTCATACATTTTAATGGCCAAGTAGTACAATTACAAAATACACCCTACACAGAATCTCTTTGATTATTGATGACAGAGAGAGATTGAAGATCACAGCTCATGATCGCACCTGATGTGGATCACACCCTGTATACCATGTTTACTGCATTACTACGAAAAAATCATTATTTTTTCTTGTTAAATTGTCATTTTATTTTTCTGGCAATAATTTTTTGGAAACTTTTCACTCTCATGTTAGACTGCTGTACCGGCATGTCGGCTATATCCAGTTAATACCGCAGTTCCAAGAAATTGTTAATCAATTCTTACTGAAATTAATGAAATATCTCTAAGTGGATGATAACTTAATCACTGATTATCTTTCTACATAATAAAACTCTCAATAATGTTCAAAACATACAATGTTACACATACAAATGTATATATATATATATATAATTATGATGATACCTCGGAACATTGCTCATATTAACGACTGCCAGCGCAAGTTCATGTATCACACACGGGGGAAATTGGTCAGAAGTGATAGTTTTGAGGGTTTTGAGGGTTTATGCCCTCATTGCCAAGATAACCCGTGGGCTGTAGAATCAGCAGGGCAAAAACTCACCAGTAGCTAGGGTATCGTCTTTATTTTGATATATATTTCAGGCTAATTCCAGGAGGGCTAATTAAACTAAAACAAATCATGGTCCTGGCCGCTTCTACCTCTTTGCATTCTACATTGTTACACCACTATGATTATACATGTATACTATAATATTGAAAATGTTTACTACCATAATAAAATCACCCATTCAATCGTTAATGTATATATTTGTAGCGTCTTCACAACTAGAATTAATTAACATTAACACAAATGCCAACAGTTATGTAAAGAAAAATATACAACATGGCAAGAAATTACAAGGTGGGATCAAAAGTTAACAAACTAGATTGTCACTGAGAGAGGATATCTAGAGTTAAACCATCACCGTCTGTAGACTTGTCATGCAGATTCTCTTTCTAACATGGTGTCATGCGTCTTTCTAATATGTTGTCTTGCTTTCTAATGTTTATCCTATTTATGCTTTATCTAGAAAGACAATGATTCTGGTGTATTTGGAGCACACTACGACTCGGGACGTATATCTAGGAGTACCGCTACAGATCATGTGTGGGGGCATTTGGCCAAGGCTTCATCTCTTCGATACATGCAATTGGAAGAAGAATCAGGTTGGCTTGAACCTTTTTCAATAAATATACTAAACAGTATGTGGAGAATCCAGCATTTTTCTGTCTATTGTTTGAGGCTTCAATTGATCAAGTGACTGCATCGGGACCAATTAGTCAGGCAGCCAGAGCTGTTTTGCTCAAATCCTGCAGCGGAAAAACGTTTTTCCCATGGTTTCCACTCATGTACATTCTTTAACATGTATGAAGCATATCAGTCGGATATCAAGAAAATATCCTTGCTCAGTCCCACAAAAAAAACAATCAAAGCTAAATATGCCGTCAATTCCTATTGCAGACAACTATTTTATATTTTTTAGATAGATATTCCTTCTCTGATCTGGTGTAAGCCTAGTATTGATACACAAATATTTATCTCTCTCTTCGCCAATCTCGAAACAAATTCTCGGATTTACTGATACAAACTAAATTTCATATGATACTATAAGCAAATAAATCACTCTGTATTCCATTATTGTGCTCAGGACTTTTGAATTTAATTTGACATCGCATACATAATATATCTATTCGCTACAACATTGGACGTGTTTTTTTCACTCACTTGAAATTGTGGGTAATTTTAAATCTTGCATTTCATATCTAGCGCCAATACCGACTACATATATTAATTAGTATAAGTAAATAAATTTGCTGAAGAGCCACCTGGCTCTAATTGTACAATTAGACCAGAGCATCTTCCAATTTAGGTACATGTATCTACCACCAACATATGATCTAGGCCTTATTTATTTTTATACCGGAAACTAAACGCATGTTTAAAATGTAACCAGAAACTCATATCCCATAATCATGTATGATAATAACTAAATTGAACCTTGAAAATCACTCTAATTTCTAGCACATCATTAATATATGTGGCAAGTAGACCAATGTTAAAATGCAATCCCAGTAGATACTATTAAAATAGTGCACGGAATAGCCAGATACTGCCGTCATTTAGTCATGTGTTTTTATTTAAAAATATCCAGGTATTGCCTTTTATCATGAAGTAGGATGCCTCAGTCTGGGACCTCGAGAAGGAAGTTTTTTGAAAAAAACTTGGGAAACGGTCAGTGGATTGGACGAGCCTCTAAACCATCAATCCAAAAGATTGTCTGCACCCAGTGTTAGACAACAATTTCCTTTTCTGGGTGGTGTCAGTGATTCAGATGAGGCCATATTAGAATCAAAAGGATCCGGTCATCTGGATCCTCGTAAGCTAATAGAAGCCGAACAGGCAGTTGCGATTCAGAATGGTTGCAACATCATCAGAGAAGTGGTCATCAAGATAGAAGCTGAAAAGACAGCTGTCGCTGGTGATATATGGCGTATTCATTTAACCAGTGGGGATGTCCTCTATACAAGGAAAGTTCTGGTTGCGGCGGGTGCTTTTGCTACCATACATGATTTGTTTTCTAATTTATCCAAGCCATACCTGACGCTGTTGACTCAAAGTGTAGTACGAGGTGAAATAACTGAAAAAGAGGCTCTACATTTGAAGTAAGTATAGTTGAAGCATCTAATTACTGTTATTCGAGTTTAAATCATACTCGATTTTACACCTCCATGATTTTTAATGGTAGTACATGTAGTAGTAGTAGCGGTAGTAGTAGTAGTAGTAGTAGTAGTAGTAGTAGTAGTAGTAGTAGTAGTGGTAGTGGTAGGGGTAGTAGTAGTAGTAGAGTAGTAGTAGTGGTGGTGGTAGTAGTAGTGGTAGTAGTAGTATTTATTGTATTTTAGTCTGACGTATCTGTCATGTTGCAAGCAGACAGGCAATCTTAATATTTTTCACTTTCTTCAAACCATGAAATATACGTAATATGAACTACATTAACATGATTAAACTAGATGAAATAAAAACTACCATGTCAATATAGATTGTTTCTCGTTTCAGGTCAATAGGTTTTCCATCTGTAATTTGGCAAACTCCATTAAGTATAGATTCAGAATGTGATGGTTTTTATATGCTCCCTCCTATACTATATCCTGATGGTAGGGAATCATCAGCTCTATCAACAATAAGATAAAAAAATATTATGTTCTTACCTGTTTTATTTGAAAATTGAAAATGAAATACATATAGCAAGGTTAAATCAGTACAATTACCCATCAATAACTCAGTTTCCATTTGAACAGGAAAATACTATATAAAAATTGGACATTCTAATCTATTTGAGAAAGAGGTAACATCTGCCAAAGAAATCAGTGACTGGTTTTGTAATCCTGTACCAGAAGATATTCAAGCGAGGATGTCAGCTTGGCTGAGGCACATACTTCCTGGTAACCAATAGAATGAACTTTGTTTTCGTTATCAATGTGTACATACCAACACAGATCGCAATTCAAATTACCTTTAAACCTTTCAACCCTGAATTTACCATTGTCATCTTCATCCACTACAAGCCGCGAATTGCTGTCGCAATTCTCGTCTTGTAGTGGATGAAGATGATTTGATGTTGGTGAAAGAGTAAAGAAAATTGCCATGTATTTGTAAAATAGTTTCATGGAAATTTTACTTCTAAAACCGTCAGTTGTTGGAAAATTAGGCCGGTTTTCACGGATGTAAAATGGTGCTTTATTGCATCGTAAAGGCTTTAACTTTTTTTTCATTAATTTGTTATTGTTCATTTGTATGTAGAGCAACATGAATCTAATACTGACAGTCAAAGCCAAAAGGCAGTGACTGCTCACTTTTCAAGTAAGCAGAGCTGAATAGTGTATTCTTATTCTAAAGCTCTTTTTCTATAGTTTCCATGAATAACTTTTAAGTGTATTTAAACATTCAATAGTTCATGCCCTAAAACATTTTTTTTATTCATTACACAGATGTGACATTCGTGAGATATGAAAGTGATACCTGTATTACTGCCTATTCTCCAGCACGCCGTCCTTATATAGATCTAGTAACACCTGGACTGGGCGTGGCACTCTCAGGGTGTGGATATGCCGCCAAATCCTGCGACGAAATAGGACGCCTGGCGAGCAATCTGATGTTAGGTGCTGAATGGGACTCTTCCTTGCCAAAGGAATATTTCAAGTTAATCACCAGAATAAACCATAGCAGCTCGAAAATCTAACTGTCATGCAAAGCCAAAACATATTTTGTGTGTATTATTTACGTTACAAAACATTTATATGAGATCATTGCAGTTTCATAATATTCTTTACAATTTGGTACTGTATTCAGTGCCAATACTGACGCCACACTATTTCCACAGTCAGCTACGTGGCTACACGCGCTTTAGATCGATGTGGGGACCTATGGTGGTCAATGGGTCAGTCTGGAATGATATACAGGGAATACAAAGAGATGCCTATAAAACATCACGTTTCCAATTTTTCCCTGCAAAGCCGAAAGGCAGTAACTGTTTTACTTATAGTAAGGGGGGTATTATTTTACATACAAGTATGACATTTGACAAATATTCATGGAACATTTCTGGATGTGGAGCCATACAAATACGGACTGCCATGGTAAAGGTAGCCATATTGGAAATTGGCTGTCATGTTATATTTTTAACAGTTAATTGATAATAACTACATATTGACCGATGTTTCAACAAACCATAGCATGTGGTTTTATTTTAAGTTGACAAGTTGTCAGCTAAGTCACATTGAAGCAATGTATTCTACAACATAGGCCATTTGTATCTAGCTCATTGGGATCAGCCATTAATGATCATCTTTACTACTTTTTTAGAAGCCTACTTTGTTTCATTAACCTGACACCAAAACTAAGACTCGTATAGCAAATTTTATCCCGATGTCTATTTGTATTTTGTAAAACGATATTATGTAATACATAATGAGCATTAAAATGTTTAAATAATAATTCAACATTAACATATGCACTGATTTACAAAATAAGCAGGATACAAAATGTATGACCGGGAAGAGGCCAATATCCTTAGTCACGTGACTTCCATGCCTGTGTTAATAAGGCCGGCGAATAACTAGTCACAAACATTCGTCACTGCGGCCTACCGGAGCCTACATGAGGTTCGGCCCCGCCGCATAGTGTGGCTCAGGGAACCAGAGTAGATAAAAAATGAGGTGCTCAGTGGAAAAACGAGTCTAAGTAATACACTAAGTAATGTGACTGAGACTCGTTTTTTCCACTGAGCCCTTCAAATAGTGTCCCAATTTACCCCCGATGGAAGCAGAGTGTGCTAATAGCTATATGAAAACCGATAACTACGATAATTTTATTAAAATATTTAACATCATTTAACACGTAGATGCCTGACATTATCACTTCAATTTAGCTATTAAGCAATAGAATTATTGCTAGTGGCACAAAGTGTCAGATGTTCAATAAAAAAGGAGGTGAACAGTTGGACGGCACGCAGCGTATTGTGTACATAATGTACTTACACAGACTTGTAAGTACATTATTGTTTTGTGTTCACACATTTAAAAAATAAAACAATTAATGAGATATATTTTAACCCATATAATAACAGTCTAGAAATACAGTATGCAAAGGATTTTTTTTATATAGTTGATTATTATATATGTTTTTATATTGTCGGCTCAATTATAAATTCATACAGTTATGACTATGTTGAAAAGATTAAGCATAAAATTATATGCGTTTATCTATATGGCCAAAGACTCTAAAAATCACTACTTTTTTGACACAAGTTATCTTCACATATAAACGTTTTACACGTTTTGTGCATTTTTAATATTTAGCTATAATGGCATCTTTACCCATTAAGCCGTTTTTAATCGAAACATATAGTTTTATCACTTGTCTATTTTGTAGCCAGAGAGTCCTTAATAGCTATATTAAAACCGATGACTACAATAATTAATTGTTTCTCTATAATTATTTAACACCAATTAACACACTCATATTTGACATAATCATTTTAATTTAGCTAATACGCAATAAACTTATTGTTAGTGACACATAATGGCAGATGGCAAATGCTAAACGGGTAATTTTTAAGGGGGCCCCTTGGGATGAGACATTTTCAATGTTGTCAATTTTGAAAATTTAACTTATATGAAGCCATATAGCCTACTGATCTTAACTAAAAATACAAAAAAGTCCAAAAACAATTTTAAAGCACCGAAAAAGAGTGAAATAGTTATATTTCCAGGTCGTATATAGCCATGTAAACTAAACCAGTCAGCAATATGCAGCACTTCATACCACATATTCCCACGTCTTGGTGGAGGAGATCAAAGCAATCGCCGCTAATTGGTGTCTGATTGGTGTCTTATAGTCAGGACATGAGGTGATACACCTTCAACACTTATTGTCTGCCCAACGCTGGGCCGACGGCATCAACATGTGGCCCAGTGCTGTACGAACATTCAATCGTCCTTCAGCATGTGTTTAGGTATACAAAAAGTTTGTTTGGATTTTAAGCGGTTTCATGGAAATATTAATAAGAAATATTTATAAAAATCTAAAAACTCTGAAAAAAATAAAATCATGATCTGGGGGATACACTACTTCATTACAAAACAAAAAGCGAAAATTGATGTCATCCCAACGGGCTGCTTTAATAAAAATATAAACACCTCGACCAATCATTGTCGTCATATGTCTACTTCTTTACTATGAAATATTAAATTAAATTGAATTTTGACTGTTGGATGATTTTTGGCCTGATTGTGTCGATTTAATATAATTTAATATAATATACCAGCAGACAACAAAAACTTACAACATTGTGTAGATCATGACCGAACTTTTGACATTTGATATGTTGGCTGTTCATCATTAAGTTTACATCTGTAAATTTACATGCCTTGGCTCTAATAAGGTATTACAGGTATTACTTTACACATTTCGTTATTATCAGTCTTTTAAATATCAAAACTCACACAGCCTTTGAATATATTAGTGCTCGTATGTTGTACATTTCGTTACATTCCTAAAATAAATGCAACTGCGCTTCTGTGGCGTAATTACAAAAGTTATAATTTTTTTTTTTTCAAATGATATAACCCACAATAATTTGGGCTACCGGGTATTTATTAAAGCATAAACAGCTTATAATGGAAAGCTGTTTTTTGTGTCATGTCCTGATATTTATACTGGAAATTCATGTATTGGGAGACTTATATAAAACACATTTACATATCTGTTGAACAAAAATGTCTATTGACATTACTTTTTAATCAATTTCAAATGTCGCTGGAATATTTTCCCCAGGCGTTTTCAACAGGACGCCAGGATATTCACCCTACATCCCAGCAGACACAAGACGTTGAATCAATGTTGGTTAAACGTTGGTCCACCGTCTACGACGTTGGACCAACGTCAAACCAACATTGATTCAACGTCTTGTGAATACGTGTTTCAGACGTCTTGCAAACGTTGCCGTTGTGTTTGAGTATGTGAATGTGTTGACTAGTTCTTCACACCTTATACCACTGAAAGACGTCGTTTAAATTTATGTATAAGTAATGAACGTTCACAAGACGTTTAGAAAAACAAACCAGAGAAATCATACAGACGATATTCACAATAGGCCATCAGAAAATGACGCCATCGGAAGTTGACGTCGTACAGACGTGTTCCAAACGTGTTGTAAGCGTTGGCCTTGTAGACGTGACGTTCTGGTATGTTCTGAACACTCCACATACAATGACATAGGCCTACGTCCTCCAAACGTGATGCAAAGTATCGCAACCTTTAACCTACTATAGTGTTTCTGGCGGCGGTACGCCTGCATGGCCTGGTCCAGAACGAAAGTCCAGAACAGTCAATTCTGAAGCGATTGTCACATAATTGTGTAACCATTCTTACCGTAGTCATTTGGCAACAACACTGAAAATTGCACGAAATTCCAGGTGCTACATGTCAAATGGTCTAACTTTTGAACTATACGGAAAATATGCTTAATCACTAGTTTTCGTAAAATGAAATTCTAATTTATTGGACACCAAATAGACTTTGAACCTTGGGCGAATCCCAAGCTATGCAATTCGTGGTTGATTCGGATCTCGATTTATTTGTAACAGCCTCTTTTAGGATTAGAAATTTGAGATATTTGTCCAAGCCAAATTAATCCGGAAGAAATGTAAATTTATATACCAGATTTTATGTCCATCAAGAAAATCCCACCTCCTCCCGTTCCATCCGCTGCAAGTTATTTGTTTATTGTTCATTTTCCTTCTGACCGTTTTCATACCCTCCTCAACGGCCCTGCGGCCGGTTTCCAGGGGCGGATTTAGACCGGGTTGAGAGGGTTCCAGAACCCTGTCAGCATTTTCAAATTGATCAGAGTACAGGGTTTCAGACCTCAAAAACGGCATTTTTAGGTTTGGAACCCTGTCAGCTTTTTTAAAATTAAACTGACCGAGTTCCAAAACGAAAGTGACACTTATCTTTCGGTAATTTAAATTTAGGAAACAAGTAATTTAAAATGATTGATAAGCCCAGGCGTTGGCGCTAGAAGATGAGGAGGGGTCAGCAGCACTGAGCCTTTAATTGTCAGCCCTAATTGCTGTGTAAACAATGGATCACACCGATGTTGGCGCCTTGACCATTACATAACATTCACACCACCCCTTGTGTCCTATTACCCACACAAATAATATAAGGTTTTAATGAATATATAATATATGTAAATTGGAACCCTGTCAAATTTTTTTCTGGATCCGCCCCTGGTTTCTGTAACGTACTTAATTAAAAAATGAGGTGGGCTGGTTTACGTAGCATACTTAAGTAAAAAGTTAACTTTTTATTCAAGTATGTTATAGAAATCGGCTGCAGGGGCCAGTTTCTGTAACATACTTAAGTACAAAATTAACACTTTTTACTTAAGTACGATACAGAAACTGGCAGGTAATTTGTTCGTAATGGTACAAGAGTCAAAGTTCACTTAATTATATTAATGAGAACAATTGATATATTGTTAATAATAGGTTTTGTTTTGTGTGAGGAATTACTAGATTGTTATTGATAGTTTCCGTTAATACTTATTATGTAGGCCTAATTTGTTCGTACTGATGCAGAGTCAAAGTTCACATTTAAACAGTACATTGTAGATTAGATTAATCATTGACATATATACATATTCATAGTAGATTAGATCAATTAGAGACATGTATAAATATTCATAGTATAGATTAGATCAATTAGAGACATGTATAAATAAATATTCATAGTAGATTAGATCAATTACAGACATGTATAAATATTCACTGGTTAATCTTGTTAACTAGCTGACTGTCAAGTAAATGTATACCTATTTTTGACGCATCTTCATCCAAAGAGCTGTGTCCGCTTCCCGTGAGTGCGGCTTGGCTGAACAAGATGAGATGACGTCACTTTATTGGCACGTTTTGAAGACCCCATCGGAAGGGGACGTTCTACCTACGTTAGTAGGCCTATTATATTCCCATTGAGAATAAAAATAATGAGCTATTTGAACATATTGCACACTTTTTTGATTTGACGTAAATTTGTGCACTTTTCTTCCGGCTCGGAAAAATTGACTGTTTAAAACATGTACCAATTTAAAACATGTACCAACACCTTTGATATCAGTTGAAAGTCATTATCCAGGGCTTTAACGTGGATAAATAATATTTTATTTTAATCAAATACGAAATGTACAACAAAGCGTTAAGTTTGTATTTTATCGCTCCATTTGAACAATTTAGAACGTTTTTTAGTGAATACCAGCATGACGTCTCGCTCATGTTAACTTTTTCTATGATATAAATGTTTGTTTTACTTACTAAATTACTTTTGTATTCTGTGGAGCCATTTTTAAAACTAATCTTGACCACTGAAGATGTGATCACATCCACTTGAAAAGTTATCCTCACCACAAAAGTGATCTTGGTCACTGAAAAAGCGATCACAGCAACCTTAAATGTTATCTCAGCCACTACAAGAGTGATCTTGACCACTAAAGAAGTGATTTAAAAGTAATAGATGTGAAAACACGGGTAATTTCCCCGTGCCGGAAAAAAAGTGTGCGAATTCTACGTCCAACAATAACTGTGTAATAATATCTTCAATTATCGCCAATTTTTACGTCTAACCAAATAAGTGTGTATGTTCCGGGTGACACCTTACCCCCCAGCCACTTCTGGTCCCGTATTCTCGTACAAGTTACGATGTATCGTAGGCTTCTGATTGGTCGAGATGGTTATCTAGACCAATCAGAAGCCTACGATATATCGTAACTTGTACGGGAATACAGAGCCTGGTTTTTAAGGTCAACTAGAACAAACACGAAATGTCCTTACCCTAAAAAGCGTCCCATTTTTCGCGCGGAGCTGCTTTCAAAGTAGGCCTATGTTAATGGGGTTTTGAATTGTAACAATATTTTGTAAATCGTGACAGAACCTGATTGAGACAATGGCTCACTCTGGTTCTCCTGTCCACGTTACACCAAAAACAATTGAATTGTCGGCTATTTGGTTTCTTTGTGATTTTTTCGAACTTTTTTTTTTACGGCCTTTTTTGGATTTTGAGTTTTTTGGTTATTTTGAGTCTAGAGAATTTTCTGAACATTCTATTTTTTGGCGCCCAATTTGGATTTATGCAAAATTTCTATAAGCTGTTCATCTACAGATCGTCACATCCTCATTTTGATGATGTTCAAACCGATTTTAACCTGGAGCGTCATCGGGTTTCGCTGTTGTAATTAACTCATCGTCATCAAATGATACATAGTTGTCGTCGTCATCGTCACAACAACTACTTGGTGGTGTTGGCAACCATCCTTATTATCATCATCACCAACTTAAACTTCAATGCCCAGGTATAAAATCATTAAAAAATCGGTGATTTTATTCGAGCTTAATAATATGACCATATGATGTGAACATGTCCATAGACTACAACTGCAAACGTTTTTTTAATTTCTGTGCTGCGCATCCACCAGTTAGGCTAGATATATAGACAAAATTCCTGAGTTAAAATTATTGACAACCATGTCAAAAATAAGAAATACGGGAATTTCGTCTCTATATCTATCCTAGCTGGTGAGTGCGCATCACAAACATTTAAAAACTTCTGCGGTTCTAGTCTATGGACATGTTTACATCATATGGTCATAATAATAGGCTAAAATAAAATAACCGATTTTTTGATGATTTTAGACCTGGGCATGTCCCTTTGAAAAAACTGGCCAAAATGGGAGAAAACCTCCATCATCATTATCATCATCAGCTTTTTAAACACTGGTCAAAATGCGTGACAAACCTCAAATTATTTCAATTTTATTATGAAAATAACGAATTACAAGAATATAGAAAATATAGAAATTTGATTCAAAATATAGGAAAATATATGTAGGTCTGCTCTGTATTTATTCTCCAGATCTGCACCCCCTGACTGATGTATGTACGCAATATGAAAAAACTATCAAGAAAGAAAGCACATCTGTTACAACCAATAATGTAATAAATTCCCGATAATGTAATACTTCCCGATAATGTAATCAAAAATAGCCGATAATGTAATACTTCCCGATAATGTAATAAACAACCTCCCCGATAATGTAATAAACTTTTACCTGATAATGTAATAAACAAATTTCCCGATAATGTAAAAAGAACTAACCAATAATGTAATAAAGTGTCAAAGTCAATCGAATCATTTCATTTTACTTATTTCAAGACGTTGTAGACAGTGCTATTTTCAGATTAATACCTGTATACATGTATATGACCTGTGTGCACATATAGGCTAAACTGGGCCAACCTCCTGAGAATGTTGAGGTTAATGAAATGACACTGACCACCAGACACAGAAGTCGCTCCATGGGGTTCTGAGGTCGAGTACGCTACCTCTCCATCACGGAAGCTCTTCACAATACTGAATATTTACCAGTGAGAGAGGAAGAAACTTTTTTCTTGGAAACCTTATTAGAGAGTCATTTGATCTTGCTAAAAATCCTATTAATATCCCCAGTGGGGTCGGGATAATTATTTTCAAAATGGCCGCCATAAAAACTAGAGGAATATCTTGAAATATATCAATTATAATATTTTGGTCCAATAATGTGATAAACTCCCGCTAATGTAATACTTCCCGATAATGTAATAAAATCAACCAATAATGTAATACTTCCCGATAATGTAATAAATTTAACCAAAAATGTAATAAACATTTTTTTCAAGTCATTTGATCTTGCTGAAAATCCATTTATTATGCCCAGTGGGGTTCGGATAATTATTTTCAAAATGGCCGCCATAAAAACTAGAGGAATATCTTGAAATATATCATTTATATTATTTTGCTCCAATAATGTAATAAACTCCCGATAATTCATTTATTATGCCCAGTGGGGTTCGGATAATTATTTTCAAAATGGCCGCCATAAAAACTAGAGGAATATCTTGAAATATATCATTTATATTATTTTGCTCCAATAATGTAATAAACTCCCGATAATGTAATACTTCCCGATAATGTAATAAAATCAACCAATAATGTAATAAATTTAACAAATAATGAAATAACCATTTTTTTCAAGTCATTTGATCTTGCTAAAAATCCATTTGATATGCCCAGTGCGTTTCGGATACCTTTTTTCAAAATGGCCGCCATAAAAAACTAGAGGAATATTTTGAAATATATCATTTATAATCTTTTGCTCCAATAATGTAATAAACTCCCGATGATGTAATACTTCCCGATAATGTAATAAAATCAACCAATAATGTAATACTTCCCAATAATGTAATAAATTTAAGCAAAAATGTAATAAACATATTTTTTTCAAATCATTTGATCTTGCTAAAAATCCATTTAATATGCCCAGTGGGGTTCGGATACCTTTTTTCAAAATGGCCGCCATAAAAACTGGAGGAATATCTTGAAATACATCAATTATATTATTTTGTTCCAATAATGTAATAAACTCCCGATAATGTAATACTTCCCGATAATGTAATAAAATCAAACATAATGTAATACTTCCCGATAATGTAATAAATTTACCCAAAAATGTAATAAACTTTTTTTTTTCAAGTCATTCGATCTTGTTAAAAATCCATTTATTATGCCCAGTGGGGCTCAGATACTATTTTTAAATATATACCTATTTTTAAAATGGCCGCCATAAAAACTAGAGGGATATTTTGAAATATATCATTTATAATATTTTGCTCCAATAAGGTAATAAACTCCCGATAATGTAATAGGGGCTTACTTCCCGATAATGTAATAAAATCAACCATTAATGTAATACTTCCCGATAATGTAATAAATTTAAATAATGTAATAAACTTTTTTTTTCAGTCATTTGATCTTGCTAAAAATCCATTTAATATGCCCAGTGGGGTTCTGAAACCAATTTTCAAAATGACCGCCATAAAACTAGAGGAATATCTTGAAATATATCAATTAAAATCTTTTGCTCCAACCAATAATGTAATACTTCCCGATAAACTTTTTTTTCCAAGTCATTCGATCTTGCTAAAAATCTATTTAATATGCCCAGTGGGGTTCGGATACTCATTTTCAAAATGGCCGCCATAAAAACTAGAGGAATATCTTTAAATATATCATTTATAATATTTTGCTTCAATAATGGATTAGACTCCCGATAATGTAATATTTCCCGATAATGTAATAAAATCAACAACCAATAATGTAATACTTCCCGATAATATATTAAATTTAACCACTAATGTAATAAATAATTTTTCAAGTCATTCTTGCTAAAATCCATTTAATATGCCCAGTGGGATTCTGTTACCTATTTTCAAAATGGCCGCCATAAAAACTAAAGAAATATTTTGAAATATATAAATTATAATATTTTGCTTCAATAATGTAATAAACTCTCGATAATGTGATACTTCCCGATAATATAATAAAATCAACAAATATTGTAACAAGTCCCGAAAACATTGAAGAATCGTTATCAAATACACTCAACATTGATTAGATTTAGTCTATCTTATCACCAACATTATTTTTTATCTCGATCTATCATCGAAACCCAGCAATTTAGTATACGTTGGTTTGCATAATATTGTCAAATTATGGCTTCGGTAGTTGGTATAACCACACCCCAGCGTATATAGCCTACCAATAAGCCTTCTACAAAACTGTTAATTTCAGCTAAACCAAAAGAAATGTCCACACTGTCATAGCAGTAGGTTACACAACACTAAACACCAGTGGTGTTAATACTGTTAGGCCTACTGTTAAGCTTGGATCTAGCCTAACATTACTCTTTTTAGCATGATAATATTATATATCATAGGGCCTAGGCCTATGACTCTGGTAATTTTTATTTTGATCTGCAGTCGGGCAATGAACATGACATGACTTTTAGGCTTCCTAGCCTTCCAAAATAGGCCGTTTCTACTTTCCTGGATACATCATAGGTAATCAGGTCTATAGTCCTCTATTTTGTTAAAGAAAATTAATTATTAAGATAAAGCTAACTTTCAACTTATGTGCCAGCAATATACTATAACTTATTGTCATGAGGATGTTAATTATTCCAACATGTAGTATTTATTTATTCGATATCGCACTATTTTCTGTTAAGCTAGGTTAGATTTATAAGTCTATATCTTTACTCTAATAGACTAAGGCAAGCACCATTTGAAATCCGGGTGAATTTTATTTGTTTTCCAGTTATTGAGAAAAAAATATGTTGAAACACATTCTGCACACTTTCGACATACATTCACCATAATCGCATTTTTTATATATATCAAATGTTGAGATATATCATCCCTGGCTATGAAATTGTGTTAAGAAATACTTTTAAATTCCTGTGGAGCGATATATGATTTAAACTCGGAAGATCAATGTTTTTGTGTTCTTTACGTTGCCACCTCAATTTGGCTGGTGGTCAACAACTAAACTGAACAATAAATGAATATACAAACAATAACAACTAGAGTTAAAATGATTTTTAATAATGCAAACTATAACATAATACATAAAATGACCCGTGAACACATCTTTGTTAAAACTTTGCTAAAATTAGCTGACGAAAATAGTACATAGGACTATCCAATAATAAACTGTAACATGGCTTTTTTGTGGAAACACAGTTCCCATACGTTACATGATGATTTTTCTAATTAATGTAGGCCTATTCTAAGTGGCGATAGATGTGCTGTAAAGTGGTATCGATTTAAAAATAGTAACCAATGTAAACTATATGAAATTCAAATGCATACACATTTCAATCACACAAGTTACCAAACATTATTAGTTGAATGAATAATTATTCAAGCTGTATTTTGCAAAATAAAAAACAAACAATTATTAATGCACATGTCATGGACACAACTTTCTAGTAAAACACAAATTTAGTATGTCTCATCTGCACACCACATAGATTTATCTAGACACTCATTTTGCTAAATACATTAAAATAACAACTAATAACGTATATTTAGTTACAAACAACCTTATTGTAAGATCACCATACAAACTTGAAATATCGATCCTACATATTAGGCAGCAGAGTACGCAATGATGATAATATCATATGAGATGTAAAATATATAAAAAAATTACTGCTTTTTTAAAGTAAGGATCAACATTGAAGAAGCATAGTGCAATACGATAAAATTAACGAACCTTTCACTGAGAACTGACCATTTACAAAATAGTCCAGAAAACAAGAGCTTTGTATGAAACGTAATACACAATAATAGCAAAAACAAAAACGGTAAAATGTGGGAATATTCCTATTGATCAATATATATATGCATAATTCTAAAAAAAAATATGATTATATATCATTGTGGAAAATTATTCCATACTTGACAGATAATGTTAAATATAATACTCATGCAGCTTATGAGGTATAAAAAAAAATGCCATCAGTGACATTGCAGACCATTTAAGACTCAACAAGTTATACGAAGGTTGCCGCTACTTTGTACATGTTAGTATCTGGCTTGGATCTGTAGACATGGTAAATATGTTATAAATAAAGCTATAACCTGAATCACACTGCATAAAAGACCTAACTTTCTCTATTGTATCTGTTGTATGGAAAAATCAAATTACGCTCAATTCTCTACAAAAGCGGAATTTAAAATACATCAGTAGATAAGGCTATCCAACTGTAGCATGGCTTTTTTGTGGACGGTTACAGTATATATAATATAAATCTTTTCCTAATCAGCTTTCACATACACCCTAATGATATTTCTATGAAATTGAAATATATCCCAATTAATACAGTTTTCATATGTTACACGATGATTTTTCTAATTAATGCAGGCCTATTCTAACGCGGACTAAATGCCAATAGATGTGCTGTAAAGTAGTATCGATTTAAAAATAGTAACAAATGTAAACTATATAAAAATCAAATGCATACACATTTCAATCACACAAGTTACCAAAAATTATTTGTTAAATGCATAGTTACTTAAGTTGTATTTTGCAAAATAAAAACATTAATTATAAGTTTATTACATTACGGTTAAATTTATTACATTATTGGGAAGTATTACATTATTGGTTGATTTTATTACATATTGGCAAGTATTACATTATCGGGAGTTTATTACATTATTGAAGCAAAATGTTATAATTGATATATTTCAAGATATTTCTCTATTTTTTTGGCAGCCATTTTGAAAACAGGTATCCGAATCCCACTGGGCATATTAAGTGGATTTTAGCAACATAGAATGACTTAAAAAAAAAGAATATTACATTATTAGTTAAATTTATTACATTATCGGGAAGTATTACATTATTGGTTGATTTTATTACATTATCGGGAAGTATTACATTATCGGGAGTTTATTACATTATTGGAGCAAAATATTATAATTGATATATTTCAAGATATTCCTCTAGTTTTTATGGCGGCCATTTTGAAAACAGGTATCCGAATCACACTGGGCATATTAAATGGATTTTAGCAAGAAAGAATGACTTTAAAAAAAAGTTTATTACATTATTGGTTAAATTTATTGCATTATCGGGAAGTATTACATTATTGGTTGATTTTTATTACATTTTCGGGGAGTATTACATTATCGGGAGTTTATTACATTATTGGAGCAAAATATTATAATTTGCATATTTCAAGGTATTCCTCTAAATTTTATGGCGGCCATTTCGAAAATAGGCATCCGAAGCCGACTGGGCATATTATGTGGATTTTAGCAAGATAGATTGTCTTAAAAAAAAAGAAGATTACATATTGGTTAAGTTTATTACATTATCGGGAAGTATTACATTATTGGTTGATTTTATTACATTATCGGGAAGTATTCCATTATCGGGAGTTTATTACATTATTGGAGCAAAATATTATAATTGATATAATTCAAGATTTTCCTCTTGTTTGTATGACGGCTATTTTGAAAACAGGTGTCCGAATCCCACTGGGCATATTAAATGGCTTTTAGCAAGATAAAATGACTTGTACAAATACTATACAAAACAAAAACGTGCACAATTAAATATAATAATGTAACTTCAATGTTTCTAAGTGTCAATGGTCTTGATACATTGCAGTATACGAGATATAAAGATTTTCAAAATAGTAGTGTATTTTTATTTTAGGTTTTTCCTGATAAGAACAGTAATTTGTACATGTCCAATACTCATTCAATATTGTTTAAAATAAACCTAGGCAATAGAATAAATTGTGTGTGTCATTGTCACCAGACTTATTGTATCTACTATTTCACTATACTTCACCAGGCACAAAAGCATTATCAGAATTAAAAGTAACTTTTTCTGTATCTGTGTGTATAATGGACGTTATTACACACTGCCACAATGATTAATCGAAGTGTTTTTGTCTTAGCACATTTTTGATTATTTCTATAACGATATATACTGAGTTTATGTCATTACGTGCCTGTTGTTTAATATTTCCAATACAAATGCAAAATACGTTACCAAAATACGTTACATAACTAACATAATTCATGTTATGATAAAGTAATGATACTAAATTTCACTATATCCAGTAAAAAGTTGTATCATACAAAATGTGAGTGTTTTGTACTTTTGTTACGAAACATAGTGCACTATTAGAACATTGTTTACTGAAGAGCAAAATACGTTACCAAAATACGTTACCAATATACGTTACAAAATGTAACTTATTTTGTGTAACGTATTCTGGATTTTTTTGCTTTTTGCACAATTGTAAAGCGCATCGGTTCAGTGGCCAGGCTAAATTTTTAATGAGTAACTAAAGGGTCATTTGTTGTAAAGTGTACATATCACTATAGAGTCCATGTAACGTATTCTGTTTTCTTCAAAAATAAATAGTGTCTGCTTGCTTCTATTGATTATTGCAAGAGTAGCACTGTTAGTATCACATAATTTTTTATGTCTTCGTAAATACCTACCTTAGACTACATATTCATCACACAGCAAGGAACTTTAGTTCATCTTAGAATTTTTGGCAGATAAAAACAATTAACTAACTCAAGTGTAACGTATTCTGTTATTTTGTGGCAACATGAACATTAATTCAACTTTGCAAGGGACAATATGCTACTTTTGGGAATTCCTATTTTTAATACAATCACTACTATAAGTTCGTCAATTTCAAACAATTTATCTTCCAAAAACTGCACCCACTCATGAACAGTGACCTGTCCAGGACAAAAATTTAAGCTGGTGACATGCCAAAAATGTCATTTTTATGGCATTCCAGTGGTCAAAAGCACAATTTCTCTTGTCTAGGCTATGGATAACTATACATTTTCGGAAAGGTCTATGCATCAATTCAATGATAAAACTGGTTAAACATAAGTGGAGGTCACTACAAACGTGAACACTGCTGGGGTCACATGACTCTTGAAGTCGCGGGCTTTGCCCATTGGGACCGGCCGGAGGCCTGTACTATTAAGTTTATTTTGCCTGAGTCCTATTTAGGGGAAAGAGGGGTGCTGTGTGTGGGAAACGGTTGACATTTCATTTCTGTACGCCAGTCCTTATGAACATGTCGAATATAACGTTTCAGGTCCTTAGTCCAAGTACTTTTGTCTTTAACAAGTGTTCAGAAATAATAATATTCACGATTATATTTGTGGTTAAGCCTATAATAAGAGCTTAAAGGGTTTTGGTTGAAATAATGTTGGCCCGGCGTCGCAGACGGTGGCCCAACATTATTTCTCAATTAGGCCTATGTATCTGGGTGGTGGCCTTTCTGCCCACGGGGGATGAAATTGTTACCCCCATTGCAATTGCCGCAAGGTAACCTATGTATACAGAATGCTGGGTTGTTGTTGGGCCATCGTCAGACACGTTGGATCAACATTGAAGCAACATTGGTTAGCCGTCCAGTGATTGCTGTAAACGCTGGTGTAGAAGAATCATGCGTTCGGTCAGTGTTGGAGTGGTGTTGAGCCAGCGTCGTACACAATTGACCGGCATTGAACCAGCAATTGGCTGCGACTCTGGCCCTCCATTGAACATAAATTGGGTGGTGGACCTACATCGTGTGTATCGTAGAGACACGCACAGCACGATTCACTGGCAAGTATCGAATGGATGTTAGCCAGAACCGTCGATAGTGTTGGAATAAAAAACGTTGAATATATATATATTTTAATTTCCCTCCTTGGTCCTTTCCTTAATTGTAGCCGGGACATTTTGGATTCTTGCCCATGAGGAAGACCAATACAGTTATCTTTACTCACGATATAAGCCGAATTTGTGTCTATGACACTCATACAGCCTAAAGCCGAGCCTCGGAGTTCAGGAACTCCTTTTCTAGTTATATCTATGTTTGCTAGAGCACCAAAATTAGATTATTTAATTTCATCACACTTATATTGGAGAAAATACATGATTAGACAGCAAAATCCAGTTTTATGTTGACTAACTGATGGGTTCCATCAGCTCTAATATTATTGTACATTTCGACCATGTAAGATATGTCATTTAAAAAGAAAATGCTGGCCATTTTCAACAAGAAGCCAAATGGCGCCATTCATTATCTCCCACACAACCCTCGGGATGGAAACGCACACATTATAAATGGAACGTGTGTAAATTTATATATTTAGTATAAGTTCAGAAAGTAGGTCATATGACTCGTATCCCATAAACGGAATATCTACAAACTTGATATATGCTGCAGGAAAATAGCATGCAGACAGACATGTTTGTCTCTGAGCTATTTTGGCTCAGAAATGTAAGTGAGAAAGTAGATCAAAGGTCATAACCACCAATAGGTACATCTACACCCTTGTTGGATGTATGTGTGCAATATGAAAGAAATTCAGAAATAAGCTCTGGAAACAAGAAAAAACGATTTTCGCTCCGTGATTTAGGTGAAAAGGCTAAAACGCCATCAGGCACATCTACACACTCTGAGGGATGTGTGTGTTCAATATGAAAGAAATTCCCCTTTTTTCTTTAAGGTATGCTTCGGGAACTAGAATATAGAGAGACGGACGTATCAACGGATGCGCTGACGCCACAACCCCCCCCCCCCCCCGCCCCCACTTCGTTGGGTGGGGGGATTAAATTGGTATTTTTTATAAAACTAATTTATGATTTTTTAATGATGGCTTAGCGCTATTTTTGAAAAGGATGCTGAATAAATAAATACAATGTCGTTTTTGTTGGAATTTCGGAATCAAATTAGAAATACAGCATATCACTTGAAAATTAATTAATTGTTTTGCAACGCCACTTAAGCTAAAAACGTTTATACAATGTTGATCATTTCAGCTAGCCAAATGTGTGCGGTACAACAGTCGAAGGATCATACCAAATCTAAGTCACAGTTTGCTAGTGACGGAAGCGTTTGCTGTCTCCATTGCATAATGGTATTTGTATTGTGGGAAATATAAATTTAGGTGGAATAGACAAAGCGTCACATGCTAATTACACGTTGCGTGATACACGTTGATATTATTACATATTGTTAGCTGTGTGTTATCTGTGTGAAATATAACTGTAACAGAAATATACAAAGGGTAAACTGCCACGATACCTTCAGAATATAACTCTTTTTTTTTGTTCGTTCACGATCAGATGATAATTATTTCAGTTGTTCTCTGCATCTACGTCTGCGTTTCCTCTTGCATTTCTTCTCTGTGGTCACACGGGGTCTTATGGTGGTTGTAGTTGTGGTAGTAGTAGTTGTAGTGGTAGTCGTTGGTTTTTTGTTGTGGTAGTTGTAGTCTTTTTTGTTTTTTTAGTACTTGTGGTTGTACTTGTGGTTGGTTTAGTTGTTCGAGGAACTGTATCAACACAAAAATATACGATTCAGAACACGCACTAACACAATCATATATCATAATTAGTATCATGTATTCATCCAACACTAATGCAAATGATACACAATAAACAATCACATTATTAGAATTAGAGAGGGGAAATGTGTTTACTTTTAGGCAACACGCCTCATACAACTTTTCTGAGGGATACCTCATGTGATCATTAAATTTAATGTCCCACGGGATGAGTCACTTCACCGTCAAGATATCATTTACACCAACAAAAATATGGCCTTTAAATATGGCCATTAAAGCGACACAATTCGGCTAAAAAGTCGGTAATTCTATTTTGGCTTCCTAATATGACAATATGATGTAAACATGTCCATAGACTAGAACTGCGAAAGTTTTTTCAATTTTCGTGTTGCGCATTTACCAGTTGGGCGAGATATAAAGATGAAATTCCCGTATTTCTTATTTTGGACAGGCATGTCCGAAATAAGAAATCCGGAATTTCGTCTGAAGAACTGAAAAGTGGCGCAGGGTAGGTTTTCTTGCAGTGTTTGGTACCGTATAACCCTTCAAACAGTCATTACTCAGTACAGTAAAGACTGCTGGAAGGGATGTCCATATTGACAGTCAGAAAACAACACATCAGTTAATTTACCACTGTTCCCGGCAAGTTATGCATAGCCGAGGCCTTTTTCAAAGCTAAGAATGTAGAGCTCCGAGGGTTTTAACTGACTTAAAACACATCCGATCATATTGAAAATCTCTCATTTAATCAATTCGGTCGCGCCTGGCTGATTATAGTATCATAGTAGTCCAGGGCATTTAAGCCAAAAAGTAGTGAACATAGGAACAAATTGCAACAGAAGCTTTTTCGCTTTTTTTGAGTTCATTAACATATGTACAATGACCAAAAAAAAGTACCAAGCCAGAAAAATTCGGAAACTTTTTTTACGGGCCTTTTTGTAAGGGTACCCTAAAATGGCTAAATTATTGTTATTACTCACCCAACTCGTAAGATGCTTTGAAAAAGGAATTGTTTGTTACCCATAATTATTTGAAATCCTTCTGAATAAATCCAAAAGATAGAAAAAAATAGAAGTAAGGCTCGAATAAAAAAAAACTCTTTTGCGCAATTTTTGGAAAATTTGGATATATCGTTCAAAGTAAAAAAATATATTTTGAAACAACACCTACAATTATTGGGAAACTAAAAAGAAGAAAGACATAATGCATTAATGTGTTCAGTAAACTTAATTTTATTTTAAATTGATTTGTGGATCAGCTGATATGTCGGTCATGATCTGTATTTAATGATGATCAACCATTCGCCATGCCCAATCCACTGACCGTATAGTCGAGTTACTCATCCCCATTGCTGGACTCTGAGACACTCATATTAGGATAGAAATACGTAGCTGTTGTTTTTGTCAAAGGTATTTATTACAATTATTTGTTCCTGATTTTCTTAGCTAACCCCTCATTTTTGTACATCCATGAATTCTCACGTCTTTTCACCATATAAGACCACCAAGGCCTAAATTGTCCCCGCTTCCACAAATTTAGTTTATATATGGCTTTTTTGGTGTTCTTTTCAAAGTTTATAATACTTTATTTAATGAGCGAGTATTTAGTATTTGACTAAATACTCGGCGCAAATAAATTAATTTATTATTTTATATAACAGTGTATTTTACCTTCAACATGTTTCTATAAATAATTGAAGCCTCACTTGAAATAAGAAAAATAAATGCACTTAATAATAATATTAAATAATAATAATAATTCAAAACATTTCAAAATGTATATTTTGCTATAATTTTTAGTAGAAGACTGATAAATGATGAATCATGATATATGGAAGTAAATTTGTAACCTAAAACTGGTCTGGTAATCAGATGTTATAGTACATAATTTATATTTTGCTGAACCTATTGCTGCACACAGAGCAGCTGAAGATATGAATTGATCTCAGACAGTGCTCAGAAAATACCAGAAAATAACTCGGTCAATTCCAACTCTATGTTGGCTTCAGTAAATTTATATAATTCTACAGGATGAGATTATGCAGCTTCAGTTGATTTTTGATCATGAATACATAAATATTTGAGCAATAAATTTGCAGCATTGAGACACTTGCCCGCCGTGTCTTTATAATGGAATCATTTGCATAAGCATCAATTCGCCCAACACTCTTGACAGAATGTAAAAAAACCATATAATTGGGCTCGAAGTATCCTACAGTTCTGGAGCAAAAAACAGTCTTGTTTGTAGAATGTTGCAAACAAAATCATATTTAGCTGTTCTATTAAGTTGTTTTAATTAATGTTCGTATAGCAATATTGATTAGTTTTTATCCGGGGCCTAAAATTGTGTATTCTTCTATATTGTATGCTAGTATCCAATTATACACACACTGTATTTCAGAGATGACCGTCGCTATGTTTGTTTTTAAATAACATCATTTTCGTTGTTATATTTTACATGATGTTCACAAGTTTATCTGTACATTATTGTGTTAGAAATATCTGACGGATTTTCAGAGCAAAATGTAATAACTAAGACATTATGTTGTCGACTCTGATGAAACAGTCACTCATGATGTTTAAAAATTTCAATTTATATAAATAAAAATCATCAAGTAATAGTCATTTATCATTTAAATTTTTATGAATTTTTTTTTTTCTATATTACAACCTTATTTTGACAATCTTTATCATAATCTAAATAAAACGTGAAATCTCAATTACATTTACATCATGTACACGTTGAAGTGGATGAATATACAGTGTAAAATTTTGTGAAAAAATGTCGTAATTTGACAATAATAAATTAAAATTCAATATTTACCATCATTATAATTAATCTTATATCACTTTTTGTTGTACTTGACAACATTAAAACACATTTAGATGAAAAAAAATACAAAAGAAATACCAAATCAGTGCCGCTTGCGACTTAAGATGTTTATTTCTAAATGACATAAGGGCAATTACACCATAATTAGTCCGTTTTATTCTATTGATATAGTTCTGCTGTTGTTATTTTCTTACCCTCATATTACTATGGGGAGCTTTTTAAATGTAATGTGATGTATAAAGTAGTATTGTAGATAACTTGGCATTTTTTGGTATTGGGAAATATAAGATTTGGTTGATTAAAAATGATGATATGCAAGTCTAAATTGTACGAAGCCGCAGAAGCGACATTTGCATTATTGTTATTTTTTTAAAAACTCAATATATTGAGTTAAAAACTCGATATATTGACTTTAAAAGTCAATATATTGAGTTTACAAGTCAATATATTGACTTTGAAAGTCGATATATTTAGTTTACAACTCAATATATTGAGTTTACAACTCGATATATTAAGTTTACAACTCGATATATTGACTTTAAAAGTCGATATATTGAGTTTACAACTCAATATATTGACTTTGAAAGTCAACATATTGCGTTCTAACCTCAATATATCAAGATTTAAACTTAATATATTGAGTTATGAACTCAATATATCGACTTTCAAAGTCAATAAGTCGACTTTCAAAGTCAATATATCGACTTTTACAGTCAATATATAGACTTTTAAAGTCAATATGTCGACTTTTAAAGTCGATATATCGAGTTATGAACTCAATATATCGACTTTTGAACTCACTATATCGAGTTATGAAGTTAATATATTGAGATATGAACTGAATATATCGCCTTTTAAAGTCAATATATCCAGTTTGAAATATATTGAGTTATGAACGCAATAAATCGGCTTTTAAACTCAGTATATCGAGTTATGACTGCAATATATTGAGTTATAAACTCAATATATCGACTTTTAAAGTCAATATATCGACTTTTTAAGTCAATATATCGAGTTATGAATTCAATATATCGAGTTATGAACTCAATATATTGACTTTTAAAATCAAGAAATCGAGTTTTAAAATCAATATATCGAGTTTTAAACTCAATATATCGAGTTATCAACTCAATATATCGATTTTTAAACTCATTATATCGAATTGTAAACACAATATATTGAGTTGTGAACTCAATATATCAACTTTTAAAGTCAATATATCGAGTTGTAAACTCAATATATCGAGTTGTAAAGTCAATATATTGAGTTCTTAACTCAATATAGTGAGTTAAAAAAAATTATAATGCAAATGTCGCTTCTGGGGCTTCGTAAAATTGTTTATTTTCTATATCATTTTTTTTACTTATACTTGTCAAAATTAAAACAAATTCTGCTCAATATAGATATAATTATTATGTATACAATCTAGTGTATACATATATATCTCTCAACTCACTGTTACGTATGTCGCTCGCTGAAAGTGGCTATTTCTGAAAGGGGGACGGGGTTATTACTTCATACTCAATCGATTTTTTTTTTGATATAACTATTTTGTTGTTATATCCTTACTCCCATATATTGTAGGAGGTATATATATATATATTAGTTGATATGCATAGTAAAGTTACAGACGATGTTTGTATGTTCAAGATTGAATAAAATATGGAATTTTGTTCATAAAAATAATGATTACGTTTACTTTGTGTGGCTTTAGCCCTATCAATATACTTGCAATAGTTTATGTATTACATTCTCTTTCAGTGTATTAGGATGATTGGAAGTGAAAAAATATACGATTTCTATGACTTTTTGTAAAATTGTGAATTTCACTTTTTGGCTTGAAAACCTAAAAATACACAATTTTTCAAATCGGTACTGCAAATAAATAGACTTCCTAAAAAAGAACCATTTGCTGAGTTTAAATCACATATCAAACCGTTGGCACTTGTTCGGCTGAGTGCGGTAGCTCCCCTAATAAAATGAAACATGAAAGTCAACTAGGGTAAACTGATATTTTAGTGGGGTTTTTTCTATAAAGAGCTTATTTTGGGTTAACAAATGGGTAACACCAGAATTGTAATATATTTTTAGAGCATATGTGATAATAAGTAGCATATTAAATGTAATTTAAGTAAATAATATTATTCAATAAAAATATATATATATCTATTCTGGCGCCATTTTGAAAAATAGCTATTAAACGGTCATCTGAATTTTTACGTCTTGGGACTTTGTATTCTCGATACAATACTAAATTCAAAAATGCAAAGATCCCTTTTGTTGCAATTTGCTCCACCTCAAATCATAAATGCCCTGGACTAAACTGTTATCAATATATTGTATATTGAATACTGAATAAACTAATCTGAAACAGTGGCCGTACGTCTGAACGAATTGTTTGTGTCTTTTTTTTCAAATTATAAGTTGGTAGATTATCTTGTATTGAGTCGGCCCCGATGGCTCATTCGTATCGACTGGGTCCTGTAACCTGGGGGTACCAGGTTCGAATCCCGATCGAGACGGATATTTGTCATCTTGGTTATGCATATACAGTGCTCCAAACTGTTCAAATGCATGAAGTGTACAGTGCTGCCTATGGTGCTGTGCACTATGAAAAACCCTTGAAGTCATTCGAAATAAGAGTAGGGTATAGCTTCATTCTGTCGCGATATTGCCATGATTGTGCAGAAAGCGACGTAAAGCAATATTCATATATATGTCATTGATATGTGATTAAAATGTAAAAATAATACAAAGCTGTTTCATACATGATGATGCCTTACATTCGCTCAAAAGCCTGCTCCACACTCATATTTTGGTGATAAGCTACACATTATTGCGGGCATAAGTTTATTTTGTGATTTATGAAATATACAATTTTGATTTTGCCGGATAGATTTACCATGGTTCTTACACCAAGATGTATCTTATATCATCATTTACCCTTTTAAGCCTGAATTTACAATTGTCATCTTCATCCACTACAAGCCGCGAATTGCTGAGCTCGAGCCAGTGATAACATCCGAGCCAACTGGTCCTCAATCCGTTCTTTTTAAATGGAAAATACATCATAATTTGATATCCTTGAGGAGCCTGAAATAAAAAATAAATATATGACAAAATAAAAAATAAATATGTGACAAAATTGGTCCCAGAAAACATAAAACATCCACCGTGCTGGGTTAATGTTGGGTCAACTATGGGCCAACATCTCCCCATTGGGTGAGCTACTAATGCTATTAGGCTATCACTTAACCCTTTAACCGCCAAATTATTCAATCTGAATTTTCACCCATATGAAGTTGTGTCTCGCTGACGCGATCCACAACTTCAAATGAGCGAAAATTATTCAGATTTCACAAAATGGAGCTCAACCCTTTTTAAATCTTGCTGGTTGATGTCACATTTTATCTTTAATATGTGGTACTTAATTTGCTAATACAAAATGAGAAACCGAATATATGCGGCACCGGCAGTTAAAGGGTTAACTGGAACTGCTGATTCTACACGAAACAATAGCCTACCGTGCAAAGCAAAATGACAATGTATATAACTGGGTTTTTTTTTAATTTAGCGGAGCAGTGTACGTGTACACTACATTCCTGTGATAACATAGGAATGATGAAATAGTTAATTTTGAGCAAAGTCGGGATTTTAAGAACGTTTCTACTAAAGTGCACAACACACCAGCGCGAATATGCAGCCAAAGCCGGACGACTGACGCGACTGCAGACGAGAAAATCGCGCGACTTTCCACACACCAACGCGACGACCAATGCGGAATGTGAGGGAGTTTTCCTCTGTTGCAAGGTCAGATTGTGGTAGTGACGCGAAAACCGGCGCGCCACGCGACGAAAATGTAACAGTTTTAAAAATAATCACGCTCGCCTACACCGTCGTAAACATCTACTTCCCTCACCATAAACTGCTATATTAGGCTGGTTTAAGAGTACATTTGCAAGATTGATATCGTGGTTGCTTATAAACTACAATAATGTAGAATAAGTCGCTAATAGATCAGGCCTCTAAGCTCGGTCCGCTAAGGATATTTGCGCTATAGAAATTTATTGATTGACAAATAAGTGCAATTCAACATAATCATAACTACTGGTAAATTGACGAGTCGATGCCATACACTAACAGTATGAGTTTAGAATTATATGAAATAGAAACATAGCCATAAATTTCTAGCCAATTACATAGCAATTAGCGGTTTATTTTTGATGACGTCATATGCACCCTTTCCCAAATGCAAACAACTTTTAATATGTCATTGTCTTGGTCATATACTATTGATTTCTGGCATAAAACGTGTTCTTGTATTTTTTTCAGGGTCCGGGTATATGCGTGGTATATTGATCCTACTAATAAGCATGGCAACGATGTATATTAAAGTATAAGTAGTTTACGTAGTTTATAATACCTTAATTTCCCAGGAACATGTCTGTCCAGGTAAAAAAGTACCCGAACAGTACTTTCCGTTTGGCATCTCAGTAACAAAATTCGGGGACTGTAGGCATTGCAACCTGGTATTAGTTAAGACAATTCTGCCAGGCGTTTGAGAACAACCTACAATACATAACATAACAGAAAATGTCCAATCTATTATATGGGAAAAATGAAATGAAACGGGCTGTAGGCCACCTTTGTGCACATATATGCTAAACTGGGCCAGGAGAACCTCCTGAGGATGTCGAGATGATTGAGATGACACTGTCCTACAGACACAGAATTCGAAATTCGAGCCCTGGCGGTCTGAGGCCGAGCACGCTACCTCTCGGTCACGGAGGCTCCCCACAATACTGACTTTCACACGTGGATGGGAAGAACCATTTTTGTTTCTTTCAAACCGCCGGGACCGGGAACCGAACCACGAACCACTGCGTGAAAGGCAGCGGTGCTAACCACTACCCTAGGGCCCCCGCCCTATTTTATTATATGGGGCCGTCACATACGTTCACAAACTTTAAAAAACGTATGGCATTTCGTATAGGTAAGTGGTGGTTTGCATACCCTTTCATTTCGCAAATTCAAAACGATTTATTCGAGTTTTTGTTGTTATATTTTGTTGAATATGCACAGACAATGTTTTATCTGCCAATATTTTGTGATACATTTACAGTACAAGCATGTGGGGCCTATCATTATTAGTAGCCTACGTATCTGTCTGTATCTGTATATTACGTGGCAGTACGCACTATTGTGCTATCGCGCCACGGGAGTAACTTAGCAAGGCCTGTTATAATTCATGATATCATTCATGGCCTTATATATGTGCCAAGTACTCCATATTGTGGATTTTCTGGGGTCTCGCCGAATGGATACTGCGCCTACGTCCATTGCGGTTCTTTTACATCCACCTCAAAGTCAGTCAGACGAGCCATCTGATTTACGTGGTTCTCTGAGCCCCACGAGTGTATACAGCACCTGGCTGTCCCAGGCGGTCACCCATCCAAATATGAACCGGGCGCGACGTTGCTTAACTTCAGTGATCGAGCAGACACCGATGAGCGAACGCCGTATTCCGTATATATACACTCAGTAAGTCACACGCGTTAGTGGAACGTTACCCTTCACGTCAAATCACGATGTAGAGACCTCTCTATCCGTCAATGATTCAAGTAGGTAAAAAATAGAAATACAAAATTACTATTTTATTCACAGTCTTAGATATAATTACATGTTATTACTATCAATATTAATGTTTATCTGTTATACGTTTGCTGAAATACCAATGTTCCTAATGTCTCACTAGACGCCACAGTCATTTATAGTGCTTATAAATGCATTTTACTGTCTATTTTAATATTATTATCATGATTCTTAGTATGGAAAAATCCATGTATGCGTATGTTTGTAACCACATCTTGTATGAATATATCTGCAAAGGTTCAGATATATTCTCCCACGTATCAAATGATATCACACGTAGGTAAAGGCCCTGTGAAGTGATTTCATGTCATCAATATAATTAAAGTATATATCACAATGAACTATCTCAGAATTTAGCAGAATATTTTAGTCCCCTAATTATCAGTTATTTTCAAAAATAAAAACTGAAAATGTGAACATTTCTTGGGCTGGGCGGATCTCCCACCTCATGACTTCACACACAAAAAACGCCGATTATTGAATCTGAGTTAACATTGAAACTGCTTCGAGTATATGTTTCATGTTTCTTGTATTTGTACATGAGCTGAAATAGATTTCTATTCATTACAATATGCCCGCATCGACAGGGTGAACAAGGGGCGAGTGAATGCTAGACGCTGGCCAGGAGCGGTCGCGGTGATGGCCATCAATTCTAGTGCTGCATCTGCATTCAGGCAGCGTTGGACCGGCGTTCCGTGTTGACTTTGGTCAGTTTTATAAAATCATACAATACATCATCAGCTACATCCACATGTACATGTACTTTAACCAGCCAAGCATGTCTCCATCTTTTGACGTCACAAATTAGCTCCGCCCCATACTTTTGCCTTTGGGGAAATCGTTCCCAGTGGTTTAAAAATGGGAGCTGAGCACTCTAATATTTAAAAAGTAATCTAAAATAGAATGAAATATGGCATTGTGCAGAGTAGGTCTGGGACTCCATGGGGCCTTTAAGGCATGCATATTTCTTTATATTTTCAACCACTAAGAGCTGCTAATATCTGCCGCAAAGTGACAGCAAATTATAATATTATTTTTTGATAATATACTAAGCTAGACCGAAATTATTTTCATATTCATGGCTGGTGTCAAAATATGCAACTAGTATTAAAATACATCGACGCTCTCCCAGCTTTATGACGACCTTGGTGCACCTAGAAATGGGCATCACTGTTTGTGACTCTCTCTTACCTTTACGTCCTGTCCCATAGACTAAACAGTTTGGTTGAGCAAAGCCTGGGGGACACCTGCAGAGACGACAATCTTTTGGGTCTGGATATCCTCCGTTAAAACACTCCAGGTTTGAACTTTTACAAGTGTCTGTGAAAATGATGTGTCATAGTGAGTGAGCAGGAACGTATACTGCCGTACAAAGCCAAAAGGCGGTTACTGCTTACTTTTCAAGTAATCATTTACTGTTTTTTTGTAATTCATCACATGGGGAACAATTTGAAAAGTACATTATACTTGGAATGTGTGGTAATTGGACATTGAAACAAAGAGGAAGGCGAGAGATTCTACATTAACACAAGAGAAAATGGGAAAATATGGGGAACAATATTGAAAAGTATGAAGTATTTGAAAAACATTGGAAAAAAAAATATGAAGAATGACAAGATTAGATAAATGGGAACTATAATTGGAGGGTGTACACCTATTTTTAGGGATAGAATTGAGCTCCTGTATCAACACAGTGATACCCGTCAATAAACTGAAAAGCTGGCTGATTTTGAATCAAATCAAAGCAAAAATCCCCTTGGATATGAAAGGATGGATCTGTCATTTTGTAAAGTGACAGAAACACCCTTTCATATCCAAGGTGACGGCATAGCAGCATAATATTTTCTCATATGCAGTAGCAAGATATGTTATACCCTGTCCGACTCGTAGATAAAAATATAATTGCATAAAAATAATTGAATACAATATAATTGAATAAAAATGTATTGCATATGGCCAACGTTATATTATTCCCTATTTAATGGTAGATATACAATGGTAACAATGGTAGATATACAGCAAATATCCTAAATATATGTACGCATTATTTCGTCTAATGTTGACCCAAACTATATTAGTCCAAATATTAGCCTGAACACAATAGGTAAGTGTAACAATTAATACCTTCACAGTATGCCATGTTGATAGTTTTGATATCTGTAAAAGATTTCTTTGCCCGAAATTTGTTTCCAAGAATGCTGTCTGATCCTTTGGTTCGATTGTGTTCTTCCCGTTTTTACTGAAGGCCTGAAAATGTATAATAATGTATAATAGTCGTGACATTAAAATGTAATTTAGAAACTAAATGATTTATTTGTTACAAACATGTCGCCGTCAAAATGGTCAATGACTTATTGTGCAAAAAGTGAACTTCTAACTGATGCTTTAAAATTGCAGGCTGTATCATGCTGAATCTGAAAAGCAATGTGTTGGTAAATAATAACACAAAAACTGTTTGTTATTCCATAGCTATGAAATTTAGTTAGGCTATGTAACCTCTTTCTGTTAGCACATGCAGTTGTATTCGAGTTATACCCTGATATATAATATTGCATTTGTCTTTAGCTGCAGCGTAATATTGTATGGAACAAACGATATAAACGTTAGTATAAATAATCAGCTTAAAACGTAATGTCATAACACGAAATTCATTGTCACATATCAAAAAGTGAGTGAGTGAGTGAGTGAGTGAGTGAGTGAGTGAGTGAGTGAGTGAGTGAGTGAGTGAGTGAGTGAGTGAGTGAGTGAGTGAGTGAGTGAGTGAGTGAGTGAGTGAGTGAGTGAGTGAGTGAGTGAGTGAGTGAGTGAGTGAGTGAGTGAGTGAGTGAGTGAGTGAGTGAGTGAGTGAGTGAGTGAGTGAGTGAGTGAGTGAGTGAGTGAGTGAGTGAGTGAGTGAGTGAGTGAGTGAGTGAGTGAGTGAGTGAGTGAGTGAGTGAGTGAGTGAGTGAGTACAGATTTTTTATTCTGTAACAGATCCGAATGTGTCACCGTGGAACATAACTGCGAACATTTGTTTTAAATTTCATCGTTTTTATTTTTTACATTGATAGCAACTTACTCTGGAGCGATAGTGCATAACTGACGTCATGTCATATGGGATTCCATAGCCGAGAGTTGATTTCTTATCAAAATCATTATTAACGTTCTTCTGGAGGTTTTTGTACAGTATTGTAACAAAATCATCTCTGTCTTTTGACTGTTGCTCGTGATATAACCCAAGAGAGTGTCCTATTTCATGTAGATTAGTCGCAACCTGTTAAATAAACAATTATAAACTGCATATTAGCAGCTAGAAAGCATTGTTTTAATTTCCTCATAATTCAAACTATATGTACTACACAAAGTGAATATAAAAAAAGCAGTTTAATATTGATGTAAATCAAATCGGTTTCCTATGTTAATTTGAGGACTTTATTTTAAATTACATTGTAGCACTATGTTATAAGGCTAAATGTAACACTATATGCTGAGTAGGTTTTAGGAACTGAAAAATTCTAAAAAATACTCCTGAAGTCATTGGTACGTCGTTCGTCTCACTCATTTCATCATCCTCAGGAGGTACCCCTGGCCCAATCTAGCCTGACCTAAAGCCTGATTCATTTCATTTTTATGGCGTTCGTACAAGTCATTATACCCAACTTTTCGGAAGATAGAAATACAGAACTCACAGAAATACAGCACCATTATTCTTACGGTGACCGTAAGCATGTCGCCATGATTCCTCAAATTGTTATTACGGTCCTCTTCTGGCGTTTGTACGAATTCCGTACGAATGTAGACAGAATAGGATATATCATACAAGTAGGCGACCCATATACTAGTAACTAAGAAAATCACTATGCCTACAGTCTTTAGTCATTATAATATTAGACATATAACAATCAAATTTGACATATCTCTAGTATGCGAGCAGTCGCTGTTAAATTGTGGTACAATATCAGTTAAGCAGAAATTTCAAGATACACTGAGAAACGCTAGTAAAATATCCAATGATTATGTAGCTGAAATTATTACAAAGCTTCAAAAGAAAGGGACAAAGACTGTTGACCTTTATGTCACATGCCCCACAGTATACAACTATAAAAGGAATATAAGTAAGTTCAACAGGCCTTTTTTAGGCGAAATTGTGGTAAGTCCGATCTCATGGAATCCAGATTACTATTCAGAATGTTTCACAGAAAAGGTGTGATGACTGGAGTAGAAAACAAAGAGGAGAATTAGTATCATGGGAGATTTGGTAGCAGCAGAATCCCGCCACCACAATAAAGGATATTATATACCTTATATTAAATGCAGGTCTGCTCCTAGTGAAAGTAAAACTAAGGCTTATAAGCCAGTTTGGATATGGTGTTATCATAACTGCAACAAAGAACCGTACACCATTTTATAAACACATGGTATAATATATTAAATAAAAACCTATGTGAAGACACAAAAGACGACATTGATAATATAATTAACCTGTTGACAATACAGCATACTCCAGCAGAAGCAGCTTCTGATAAAATCTATCAATAATTCCAGCAACTCTTACGAAACGACTTTACAGACCATCTGGTCTGCATAACAAAACATTGATGAGCCTAACAATACACGACCTGGACAATATCTACATTCTAAGTGAATTGACAGTAAAACAAACCATTATGGCGGATCAGTAATTTCTGTGTAGGCCTACAGATGCTCTTTCAAAAAACAGAAACACCAAAATGGTGTGGTTGTATGGAGCTAAGCACACAAAATAGACAAATATGAAGTGTCTAAAATTATAATTCTGCTATTCTTAAATATGCAACTACATGTAGTCTTGATGCAATTTACTCATCGATCATGCACGCGGCTATTGAAACAAAATAAAACTGGTTTAAAGAAACACTTTGTAACTTTTGACAAACCATTATATGCAAAATCTGTCCAAATGGTTGCTTCTTCTGATCCGAGCAGTGAACAATTGCGATTAGGTTAGGGGACTTATCATGTTATTTATGGAGCTGTAGGCACCAAGATGGGTGGAAGTGGATCAAAAGAAGTGTGCATCATCATATCTGCATCACATGTCCATCATATATGGTTCAAATTATTTCTATCGAGGCGATCAATCGGATTATGTGCATGACTAAGAATGGAATTGATTAGTCTCAGTGCATTTCATATGAATGGGCTGTGCATCCACCCTCCTTTGTTTGATGAGCATGAACTGTTGAGAAAAATAGTTACATCGAAACTAATGACAACACACTGGCGCATGTGCTGTATCATCACAGGTGAACTGTTTGCCTGAAGAGCATGCCATCTTAAAGAATGTCAGATTGTGGTGGCTATACTTCTCACAGGAATAAAGCTACTGATAAGCACAGAGGTCCACGTGCCAGTACAAAATCTGCCAGCAGTAAGCGACGTACTATATCAACCTCTGCTAGCAAGAGACCCCTGAGAAAGTGTCGAAACACCAGCAGATATTATGCCATCGTTGATGCAGTGCCTGGAGAAACTGAGATTGTTGTTGAACTGTGCCAGAGAGCCAACATTTAGTTAGACCTACATTAGATAAAATACAACATCTCGTCAGACGATGGTATGTGAGGCAAGGCAAAAAAAATAGGACCATCAGGGAAACTGAAGAAAGACAAGAGAAAATGACCAGCAATAGGGAAATCAGAGAATGCTTACTGCCTTAGAGAGCGACTGCTTCTCAGATGCTCCAATGTTCACACAGTGGAAAGTGGCATCATTTTGACTGCGACGGACTCAAAACCAGACACTCTTTTGGCGTGTGAACCCGTCCTCTCTGTCGCCAGCAGACTACTATGTTAACTAGCTGCCACACCATGCTAAATGACGCCAGGAAGAATATAGCCGCAATAAGTCCCTTACAAGAAGGGGTGCAGAAACAATCAGTTGGGGAACATAATTAAGGGTCACTGGCTGCAAGCAAATGCAGAATGTGAAACACTGAAGCAGTGACTAGATAAAAACCTCCTCGCCAGCCACGCAGGCAAAACGTTCTTATGTCACGGCAACCAAATGTATTATTTTATTGCGATGAGAAGTAACCGAATCTATTAGTCAGTCAGTACGTCTGTGATACTAAAGTGGAAGGCACAATCTATTTCAATCCCCTGATTTAATTCACCCACTCATAGGCATTGTAGTTCACTGTGATGCCACTGACCTGACTATAGCTAATTTCATTTAATTTTAAATTGTGAAGTAGTCTAGTCAAAATTTGTAGCAATATATTTGCTAGATCAATTATTCAACGACCTAGCTGCCCTTCAATACATAAACTGACACTATTCTGAATTTATTTCCTGCATAATCTATCAACCAATTTATTATTCCATAATCACTTATGTACTAATAGACTAGGAACAATACAAACCTTAGCATGAAATAAAGACATACATACTCACATCAGAAAGACATCCACTACCTAAGCTAATCGGTTGTGCGTCACCATTAGTTCTCAACACTCCAACATAAGAGCTGCACCTGTAATCAGGATAATAAAATGTGAAATGCATTATATTCTGCTTTCAAAATATATACAGTATAGGCCTATCAGTCAAATAATCAAGCCTAGCTCCTAACACAGAAATGGTTGGTACCCTAAGGTTTCAGGATATTTTGGTTTCCTTAGGACCCATTTATGTCGTATATCGATTTACATGTTGAGCACTTTTCACAATTAGCATAAATCCAAGATGGCTGGCACTATTATTGAAAATAACATTAATTTGGTCATATTTGTCACGTATATGCTTTTCTTTACATTTCTATTTGATAATAAAGCGCTCTCAGTTGGTGAGTATTGTTCTCGAAGCCCAGTTAAAACAGCTTAGTGGCAAGGTCAATATCATATCCTATTCAAGCATCGTGTACATATTTGTTATTCCATGGCTGCTACAGAATTTAGTGGCCTGACTTATATGATCAGGCCTACTTTTAGTAATTCGAATACTTGAGCATTTTCAAAATTTGCATCCTTTTGAGATGGCTGTCATTTGAACTAAGAAAGTACTAGTTTGAACATCTGAAATTTAAATTCAATTTTAGGATAAAACTAATTTTCACTTACACGATGGACGTCACTTTCAATATGTAAAAAATGGGATGTGATACGTAGGCATATGTATTCGTCAAACAATTCATAGCTATGAATTGTTTGACGAATACATATTCCCATGTATCACATCTTATTTATAGATTCGCATTAATCTTTATTAAGACTGAGTAATCGCAGCATTATGTTTGATATAAGCTTTCAAAATATAAGTAAAAAAAGTAATTTAAGTGGATTAACACACCAGGGCCCAGTTTCACCAACATTTAAGACAAAATGGTCTCCTGGGCCCGTCTTCTCGTACAAGTTACATAAATCGTAGGCTTTGGATTGGTCGAGATGGCCATCTCGACCGATCCAAAGCCTATGGTATATTGTAACTTGTACTAGAGAATGTAACGGGTCTAGGTCTCTGAAACAAACACAGCCCCCTCAAGTGGTATCACCACACGTTCACTCAGTGATGGCACCGGTACTGTCACCAAAGATAAATGTAGTGTACAATAAGCAAAAAACTGAAAAGATTCTCCTCAAAACGTGAAATAGTTCACAGTGCTGCTCCTCGGTGTTGGGGGCCGGAACTAATGCTTAACTGCTTAATCAAGTATGATTTTACCAGTTCACCGTAAGTAATTATGACATTGATGTAATGAAAAACAACAAATTTTACCTCAAAAAAACTGAAAAAATAAATACTGACGGTGGTTAAATTGCATTGTTTATCAGTTATTATTTATCAATCGTCATCGTCGAGGGCACAAAGTTGGGACTATACGCCTACCCTACTCTAATCAAGGATTCCATATAGTGTATCCATTATATGATGTCTTTGAGCAGTTTATTGTGGCAGTACATGTACTTGTGCATAACCGAAATGGCATGCATGATTCGAGCCCGTTAGGCCTATCCGGTTATGAGTCAAGGTAGAACCAAACGAGCCATCGGGCCGGCAGTTTTATTTAGTACTCACTTTTCATGATCAACGTAAATGATGCCAGGAGCTTTGATCTTAGCTGCTGAGACTTCTTTGAAACGGAGACATGTTTCTTTTGCCCACAGGATGAAGCCTCTGCGTATCATTTCTTTGTCCTCAAGGTCCTCTGTGGGATGTATAAATATAAAACAGCTCATAAGTAGCTCACATTGTATACATCGGTTCATAAAACATAGTTTTTACTTCTCCCATTTATCAACAACATTATTCTAATTACTTTCAGAATATAGGCTTACATGCATCGTCTTATTCTTTATTTTGACAGCTTTCTTCCCGTTTGACAAGGTGTAAGTCTCAAACTTGTATTTTTCATGTAGGTCTAGGACTAATAGGCCAACATGTCGAAAAATAAGTCCACAATTCCGTCAAATTGCAGGAACTGTTTACTTGAAAAAAAAACAGTTTCCGTCTTTTGGTTTTACGCAGTAGAATTGTCGTATTTGCCATTGTATGCACCAATCAATGTTATACAAGGCGATTAATATCCAATTAAAAATGGTTTGATGGTTCTAATACACAGAGTTATCTACATATAATAACAATTCTATTTGGCAACATGTGTTTTAAAAAGTATATTTCATATAACTCATCAGCATTACATTTGAGTATATATATTTTAATTTTTGTGGCCTTTGACCCCATATGTTTGCTTTATATTTTATTCGATCGTAAAAAAATTAATAGGAATTTTATAGATTTGGTGGCCATTTTTGACGCATCTTTAAATAAAATTATTTTTGCATAGTTATTAAATCATCCTGTGATCCTATGATAAATGTATTTACAAAGCTTTTTTAAATTGGTATTGCAATCGGGGACAACTCTCATAGAGTGGTGTATCAGTAATATTATGGTGTCATTATGGTGTCATGTCTGACCCTGTTAACCGCAGGGCTATTTTGATTCTGAGTCGTCTCAGGCCATGGGCTACCACCATCCTACATCCACCCCTCCCTCCCCCCCCCCCCCCCACACACACACAATTTACCCAAGCCAAATTTTATGAGCCTTGATATATTTAAAACATAAAATTACAGGAAAAAATAGGTGAAAACGTTATATCTTGACCGCTTATATGGGGGTATTATCCACATGTGTTTACACAATTATTTGTGTGTGCTGAATTCGAATTCTATATTTGGTTACCTCCACCTTCAAATTAACAAAACACAAAATGGCCACCAAAAGGAAACCACGTATTTTCAAAAGTTTGTCGCAAATGGAAGCGCATGCTGACTACACATGTTGACTAGTTTGTTTTGTTATTAATTTTTATTATTTTGTAGTAAAACTTGTGTTTGAATGTACATGTATGTGAATGAATAACTATTTACTCCACTGCACCAGGCAATATATTATTAGAACGGTAATTTAAAGGAGTAGTCTACTTTGTACGAACAGCGGGACACATCTGTACCCAGAAAGCACAACGCTGATTACGTGGATAGAGGCAACTGGGGTACAACTAAAACCAGAAACATACATAGGGTGATATTAGCTTCAATTGTCTTCTATATGATATATTGCATGTGTTGATTTGTAAACAAAAACAGCAGTGACATACGTTTACGTAACCCTACCCCATATATTTTATGTTTTATTGTGCAATCGTTCACTAGAATCATTTTTGTCAATGTTCACGCTACAATGAATTACGAAAAGAACTGTATGATTTCATTGATGTCACAATACAAGACATAAATTTTTATACGTTGAGAGATAAAGATACATTGTGCCTCATAATGTCAAACCCACATATAGCATATGAAACATATCCCAGCAAACAATTTGGTACTGGGCCAGTAGTGGCCCAGTACACTCTCTTATAATGGTCTCTTACCGTTGTTCTGTACAGGCCCAGTAACGATCTGCACACTGGCGATTAACCAGCCCAGTACTGGTAAACGGTACCGGAATGGTAAGGGGCCATTACCAGGCCAGTACAAGCCCATTAAAAAAAAACATTCTGGTTTCGTAGTGGCATTGTACTGGCTGCCATTAGATGGCCAATACAATGCCTGTACTGGACCGTTAGGAAATCATAAAGTGTTTGTACTGGCAAACTAATGGCAACATAAACAAGCCAGTACAATGCCGGTGCAGGACCGCTATGAAAATGTAACGGGTTTGTTATGGCATAGTGATAAAAACATAACATAATTTCTGAAATTATTTTATTTTATAATTCAATCTCATTCTTGATCTTTTTTTTCATGTTGTTTCTTGGATCTCCACCTCTTCTACAGTTTATGAGTGAGGGGTCTGGTAGGTGGAAGTCTGTATTAATTATCTTTTGAAATGTTAGCTCATTGAGTGCAGATAAATCATAGGTTGACCACTTGTTTGTGATTTTGGTTACAAGTAATAAAATGTGTAATTTGAATGAAATCGGAGAGCCTGTACTGTCCTTATCTACAATATCCATAAATCCAGTAAATGTTGGTCCATTTTCTGCAAAGCTGGGCTAGTATTGAGCCAACATTGGTTTAGTGTTTTGTGTTTACTGGCAAGACATCGATCTGTCACAATTGGATTTCCAGACCTGTGTCTTCTTCTAGCCTCTATGGCAGCCAGGTGTAATAATTAGCCAGTCCCACGCCATCTCCTCACTATATTTACATTCTTCTCAGTGTATAGCTTCAAGGAATGGCTTCAGACAGTAAACTGTTCTTCATCGCGGCATCTACAATCAAACATGATTATGTGAATTCATACAGGTGCAATAGATTAGAAGTAGGCTTATAATTATAGGCAATGACATATTTAAAAAAAATAAAGATTACATTCATAGCCATAGGCCTACTCATAGAATTAATTTATATGGAGTAGCAAGACTGGCACTTAAATCCTTATAATGTATTTCAATCTGTGAATGAAACCTTTACTTTGCGATTAGCAGCCACAGCTATAGGGCTAATAAATTGTTCAAAATAAACAGCTGCTCTGGTTCTATGCATCCAAATTGTCTTATTATCGCTCACAACGCAAAAATTCGCAGCGAAAATGTTGCTTTCTCTTAAGTATGGCATAATCTAAACATACATATTTGTTTTCTTTATACCTTTATTATTACAATTCAAACTTACCTTCAATAGTATGTGGAGTAATGAGTGAAAAACTGATAAAAAATCTGTAGAATTTTAAAAAACGTGTTTCTTTTAGCAGGCAGCAGTCAAAAATCTCAGTAAGATGGTTAATCACCAGGGAGCGTTTGCTGTCAAATATGTGAGACACCTGGTGATAAATAATATGATACTGGCTCCTGTTACCGTACCTGTACAGGGCCGGTACCGTAATTAGGGCCATATAAGTGCCCGTGACATTATGGCTGTGACGTACTGTACCAGTACTGGCCCACTACCGTTATCAATAATTATGGTTGTGGTGAACCGCACCAGTACTGGGCCATTACCATATTGCCATTAACTGTGCAAACGTTACCTGCCCGTGAAAAAACGATACTGGCCCATCACCTGAATGTTTGCTGGGATATAACAATTATTAACATAAAAGCTTTTTCCGCTTCATTTAAATACCTATGTTTAAACCCTTTTAACGCTGAAGCCTGGCACACTTGCATTCCCACCGCTGAAAAACCGGGGAGGGGTTGAAATAAACCAAGGTAATGTCAAGGTCACATCAAGGTTATTTCAAGGTCAAACTGGAACAAATATTTAAAATACCCACTTTTTATCCATTTCAAGCTGTTTAGTGGTGCAGTCATCTATTGAAAAAGAGACTGAGTGTGACGCATTCTTGGTCGGGTATCATTTCAACACACATTTTTGGAATTCTATGACAGTTTCGGTATCGGGAAGGATTATACCCCCTTGTTTGCCCCTATTACACCCCTCACTCAAGGCTCAATTTAACAAGCAAAATTACAATTATGCAGCAGCGTGTAGCATCAGATTGGGCTTCCATCGCAAAAGATTTATACATAATTGGTTATGGAGGTTGACAGTGAAGGTTATATCAAAGTCATGTAAAATGTCTGGTTTATCAGTTTATAGTCGGGGCTGTTAGGGTTATTTTGGGGCAAATTTTTCCAAAGTTACAAAATTTGGCACAGATATAGAACAGAATATACTCTTTCGATTTGCGATAGATGCCAAGACAGGAATCGCTCAGGGCCGGTGTATTAGCAAAATCTAAGATGGCCGCCATTCAGATTTGTGGTATACCTTACTAAGGATAAACAAAGAGCTGTGACCACGTGATATATCGCTATGTGTTATAGTAATTGCCCATTTTGCTACTTCTGATGTTATATAATTTAAATAATTGGATGTGTTCACAATTATTAAACAAAAAAGACACTTTTGCAAAAAAATGCTTGAAAATAATTAGGTTTCATACTAGACCAGACGTGGCTGGAGATAAGGTGTCACCCGGAAGGGGGATTTAAGCCACAATCATTTGTACATAGCTGGGCTACTAAGGGGCCAGAATCAACCTGTTGATCAGGTAACTGCCGCTGCTTTATTGAAATATGGCCAAAAATGTACATGACCTATGTGCGATTTTGATCAAATTTTGAGAAATCGAACGTATTAAACACGTTTGCCCACGTGAGGTGTCACCTGGAAGGGAAATTTAGGTCACTATTCTTTTTACATAGCTGGGCTACTAAGGGGCCAGAATCAACCTGTTGATCAGGTAGCTGCCGCTGCTTTACTGAAATATGGCCAAAAATGTACATGACCTATGTGCGATTTTGGTCCGATTTTGAGAAATCGAGCGTATTAAACACGTTTGCCCACGGAGTAGTCAAATTTTAAGCTGTATCAATATATTTAATATCAATACAAAGTTACTGACACAGGCGTTTAGCTTGGATGTCCCATACTGTGTCTCAGATCATTGACAAATGCGCCAGAGAGCTTTCAGTCTGTATTTTAACCCCTAATTTTACTTACTTTTATACTTATTCTGTATGTAGGCTCAACTGATTTTTTTATGGTATAAATATTTATTTTTAATTTAATTTAATTCTAGAACTATTGTTGACCTCAAATAAACCCATTTGGAATAAAAAATAAGGAGTTATGTGAAAATATTACATTATTTTTGGGTTAGACCATTAACCATTGGCGCGTTTTTCTCATGAAAATTGACCATAATATGTCACAATTGAGCCAAATGAGTTGTCAAATTTTGTGCTATATCAATATATTTATTATCAATGGAAAGCTACTGTCATATGGATGTAATATATTTTGTGTTTGATAATTGCCAAATGCGCCAGAGAGCTTTATGTTGGTATTATTTTCATCTATTTTTCATTCTTTTTCAGTAAATAGTCAAAATACTTTTCTCTCCTCTGATTTTGTATGTGATAAATATTTGGTTTTGATTCACAGATGTTCTAGAGCTATTATTGACTCAAAATAATCCATTTAGAATAACAATAAGGAGCTATTTCAACATATTACACACTTTTTTGGTTCGACATGAAATGTGCGCACTTTTCTGCCGGCTTATGAGAATTGACCATGTTTCTCCCATTTTTGCTCAATGAATACCCAAATTAAAAAATGTATCAACACTTATGATTGCAGTTGAAAGTCACTATCAAGGGCTTCACGTACCTTGATAAAAAAAATGCTATTAATTTTTTTCAAAAAATCCCTTAAAATTTAAATAAAACTATCCTTGAAAACAGCAGTTTTCAATTTGCGTCTTGGTAAAAACACTGTTGCGTTTTCTATCAGTCGTCAGGGTCACCAGTATGTGAATATGGGGTAGTCCCTCGCGTCGGAGATACCAGTATATGATCGTTAGGGTCTCCAGTATGGACTTGTAAGGGTGAACGAGAGAAACTGCCCAACTTTCTCCATTATAACGTAAACTTCCTCTCCCCGTCGAATCGACGGTTCTAAGTAATTCACAAAACTCTTCTTCCGCTTGTCATGTTTATTTGTCTCGACATTTGGTAACAGCAACGTACAATCCCGCGCACGACCCGTCTAACTTGACTCAGAGTGAGCGACAGGCGGCACGTCCGCAGTCGCTGAGCGTAATATCTGAAGTGCAGGAAAAGTACCAAGGCCGCATGGGATTCGGCCCTCTGCGCCCGGCACCAAAGTATCGAAACGAGGCAGTCGTCCGCAGACTCACGCGTCCGGGAGGCTGGGGATAACTGCCACATTAAAATAACGAAGTAGGGATCCTGCATATGTGTGAAAATTGGTCTCAAGTTAAATTATATCTTAAAGTTTTGAAAAATGAAGAGCATGAAATTCACATTAAAAATATTAGCAAAACGAGTCTACATTGAAAAAATATTTTATCCATAGCTCATTTTGTATCTTTACGAACAGTTTCTATTTCAATAGGGTTAGTAAATAATGTAATTTATATTTACCAGTTTATATATTCACCATACACAGTACATGTACATGTATATGAATACATTAGAGTTCATAAACAAATATTACAATATGGCAGGTTATCTGAGAACAGGCAATATACGTATACAAGCTCAGAAACCATCATTATAAAATTGGCACTAAACATCCCGATCGGTAATCAGATTTGGCTATAGAAAAGTTAATTAACTTTTACGGGCTGAACTTCCCTCACTCTCCTCAAGACAGCTGCTGTCTAGTTGACTGATTCATTCATTCTTTTATTAAAAAAAAGTGAAAAAGTACATAATATCAACAACAAACTGCTGTAGGAATCCAAGCTACAATTTATATTGCAATATCAACCATTAATCAAGTATTAGATTTATTTATTATCAATGAAAAAAGTCAATAAAAGGCTGCTAGATCTACTATTCTACGGAGAAATGTGAAACTTCCTTTTATCGCTCACACTATCACATCATTTCGAAAACATTGACTGAGCGATAATAGCCTAAATAAGTGCGATTATCACTCCATAATGTTTTTTTGTTTATGTTTTGTATCACCCAGACACTTTGAAGTTGAACTTTTTGAAGCAGCTGAAGAAAACTACGGAGATGATTACTCTGTTGAGAGTTTTGTTTTTAGATACACCAGTGACCAGGCCCAGGGCACCCAACGAGTGCCCCGCAATACAGAAACAGTAGTATTAGCAAATACACCATATAGGCACATAACAATCAGAAATTTGGTTATAGTCTATCCTCCGGCTGTCGTTTTTTTTTCAAGTTTACGAGGGGGTCAAGGAAGAACATAACTTTTGATGGATTATCATCCTTATAGCTATGTCATCAGTGTTTCTGATCTGTCGTCATGTCGTCAGAATTGACGACAAGCTTCCCCCTCTGACGAAAAAACAGTTTATTCTGACGACAATGATATATATCAAGAAAAAAATCATGAAAAATGAGTTATTTCACAGCTTGAAATGTACCTTTAGAAGACACTTAAGCCTTCTCTGAAACAAAAAATTCCCGGTGGGGCATGCCCCCGGACCCCCCAAGAGCTGTGATTGCCTTCGGCGATCGTTCGCCGGAAACCGCGCCTGCGTGCTGACTCCAACACCAGGTTTGGAGTCAGAATCTTGATATTGGCTGACTCCAACTTTTTTCGGGGCCAGAAACACTGGTCATATGAAACTTCCATTTTCACCCTCGGTGCGCCCCATGATTTCTAGACACTTCGTACCATGTACAACTCGTAAGCGACCAACTTGTATCTTTCAAAATTCCAAACCTACCAACTCGTACCATTTTTCCTACCAGCTTGTACCATTATCGATTCTAAACCTACCAACTTGTACCATATAGACCCTCTATCTAGTTACACTTAAACTCACTGAATAAACTGCGGTACATGCTATATAGAATAGGGCCCAAAAAAATATATGTTTGTTTCCGATTTGTTGTCATTTTAAAGCAGCCCCTTGGGATGACATCAATTTTCGTTTTTAATCCCGTACTGAAGGAGTGTATCCCACGGATCATGTTTTTATTTTTTTCAGAATTTTCATATTTTTACAAATATTTTTAATCAACATTTCTATGAAACCAGAAGTAACCCAAACAAACTATTTGTATACCTGAAGGACGATTGAATGTTTTCACAGCATTGGGCCACATTCTGATGGCATCAGCCTAGCGCTGGGTAGACAATCAGTGCTGCAGGTGTGTCCTCCCGTGTCCTGACTAGAAGACACCAATTAGCGGCGAATGCTCTGATCTTACCGTCTGATACGTGGGAATATGTGATGTAAAGTGCTGAATATTGCTGACTTGTTTTGTTTACATGGCAATATGCGACATGGAAATACAACAATTTCACTCTTTTTCGGTGCTTTAATATTGTTTTTTGACTTTTTCATATTTTCAGTTAAGATCAGTAGGCTATATAGCTTTATATAAAATTTTCAAAATTGACAACATTGAAAATATCTCATCCTAAGGGGTCCCTTTAACCAGTGGGTAGGTAGGAAATTTATTTTATTTTTTATTTTATTTTTTGTCACTTCAACCAATCGGTAGGTAAGAATTATTTTTTATTTTATTTGGCGTCAAATTCACTTCCATGCATGTCTTATCTGGACATTACGTAATGATTTTTTGTGTTTTTTTGACCCCTTCTCTCCTTTTCGTAACGTTTTTTTAGTTACTTTGACTACAGCCAGTAACTCATCCATTACCTTATACATTTATTAAAAAAGACAAAAAAAAAAAAAATCATTTTTTTTTTTTTTTTTTTGAAACCCATAAAATAAATTTGAGTCGCACATGTTTTGATAGGGTCGGTCGGGAATCGGAAACAAACAATGTTTTTTTTAGGCCCAGGCCTATTATAATACATACTAATGAAATATATAATTACGACTATAGCCTATTGTCGAAATTATATATTTCATTAATCTAATTATGTTTTTTGATATGTATTTCGTACATCAATGATGCGTGCTTGCGACTTGTGCCTTGCTATAATAGGCCTATATTTATCGCTCATGCATAGGCCTATCCCCATGCTTCAAACAACGTTTTAAAAAAAGATATTAAAAAATAAAAACAAATAGCCTATAAGTGAGTTGATACCCTAATACGTAGCACATACAATACATGGTTGATGTTCATTATGTCCGAACTTTGAAGAAATACAACACCAAATGAAATAGGAAGTGCGACTTTTACAGGTGTTATACAACGGCGCCGGTGTGGATTGCATTTACATGGTTGGCCTGATGTTCGTTCCACATCTAGATTAAAGGCAAACTTGTGTGAAGTAACACAACGTTGCGTTAATGTTGGTCCACTGTCTACGATGCTGCCCCAGCACTAAAACCTTATATTATATTATTATTACTTAACGGGAAAGGTAAATTACTAGTTTTACTAGTTAACTGATGATATGTTAGTATAAGACAAAAGCACATTTATGCAAAATGTGCTATCGCTGAAATGTAATCGTGTTGATGAGTTGCAGCTAATTGTCTCACCGTTACACCTGAGTGAACACACCCTTGTCACACCAACAACATGAACGACACACCTCTGAACGGCATCGCTAACTAATTGTCATTGACTGGATATGTCCATTTTGTTTTTATCTATCTATCTGATTATTACTAGGCTTTTACATAGCCTACACAAAAATATAATGTTAGTGGCGGCATGGTGTTAATTTGTACTGATACGAAGTTAAGATATGTTAAATCGGCACTCTGAATGAAGAGGCATGATGCTAATTTGTACTGATATGAAGTTAGGCAATGTTAAAAAAGCCCATTGAATCAATTGTAGGCTACTGTGTTGGAAAACTATATATATAAAGTCCTGCTATAGGCCATTATGGTGTTCAAAAATCAAGCAATTTAAAATTGACAGTTTGAAAAAATAATACCATGCTTAATACATTATAGTGGGTATTCCAGATAATCACTTTTTACCCCTCAGGGTATTGTCGTCCCCTTCGTGCGCTGGCGTCTCCGCCGCCGTCGCCGCCGCCGCCGCACACACTCTTTTGGCTACTACACCAACATGGTTTAACAGATTAAATTCATAATTCACACAAACATTCAACCCCTCCCTGCACTTTTTTTACCCAAGGTCATAACGCAATAACTTGAAAAATAATTTTTGATTCTCCAATTTTTTACGTGTAGTTACCCATGAGTATGGAGATCACCTGATTAGATTTTCAGCTTTCCACCGATAATCAAAATAGCCGCCACCTGGCGACTAATTTTTTTTTTTTCGACTCAATTTTTTTTTTCCATAATTCCCTTGAAACCTGGTATATATAGGTTTTCAGGGTCTCCGAGTCTGCTGGCATTATTCGTTTTCGCTTGCAACCGAAAATGTGGCTATGGCGGTCATCTTTATTTTTTAATTACAAAATTCCTTGTTAACGCGATAACTTGAAAAATAATTATTGGATCTCTCCAATTTTTTATGTGGTGTTGCCCATGAGTATGGAGATGCCCTGATTAGATTTTCAGCTTTCAACTGAAAATCAAAATGGCCGCCACCTGGCGATTAAAATTTTTTTTTTACTTTTTTTTCAGATTTCCCTTTAAAATCTGGTATATATAGGTTTTCGCGGTCTGCGAGTCTATTGGCATTGTCCGTTTTAGTGTGCGACTGAAAACGAGGCTATGGCTTGATTTTTAAATTTAATAATTCCTTGTTCACCCGTAACTTGAAAAATAGTTATTGGATCTCTCCAATTTTTTATGTAAAGTTACCCATGAGTATGGAGATGACCTGATTAGAATTTCAGCTTTTCACCGATAATCAAAATGGCCGCCACCTGGCGACTAATTTTTTTTTTTAAATTCCCTTGAAACCTGCTATATATATAGGTTTCCGGGGTCTGCGAGTATTATTATTGTCCGTTTTCATGTGAGACTGAAAACGAGGCTGCGGGGGTCATTTTGGTTTTATCAATTTTAGTAAATCGTTCTTATTTTCAATTAATTGCTTTAAAACCTGGCATATATAGAGTCACTGCATGAGCCGAGGGGTATTTGAGTGCTTGCACGGTATATTAATACGTCCAGCAGATGAAATATCGTTTAACATATTCAATCACAATATTAAAATATATCCAGGGGTCTAATTGTGAACCCACCCGCTCCACCCCTTGCACCTCAAGTGTTGTGATGAGGATTCTCGTGGTCGCTTCAGCCGCTCGGGAAATGTCAACGGCTTTGATTAGTTGTCAGTCTTTGATTAATTCCCTCCACTAATACTCACGAAATGTCAACGGAAGATATATAGAGTGCAAGGGATCAGATACGATTGCATTTTGTTATTTTATAGAAAATAAAGAAAGTCTTGAATGTCTCGTTATTCATTAAAGTGCCCGGAGAAAGAAGATAAAAATATCGATGCGTGTGATGTTTTGATTTATTAATTTATGTTATTGATAATTTATGTTACTATTGTGTTAATATTGTGTTAATTTCATCTATTCTTCATATAGGCCTAGACGGCTAACACATGATTTACGATACCCCAATTCGTGACATACCCGGTATATCTGATATTAAATAACAAAAAAAAAAATACAATTGTTAAATCGTATTTTACTTTAGAGATATTAAATACCGGTACGGGTTTAAATGTGGACAGACAATTGGATCTTCAGGTAGCCTATAACACCTACGTAATCACTTTTATATACAAACTAATGTGTGACCCATCTGCACGAAATGAGTCGCATGTCGGCTCTGTACAAGTTGAGAAAATGGCCTGATAATATAAATATAACATATTTAGATATACTAAATACTTAGTATATCTTTACTAAATGTTTGATATTATATTATATACAGCATAATTTTTATTTCAATAATAACTTAGGTTTATATATGGTATTGAGCATAGTGGTACGAGTTGGTAGGTAGATTGGTACGAGTTGGTAGATAGGTTGGTACGAGTTGGTAGGTATTTGGTACAAGTTGGTCGGTTACGAGTTGTACATGGTACGAAGTGTCCTGTTACCCGCCCCATGAGGAAGTACAGGGTAGGCAAACAAAACTTCACCCTGGTTTTACCCTGGGCAAACTAGTGCAACCTTCCCCAGGTATCTCAATTCTTAGCGATTCACACATTGCTTTGTCCCAACTGCCTTAATGATGACCTCCTGAACTTCCCCATAGGGCAGTGGACATAGCCTATCTTTATTTTTTGCATTTTTCTACAAAAATTGAAAAAAATGGCACCTGTGTAAAAAAAATATCAGATAGGGCCACATCATGCCTGTTCCACTTACCTCTATAAGCATTTGTTGCAACAATTATGGAATTGATGGCGAGAGCTGGCACTATTTTTCGTAATTGAGAGAAATCTAATGATGGGAACCCCAGAAAAATGTGATAAAAGTGCCATTTATTAAGAATATTGGTTTTAATTCTACAATGATGGATTCATTTCTACTAGTAATAGTGAGCAAAAAGAACAAACAAACAGAGAAAAATATGTCTTTCATTGCAGTGTCTCACGAATTCACAAAAATCCTGAAAAAACCATCAAAATGACTTTTTTGAATGTACATATGTTAGTCTAATCTGTGACTGTGTTGAAATTATTGTTAGGCTAACTTTCAACCCTTTCAGCGTGGGGACCGTCTTTATGGATTCTGATGTCAAGGGACGTTCAACAATTATGTAATGCTTTTTTGGACTATTTTTGACCTTTTTTAAAGTTAAGTCAACTGCAAATCTTTTAAACAATCCCTCTAAGCGATACATAATTGTTGAATGGCCCCTAAAGACAGTCCCCGCACCGAAAGAATTAAACTATTTATAATGGCTGTAGTGTAGACCGTTAACATAAGTATTCAAATGAAGTGGCAAGAGCTTAAAGTGTCGAGACATTTATGATGATTTCAAATTGAAAATGAAATTCGGTCTCCATGGTTTATACAAAAAATATTACAACATTCTAAGTGTTAAATAAAATACCATTCAGCCAATGACAGAGGGCCTTAACGATCACGTGTCAAATAACAAATGGTGGACTGTTACCGGGTGTTAAAGATAAAATTACACTAAGGTTGAATATCTATCAATATATATTATATCACAATTTTGAACGTAACAGACCAATCCGAAAGATTAATATGAGACAGATGAGGTTGATCTGACGAGAATGACAAGAATAAAACAATTCATAAAAGGAACAGAAACTGTGATTCATTTTAGCGGAATAATACACTCGTGTGTTTTCAGTAACAGGAGCATTTTGCCCACACTAGGACGTACACTGTCCATGTCCAGTATATGTGGGCGGACTGATTCTGTATAGGACGTTGGCCACGTGTGAATAAACACACGTGGATGGCTGATTAAGGCAGGGTATTAAAGTGACTAGGGGATTAGTTATATGTTATGGTAAGTCCCGACGAAATGTTGTTCTAATGTTGGCCAACACTGCTTGCCAGGTGTACATATCGGTGATGACGCATCCCACGTCTGAAGAGGGGTGTTCTGTTGACTGATAAGGCTGTGTATAACTTAGTTATAATGGCGCCGCTGTGTCTGAATAGCAGCTGACATTTAGTGTGCTATAGACAATATTGTTTTGTATATACTGAGCACAACTTCCTAGTTTGGAAGACTAACGGCTCAGGGTGCTATCGCACCACATTGTGGATTTTTTGGGGTCTCACTGGATTGAAACTGCGCCTACATCCATTGAGGTTCTTTTACGTCCAACTCTAGGTCAGTCAGACGAGCCATCTGATTTACGTGGTTCTCTGAGCCCCACGACACGACATCGCTGCACGCAACATGTCCTAGTGTATACAGCCCCTGGCAGTCATCCATCCAATTATGAACCGGGCGCGACCTTGCTTAACTTCAGTGATAGAGCCAACACCAATGAGCGAACGCCGTATTCCCTTATTACATTCCCTGACCAATTTAATACGATTGTATTTTAAAGCATGTATAATTAGCGCTATGCAAAATAAACAATTTTATATACATTCCAACTAATGTGAGCATTAAATTGATTCATACGCACATTAGTTGACCATTAGACATAAGGAGTTGGATGATTTCCTACTGCCAAGTCAGAGTGATAGCTGCACGGTAATATTGCTGTGCAGTAACAGTGATGGTCTGAGGTGGATTAATTTTTTTTCACTTTTGGTCTGTGGTTTCATTTTACTCGTTCGACACAAGTAAAATAGTGACCTTCTACGAGATATTTGAGGTCGCAAGTCATGTTTAACAGAAAGTCTTTGATCACAGGTCGTTAACCACTGTTAACTATAAAAAAAGGTTCCTGCAAAAAAAAATTGTTGGAGACACAAAAGGTCGTTGATAACAGGATCTACTGGATATGATATGATAGATATATATCTTGGAATAATTTACTTGATTTTTGTTCAATTCACCATGTTCACACATTCTTAAGTTAAAAAAAGAAAATTTGAACAAAATGATTAAAGATATATTGAGTTACATGCCGAGCTTTGACACTTTTATCATAATAGTGATCTATTCGCTCTGTATAAAGCAGCTTACGAACACTATTTTGTTGTATCTGAAACCAAAAGTTTGAGCAACAGATTGCGACGGTACAATTACGTGTAGTGATTCCTTATGGGCGCTCACGGCTAAGGCTTGGCCACAATTTATCAAGGCAAAAATAGATTTGTTAGAATCAGTAACATTTTACCTATATTTAGCCATTTTAGGCTCTTTTCAGCGTCAAGATTTTGTGGGAATGTTTTCAAAATTAGTGTGTAGATCGCTCTCACACCATAATAACAAACATTGATTTCAATGTTCAAACAAATTTCACAATCCACGCCAACATCTTCGTGGTGTACAGGTGTCCACGATTACACTTTATAGACCCCACGACATAAACAAAGCAAAACATTTTTTTCACAATTTTTTTCAGAGGGCCCCCATCTTAATATTGAAGAGTATATATATTGAATTACAAGTCCCCCAATTTTGACAGCTTTATCTTTCTTTTAAACTATCGGGTCAAAATATTGAGCCTGTTACATATACTATCTACTAATCTATCAACTTCTGCTTCTTCTTACTTCACATAGTCATCACATACTACCACGGAATTGTTTTGGTGACACTTTGATCCCGTACCATCAACCCTTACTAAGGCCACTAACGAAGAAATGCTCGTTACCGCGTTTCAAGAAAAAGTTCCATCAGATCTTCTTTTAATTTGGCCAATATGCTCAGATATGTCAGCCAATGACCTGATTAACTTTTGCGAGCAAACAATTTTAAAATTCCTATTTAGCGGCCATTTTAAGTTTGAGTGATTTTGTTATATTTAAGTAATACAAAGAATGCTAAATAGCTGCAACATAAATATAAAACAAAATGTAGTGTCCCACACAAATCTTGCAGAAAGAAAATCCAAAATGGCCTACTGTCGGTCATTTAAAAAAAAATTTCTCATTATCTTGGAAATCTTGCATAATAGCTAAAGCGGTAATATAAAATAAACCATGATAAAGTTTAATGATCTATATCGAATTTTAGATGGTCGACTGGCGATAATGGAGGGCTGCTTTGTTTCCAATAATTCTTTCAAGTTCTGTCACATGCTCATATTTAAAAACATACAGATGTGGACCATAATTTATATTTGTCCAACTATTTTAATGTAAATTTAACTTTTTTTTAACTGGTTTGTTAACAGCACGGAACAACTACGATAAATATGGCAACAGAATCTCCAGAGCCTGTGGAAGACTGTGATAGGACTATGTATTTTCCTGAGCTTCCACATTCGCATGGTGAAAGAAGGAGTATATTCGGTGATTTCACAGGAGGATTTAATGTAACGGAATGCACTGTTCAAGCTCAAAAATGTAGTCAAAGACAAACAAAGACTAGTTTGGCTGCCACTGAACCCTGCCTACCACTGACAGATCCTAATATTGGTACATGCACAATATATATATATTTTTTTAAAATATATTTTTTATAAATTGCTTGAAATCTTTTTTTTTTAAGGTACTGAGAAGGTTTTTTAGGTATTTACTATGTAGACACTTCTTTTTAGTTTAATGTAGACATTTTGCTCTTAATGGGATAATACAGTGTACTTTTCAAATTTCAATGTTCAATATTCTTTATAGTGAGAGATGTCAAGGATGACTGCTTCAGTAGCTTGAAAACATTTCATAAAGATCTCTACAGTGCCATTACTTCTATCAAACAATCAAAGAGTCGTATTTCTGAGGTAATATTTGATTTTTTTATGTTATTGTGTACGCTTTTTCGAGGAAAGGCGGTAGACCTAGATTAATATTACCCTTTGTTTGCCTGTTTTGTCTGGACATACAGTGGTGTAAGTGTAATACATTCGCAAATATTTGCATGATTTAAAAACAAATAAAATTGCATGTGGGTCCAACCCCCAATAGATGATTGTAAGATAAGATTGTTTCATAATAATTGGGGTGCTCACAGCCATTTTGTTTTTAACATAGAATTTTTTTAAGTGTGATACATTCCTTAACAATTAGTACCAGCCCACCAGCCAATGGCATGTGAATTTTGCCTGAACCCAGTAGAGTTCTTCTAAAGACTGATCTTAATGGCTGGTAGAAATTTCAAAGAGTAAAATGGTATTTCTAATCTTTGCGTATTATTAGCAGAATTTAGTCAAGGCGGAGGTTCACATTTTGTATAAACAAAAAGACGTGCACGTGAAAAAAAAGTTTCAAAGGCATGTGAATTTTTTTACAGGCATGTTTTTTTTTGTTGCAGAATAAAAGCTTATTTCCAGCACTGCCTCAATATTAAACCAATTGTTTTAAACAATAGTTCCGATTCCCCCATATCTCGGATCAAGTTCGAGCTTGAGGGCTCTTTCATAATAATTTGAAAATGATTAGCGAAATGTTTATAAATAATTGATAAGGATGAAATGGGAGATAGAGCTTGAAAACAAAAAAAAGGTGGGGTTCAAATAGCAGGGGTTTCAAAATGGAAGGAAGTAGAAGGTGCAAGCTAATAAATAAGGGCTGCTAAGCGGGGGATTATTTTGCCATAGGAAATTTTGAAAAGTTATTTTTAATGAATTCTTGCTTTTTTTGAAACCCCTGAATAGGTCCCAAAATGTTATGCAAAACCGATTAAATTATACCTTGTTTTGATTTGTCTAGATTTGTTAAATACACGTACAGTGTTTTTAATGTGGAAATTTGTCATTACATTTTATATAGGGGTTTATATAGGGTGTGCTCCATGTCTCAAACCATTTGGAAGATTTAACTAAAATTAATATTCAATGCTCCTATGGACCTAGTCAATACAGGGTGTGCTCCAGGTAGTGGCGCCTGTCACAGTTACTTAAGTACAGTGGTAAACAATAATTCTTCTCAAGTTTTGAGTTGATTTAACTCAACGTTGTACATAATGTTTACCAAGTATTGATATTTATACATGTAGGGTGTGCTCCATGTGGCGCCACCTACTATATTTCATGGCCTGTCTGTATCATACCTGTCAATGACAACTTCCTCTAACCATTAATTTCTGGGGAACTTTTATATTACATAATGTAATAATCATGTAGCCAATGGCAGGTAGGCGGTTAATATGATGCACAAACCTTTGTTCTTTTCTATACTGCTGATCCCCAAGATCTAAATATTCGTCCTATTGAATTGTTTGCTTGTATTTGCTAACACAACATTCAGCTTCAAAATGACAAAAAGCATTTCTACTCATGACAAATTATAGACAAAAACAGTGTTTTAATTTGAATTTTGTCATTACCTGAGCATTCAGCAATCAATATTTAACTGATTATATACTAGTTTTATCTATGAAAACAAAAAAATCCAAAGTTATTTAGCAGTGACTGAATGAGACACTAGTAAAGCTATACATAATACGACGGTGGCACTTTTATTCTACCGTTTGGAAACATATAAATATATTTTGGCTATCCATTTTAGAAAATGCTCATCTCATCTGATGTAAATAGGCCTTCGGCTAAGCCACTGGGTGTTTATTAGTAATGAGGTTACTGTAGATCTGAATAAAATGCATGTGAGGATAATAAGCTGTACAAAAGTTTTTACTTGTGTTATTTTTTTCCTATATTTTTATGTTCTCAGCAACCTACATTACAAAAGAAAATCAAAGATCATCTCTTTGCCTTAAAGACAGGAACCTCAGACCACTCCTCTAAATTCATAAAGTACATTAGTAACTCTGCGGATACTTTCCAAAAAGCCTGGCCTCAAACGGAATTTAGGGTAAGACAATTATACAATGTATTTATAGTGGCTGATGTTTTTTTATGTAATCAACAGTGATCAGTAGTCAAACAAAAGGCATGTGACATTCTATGAAGCATGATTGTGAGCTATTGTCACAGAAAATTATTACATATCATGCTTATTTTCATGTGATTTTATAGTAGAGATTAACCCTAGTCAATGTTTTTATATATACATGCACAGACAAGTATATATTTTTTAAGACAAATAAGTTGGTAATGGCTTTTAATTGTGTCAAAAAAACATCTGGTATACATGTATATCCATCTATTATGTAAGTTGATGTACCGGGTATTCAGTTTCCTAGTGTTGTATTGTAATATTGTAAGCAATAATATGAATTATTTTATTCAAACTAAATATTTGATCTGATCTGATATTTTATCCAAATAAATATTTATTATCCATAGGTCCCTGCTAATGAGAAATCATAGAATGATTTAAAATGTCGTTATGGTTTATGTATATGTATCATGCATGCATAGGGCTCAGATGTTTCTGAATGTCACACAAGCACACAATAAATTGAACCTGTGCTGGTCTAAACTTGGTCCAGCATCGTAGACGGTGGGCCAACATTAATCTAACATTGGTTCAACATCTTGTGTTTATTGTGTATAGCTGCAGTGAACGTAAAATCTGGAATAACATTTACAGGTCATTTTCTAACAGTGATTTTTTTTAGCTAGAAAATACAATTTATACTGGTGGTGCATTATGTTCTGAACAACTACCAGCTGCCGGAAATGCACTTTTGTATGGAAGTGGAGAAAACCTACAGAATATTTGTATCCTTTTTTTGCAAAAGTATATAATATAATGCAACCCATTCTATATATGAGGCCAATACATATCATCCATCATGCCGTGACCTGTTTTACATGTAAGTTGTGGATAACCTGACTTAGTGGGCTATGATGTGACAGCAGATCTAATGTATAACCCGGCTTTTAACCCTTGTCCTGCTACGCCCGCATATATACGGTTTTAATTATTATTATATTTTAGGCCAAATTAAATGTCATTGAAATGGAAAATATAGTTTCTTGTGGATGCTCAGTTAGTCAAAAAATTCAATTTATAAGATGTATATTTTCAAAAAAATATAAATATTTTTTGTCATTTAAAGCTGGGAATTGCGTTAGCAATTCCAGTTTCAAATGACAAAAAATACAATTGTAACAATGCAGCATAACAAGAGTTAACAAGTTTATTCATGGTTTACAAGAGGAGGGTTGTATTATTGACAATTTTAGAAGCAGACATACTCTATGCAGAGCAACCAGTTGTTAGAACAAATTTCACTGCCTTATCGAAATACAGATGCATGTCTTTCAAAAGAAGATGAGCAAAACCTTACAGTTGACGAACCACAACAACGACAGACAGAAAAACGTATTTATCAGATCAGTATGACTTGTGTTCATGACAGAGGTAATTATTGATTTACTTCTGTGTGCCGGGTATGGTTCACATGTGTATTTATTTTGCTGGTGTTTTTGCTGCCAGACTACCCATGTGACACTATTTCTAACTAACATGGTTGTGTGCATCACAATAACAAACAAACAAGTGCAATTTTTCATCTAGCTCTTTCTAACATGGCGCAGCCCCATGTTGCCTTTTACGAGCGCCATGTTGCCCTTCATGAGCGCCATCATGCCCTTCTAGAGTGTCATGTTGCCCTTCATGTGCGCCATGTTGCCCTTCTAATATTCAGACAGTGAAATGCCTCTCTGAACTGTTGTTACATCATATTTAACCCACACAGGCCATTGTGAATGTGAAAACACCCCAGTCGCTGATGTCGCGCATTCACACCTATGACGCAATACCTGATAACGGCCTGTGTACATAGTGGTAATAACTGGCGATGTTTACATACTTAACTGATTCAATTTATACCCTTAATTGGGGAGGGGGGGTGGAAACGCCGAACTAGGTGCCCCGCGTGCATTATAAGGTGCCCTTTACGATAGTTGGCGCCATGCCCCTTTTGAATCCTAGATGAAACACTGAAGTGTGGTACAATGCTGGGCCAATATCTGGAGAACTTTATGGCCAATTTAGAGGACTTTTTAAAAAATTTGGCGCGAAAGGGGGGTGTGCGCCCCCTGCGTGGCCTCCTGGATTCACGCCTGTCAACACTAGGAGTAGAGGAAGTTTATGCATGTGTGGGATATGCAGCTGGGTTTAACCCTTGTCCTGCTGAATTGCTTCAATTGTATTTTTCGTTATTTTAAGCTGGAATTGCTAACTCATTTTCCAGCTTCAAATGACGAAAAATATTACTATCAATGAAAAATGTCCAATGGTAAATTATTGGATCAACTAAGCATCTACCAAAAGCTATTTTATCAAATTAAATGATATTTTAATTAATCTAAAACATCCTTAACCCCGTATATATCCGGGACTAGCAGGACAAGGGTTAACACTGGCCCTCCCCATTGATTGATCTTTCCCAGTGAACTTGATCCCTAAAACCAATGTTCACTTAATTTTTAGCCTGCATCGTATACACTAGGACAATGTTAATCAAACGTCTCTTTTCTGCCGCCATGGGTGTATCTGCTATTTAACTCTCACTAAAAAATTAGTTGATGAATTTTGTATACCGCGGTACTTTTCATAGATATGACCTATGTGCCGGGGCAAATCTCATCTTGGCTAATCTCCACTAGTCAAATCAAACTTTGGACAATAATGTGAGCAGTGTTCAGGCTTTTGTAGTGGACTCAGACTTCAGGGTGTTTAAATTTTTTTTTTTTAATATGCAAAATGTCGTTGGGTTTTCTTTAGCTTTTTGTGACTTAATAAAGATTTATTTTTGAAATGCATCATTTCAGCGACAATAAGGTCATCTATAGTACATGTATTATCTTTTGCAGCCTTTTGTATGGTGAGATCAAAGGACGAATGTTCATTATTTGATGTATCACTTGAGGAGTCATCAGAGAATTTTAAAATTCTACAAAAGAGAGTGTGGCCTGAGAGAGCAGCTAATCCCTCTTTTATCTCCTGCAGGTGAGCACATCAATTACATTTGTGTGATCCTTTTATCGTGCAACGAGAATGCGTAAAAAAATTGTGATCAAAACATTCACATCTTGTAAACATCTTATTTGCAGCCCATATATTGCGGGAGAAGCACTTGCAGTGGATAGCTCTGGAAAAATCCACTTATGGAATGATTCAGGGTAGGTTTGCATGCCAGTTTGAAATATTGATACATGTATCTGATAAATTATTAAATCAGAAAATTTATATTACTATATCTTCTATATTGATTTCCAATTCTCGAAGTTCATACTGCATATTCATGTCTGCATATTTTTTATGTTATCATCAGCACTGCAGTTTAAACAGGCATAAAAGTACCTGTTAAAACTTTGAGTTCATAAAAAAGCCGCTTTCCGCAAACCAAAACTGTTTACGTGTATTTGGAATCTATGAGAATACACAAGCAGAAGTTTAGTTCCTGGATTGACATTTCATAAAAAGTTGTTGTTTTGTAACCCAGCTCATCTATTTTTGGGATTTACGCAGAACGCTTTACAAGATATAGATACATTGTGAATTTTTTATTTATAAGATATAATGCTATGGGATATCATATAATTGGATTACTATCCAGATAGCACAGCATTGCTCGAAACTTTTACCAGAGGTGTGTTTTGTGCAAAGCATTAATCTCTGTGGATTGAGGTTAGTAGTCTTTGACTGACTATCTACTTTCTATTGAATTTATAAACTTAAACGTTACAGGGAACGCACTGTTTGTCGTGACATGACTCATCGTTTTAAATGTGACAGTTCATCATGGAGGGCTCATTTTGGTACAAACCCACGACTCCTCATAGTTGATGATCCAACAGGTGTGGCTATCTGGGATATCAGAGTAAGTGTATGAATGCTTATTCAGTTAATTACAGATCTTTTTGTTTTTGTCTACAAATCTAGTTATTGACAGAAAGTTATCAATGGTGCATAACTCAATTATGTCACCACTTGTAAATACGAACTAGTCTGTTGTTTTTATTGTACTCTATGTTTCATTCATTTGTAGATCTCAATTGTGTCAACAATGACAGCTTCAAATGAATGAACATGAAAAAGTCCAAAACTTTTTTTCTTTTCAGAAAGCAGCAAATAAGCCCGGTGTAGACTTGTTCACTCTGCCCCACAGTTCTCTCCATCAACGTGAGCGCGTAGCGGTGTGCAAACATTACAAGGATTCCTACCACCTGATGGCTTGTGATTATACACTCATCATGCTCGATGAACGCTTCCCAAACCATTCGGTTTGTATGATTTATACAAAATTGTACTGAGAGGGGCGATTCATCTTGAGCCGCTGATCATATTGGAAATAATTTTGACATAGCAAGAAAATGACTTAGTTAGCTCTTTCTGCTTCATTTGAATACCTATGTTATGGGTCTGTGACAATTAGAAATATGTTAATTCTTTCAGTTCCGGGCCATAATTATACCTCAAAATCTGACGTCTATAGACATCACATTCTGCCGTATAAAGACGTTTATACATCAGAATCTGTCGTCTATAGATGTCAGATTCTGACGTGTAAAGACAGCCCCCGCTATCAAAGGGTTAATGCTTTAACCATACAACATGTATATTTCATTCAACTAATTTATTCAAAATATGCTATGTGGTATATAAATATGACAAACAAATTCGAAGGTCAATCTGGGATCGATAAACTATTTATTTTGTTTTCATTAGAGGATTTAAAGATTTAGTAAATTTATCAAAGACATGGATAACCATTGTTTGACCATGGATAACCCTCACTCAAAGAATAGCATGTACCCAATCCACACTGTCCGCAGTGTTTGGCTCATGATACTTTGGCTCATGATATTATTCGCAATATATTATAACATTTAATCTGTTTTCTCAGTCAGATTACATGTCGAGAAATTTTATATCATGGAATCTAATCAGTTTTTAGGCCTAAGCCAAAATTTTGGCGGATGCCTATTGGCATCACCAGGCGCGTCTGTCCTTCCGTCTGTCCGTCCGTCTGTCCGCCACATTTAGCACTATAACTTGTTCTGCATAACTGCAATGCACATTAAACTTCACGTACAGGTTAATCATGACTAAAGCTTGACTAGTTTCACATTTGACCTTTCTGCGAACCCTATGACCTTGACTTTTTTCCGACAATTTTTCTTGTTAACGCGATTCACTCAACAATTTTTTATGTTTCGCTCCAAAATTTATACCAGATATCCATTTTACTAATAGCTCGGATGAGTTCGAAATTGGGCAAGATTCGGACAGAAGCTAGGTCATTGCGGCTAAAATATTTTCGGCCATTATTTTTTTAATATGCGTAATAATAATCTGGAAAACCGGACCAGATAGCTAGACCATTACTGTAGAACAAAATGTGCAGTTCCAGGTAGGGATATGCCATGAAAAATTTCAACATGAAAAAATTCAAAATGGTCGAACTGCGGCCACTTCTGATCGTCAAATTTTCTCGTTAACGTGATTCACTCATCATTTTTTGCTCTAAAATTTATACCATATATCCATTTCACTAATAGCTCGAATAAGTTTGATATTTGGCAAGATTCTGACAGAAACTAGGTCAAGGTGACCAAAATGGCTGAATATCTACAATTATTTTTTTAATATGCGTAATATCTGGCAAACCGTACCAGATAGCTAGACCATTACTATAGAACAAAATGTGCAGTTTCAGGTAGATATACCATAAAAAATTTAACTTGATCAAAATGAAAATGGCCGGCCGACAATTTCAATAATCGCAGTGGGCTATTGTCGAACGTACTCTTGTTTCAAATGATTTTCACTTTTAAACAATGATTAGAGGCTGAGTCCTTTTTCTGTCGCCGACGAGCCTTGTTGGTATTTACTTCTATGTCTATATTTGCACTGTTTTTTCTCTTTTAGGTATTAACCTGGAAAACCAAATTACCAGGGATACCACACTACATTGACATAGGATATAATGTTTTAGAAGACGAGTCACAGGATGTGGTAGCTATAGCCTCTGCCAGTCCATCAGAGACGCATTGCTATCCTTTATCGACAGCTCAAGGTTTACCACAAGGCAAAGGAAAACTGTGGAAAGTATGTCCTATCCAGTGAGTGTAACCCGCTTTTTCTGCAGCCTAATTACATATATAAATTAAAATTTTTTTTGCACAGATATTCATGTCTGTACAGATATTCAAATTAAAATAATAAACTTAATTGCTCTATTATTTATTTTGCAATATAAGCTGAAAAAATGTTTAACAGCTAGAGGTATGATGCTTGTTTAAATAAAAACCGGTGATTCACTGCAACTCTGTAGCTTGGCGTTTATTTCTTACAAGGGACATTTGCAAACAGTTTTAGAATACATGTACATATATATATATATATATATATATATATATATATATATATATATATATATATGGTCCCCTTGGGAGTTAGAAGGTGCTATACTGCCACTTGACAAAGGGGCAGTTTAGCACCTTCTGATTCCAAGGGCACGATATATACATGTATTGGGTATACTGGATATTGGATTATCATAGTATGTCACTGAAATCACATAATCTCAATAATGAACACTTTTATAATTTGATCACATGAATATGTTGTGAACACCAGTTTGTAGTTACGTTTGGTCAGATTTGTCCATCTCGGCAAACATGACACTTTGACCCACAGTTGCACAGTATGAAGTTCTGAACCAGCACTGGGTGAACGTCTCATATCAGCAGGGTGAACGTCTCATAATTTGATCACATTACATATGTTGTGGTTACATTTGGTCAGATTCGTCCATCTCGGCAAACATGACACTTTGACCCACAGTTGCACAGTATGAAGTTCTGTATGAACTTTGAACCAGCACTGGGTGAACGTCCCATATCAGCAGGGATATGACATTTCAGGCATTGTTAATGTAATAGTTCTTTATCAATAATATATACGTGGGCCTCATAGCTTGACGCTGGTAAAGGGTGTTTGTTGGTGACACACACAACTTGACTGTTTAGCGCCAAGAAGCGAGAAAATATAATAAAACAACGGTCGTCTGGTTGAACGTCTGATCATAAACATGCTGTCACTGCTGGTTGAGCTGTCAATCATTTGAAGGCTCACTGTGATTGGTCGAGAACACCCGCTCACAGGGCATCGTCACGTCTCGTCGTTCACCGCACATGTAACGATATGTTGCGAGATTTTACGTGTGGCATTCCTGTCAATCACGGGACATCGCTGCACTGCTGTATTAATGTCGGTCCGCCGTCTACAACGCTGAGCCGACATTTATTCATCATTAGGATAATATCACGTGTTGCCTATGCAAGCATGCATGCGTAATATTTAACATCTAATTAATCACCTTACTCACACTATCATATCAGCGCTCCGACGTTAGGCATAAATATAGTCAAAATGAAATATGTCATTTTTTCCACATGGAACACAGCAGTGGATTTAGATGCCGCAGCGTTCATAGGGTTAGTCAAGACCTATTGCAATCGTATTTAATATCTACATCGCGAGCAAAAGTGAGATTATTATTATAATTTTATTACACTTACAACAGCAGAGTGACTATCCATACAGACGGCCAATGGAAGTCCACAGTGGCCGGTAATTGAAGTTCAGTAGTTTGAAAAAGGCGTAAAAATGTTTTGCCGTGATTTCCGCGATTCACGCTAAACATTGTATTATATTGGTCGACATAGAGTCGGTATTATTTCGTTCAGAAATATGAAAAATTAATATAATTACGCCAGCACTTAAACTGTCTTGCTGTGATGTTTTGCATTCACGCCGACGATTTTATTATATTGACCGAGATATAGTTACCGCTTAGTACTAACATGTACTATAAGTACTGTATATTATTATTATTATAGTGGCCGCCGATAAAGTGGCCGGTAATTGAAAATCAAAAGGTGGTTGACCGATATATAGTGGCCGGTAATATGATGTTCAGAAGTTTATTATTATTGGCCGTGGCCGATTAACAATCTGTATAAAATTAACGCCAGTGGCTGCTGCTGCTGATATAATAATCAACTTACATATATAGCGGGAATATCCTATGCCTAGTTACCGGTAATTGGAGGTCAAATATTGACTTGGTCCTGAAAATTCACTGGCCTTGTCCTAATATTACAACAACCAATGCGAAAATTACGCCATCATTTTTTTGCGGCAATGTCTGTTATTTATGCTGACGATTTTATTAAATTGGCCGACAAAAAGTGGCCGCTGATATTCTAGTGGCCGGAAATTGGAGGTCAAAAATAGACTTGTTGCTAAAAAATCACTGGCCGTGGGCGCGTTGTGGAGGTGGCCGGTCATTAGAGGTCATTTCTACAGAAAATGCATTTGGAACTCCAAATGGTGACCGTTGAGTGGAGGTGACTCAAACTGGTGACCGGCCAAAACAAGTTATACTGTACTGTATTATCAATATTTAGTCTCATACATGTCAATTATAGAGTGATGGTGAAAAACGCTATATTTAATGGTAACTCTTATCCTGCTAAGTTAATTTGTTTAAATTTTCACCCACTTGAAGTTGTGTCTCGCTACCTCGAACCACAACTTCAAATGGGTGAAAATTACTAAAAACATTAATGTTTAAACACACATTAAACACACATTACGTTCCCAATGTCAGTGATTTGATAGACAAATACAACAGATTAAAAACGACAATAGTCATGATCAGCAGGATAAGGGTTGATGAATAGGTTATGCCTTTAGTTATGATCAGATAGATCACTTATATATTTCCTGGTGTGTTATAGAGACTTATTATGTGGCTTAGAATCTACGGATGTATTTGGAGAAAGGAGTCGCTTGCAGTACAGATTGAATGCATCTTTAGCAGGCATGGCTGTCTTACCATGGGTACACTCCAAGAAGACATCTATTTTGCAGGTTTTTATTTTAGAAATATTTTATAGTGAGTAGCCTATTGTAATATTTTGAAATTGTCTTACTCTTGGAGAATCTGTAATGTAATTCAATGCAAAAAATAATGAAAATAATGTTTGCATGAGAAACAAATTTAAACATCATAATTATCTTGATTATACAATGGTATTTAGTGCCCTCAAAAATACTTCGAATAATTCAATTGTTTAAGGGTTATCCAAAATTCAACAAATGCAAACTAATGTGGACACTAAATTAATTGACTATAACATAAGAAGTATGAGTTGCAAACATGCTAAATTGAGACATCTAAATTAAGCATCCCCTGTGGTTCCCATGTCAAAAACAGGCACATTTCATTTTTTATTAATCCTTAGATGTCAGAATCTGATGTCTGTCTGACGTCTAAGGTCGATCCTCGTGCTAAAAAAGTAAAAATATTTATAGTGGCCGTAGATCCATAACATAGGTATTTAAATGAATCGGAAAGAACTAACTAAGACATTTATGATGATTTAAAATTGAAAAAAACCCTTTGATCTCCATGATTTTAACCAAAATAATTCAGCGCTATAAGGGTTAAGCATCCCTGATCGTTCTCATGTCAAAAACAGGCACACCTCATTTTTTATTAACTTGTTTCAGATGACCGTGCATGGAGACATCTTCTCACAAACATATGAAGAATGTAAAACTGAACTAATTTCAAACAAAACGTGCAGTTTGTTTGCTGACAATCCTGATGTCAAATTCAGTGACCACTCGAAGAATGTCATAACAGAATGGGCAAGAAAGGCTCAACAACCATATGAACGAAAACTTACTGACCGGATGTTCAAAGTTTTACCTGCTAATTTTATCAAGCAAAGTTAGTAATATTCTATTATCATTCTATTTCAATGGTTGCAGGCATAACCTGACTGTAGGCCTAGCCCGGCCATTCAAATTAATTTCCAACTGACAGTCCATTCATTGTAAAAACTGTTCTGCACGGAGAAATGAAGCCTACTGCACAACTGGCAGAGGTAGGGTAAACTGATATCGATCCGTGATATGACATAATAGTGCTTTACTATTTACTATGCTAGTATGAAATTATGTGGAGTACCAATTCAAAATGCACCTTTTTAACTATAAGGCTATACATTTCATACAGAGCTAGGGAATAGTTAACTAGGGAAAGTTCATTCTAAATTACAATTCACAGTTTGGAAACATTGTTAAGCCTTTACCCACTGGATTGATTTTATTAGCCATTTAAACGTACAAATTGTTGATACAATACCAAGCAGCTTTAACTGGATAAGTAATATATTTAGAAAATTGTTTTTAAGTAGTATAGTTGTAATTTCAACCATTGCAGCTGAATAGTTTATATATTGTAATCTGGCAAAGCATGACTACCAGTATAGTACATGTAGTAATCAGTTTAAACCCAGGAATCTGCTTTAACTTACATCAGCCATTCACATGACATTGTGCGAACCGCAGTCCATGCTGTAATCAATCCACTTATCACACACCTTCCCTTCCAGAATGTGGCCATGTACGAAATCATGAATGTTACACAACCCATAGCTCCAATTACCATTCTTTGACCCATAAGTGCACCAAGAGTACAAATGGAGTATCAGGTTGGAAGATGTTTTGCTCAATGCTATCCTCTAGTGGCCGAGACAGTTCTTCTGATTTGAATACTGTATTCGAATATTCATACTTTATTTTTCACTTTGAGATAAAAAAAATTAGCTAGTGACGACCACACTCTTCTGAGCAATGTGAGACACGTACTTAGGCTTAGCTATTGATAGACAAATATTTTTTTTAATTCCAATGTGGGTTGACTTGCTATAAATGTGGGTAGAATCTGCATACAACTCAGTTAAGGCTGAGCATTTGGAAAAATAATCTTTTTGTAAAAAACTGAAAATTAAATTTACTATCTCTCCAAACAACGGTGTGATTGGATAAAAATGTATGGTGAACCTGTTTTTAATTAATCTGTTTTAGACTCTGTATTAAGAACCACGAGTTGTGCTGTGTGTAATCCAGCCACTGATGCTCATCCTGCAGATGGCAAATATTGTCTTCTATGCCAGAATTCATTCTCTTGTGGTCGTAAAATGGTTGACGCAATTGAGAAGGTGAGAAAATAAGCTAAAATTTGCTTTCTGTCTTTGATATTGGAATTTTTTATTCGGTTAAAGCGATAATAACCCTTTAACCGCCAAATTATTTTATTGCAATTTTCACTACCTTCAACTTGTGTCTCGCTAACGCGATCCAAAACTTGAAGGGAGTGTGAAATTTCAAGATTTTACAAAATGGAGGTCAACAGTTTTGAAATCTTGCTGATTTAAGTCACCTTATTTACCCAATTTTTCAAAAACTGATATTTACTGTGCTACTGAAAACTGAAAAAAAATATATTCGTTTCCTGCAGTTAAAGGATTAAAGCGACACTATCAGGCCGAAATCATAAAAAAAATGTTGTGCATTATGTTGTGCATTTATCAATTAGGCTAGATATAGAAACGAAATTCCCGTATTTCTTATTTTGAACATGCATGTCAAAAATAAGAAATCAGGAACTTTGTCATCATGTCTTTCTTAACTGGTAAATGCGCAACACAAAAATCAAATATTTTTTTCAAATTCAATTTTCCAGATTAACACAAAAGAGCTTAATTTGTCTTTGACAGACAATTGTTGATTTTTGTAATCAGTTATCAGCATGAGAATACAAACCAACCAGTTGTCAATATTAATATCATAGATGCGATTATCGTATTACTAACTGTACTACTGTAGTGTTCTTCTTCAGGACAAGATCATACCTTCCAGATTGAAAAATGAGGAGAAATGCTATGCTGTGAATCAGCTGCTGGGGCCACTAGATGAGGACCAGTATCAGGACCCAACCAGTCGCTTGTTACTCGCTCTCTGGCATGGCAACGAAGATGTCATACAAATAGTGGAAGAAGAGGTATGTAGGCCCCTAGACAGCATAAACAAGGGTGCAATTTATTCTGGCGTCGGCGGTGTTAACCCTTACAGTGCGGGGATAGACTTTAGTCATCAGAATCTGACCTCTAAAGTCGATCCCCGCACTGTAAGAGTAAAAATATTTCTAATGGCTGTAGACCCAGAACATAGGTATTTAAAGAAATCAGAAAGAGCTAACATTTATGATGATTTAAAATTGAAAAAACCCTTTAGTCTCCATGGTTTAAACAACAATATTTCAGCGCTTTAAGGGTTAGTCAAATAATTTATTTTGGGACATGTCTAATAAAACTGTCCTGATTTGAGAAAATCTACAACTGTGATATGTCAAATAAAAGCTGAGAACCTCCTTACTGTGATGGATGATCCATCATGGATCATACCATTTTTATTTGGATTAATTATAACCATTGTGCTGTATTCAAGCTAATTCCAGACTAAATAAAATAGCACCAAAATTTGTAACATATCTTTTGGTAGATGCTCAGTTAGTCAAATAATTTAATTTGGGACATGTCTATTTTTCATTCATTTGAAGCTGATTATTTTTCATTCAAATGAATTAAAAATACTCACAAGGTATACAGTAAAGGTGCACAGTATATGTCTGGGACTTACATGTATACAGCGAAAAGCTAGATAAGTTTTATTGTGTACACAATCCTACACAATCGGCAGACTATTATTAATATTCTGTATGGTATATAGGGATATGGCGTGGCACACAGCTCACATGTGCTGTAACAGATACCCTAATTTAGTCCATAAGCCTGAAATTAGGACTATTGTGTTTTGTGAGTGGACAGCTGCATTGTGGCTTAGTTTGAAAGCTCCTCTCGTTTTGTTCAATATTGATATATAAGTTCCCCCCTACTATTTGTTTCACTCACTTTTAGTGATGTCCATTGTTGTATTATTATTCAAAGTGATGTTGATAGACACTTTACAGTCACATCTAACTTACGTGTGTAGTTTCTACCCCTCTGAAGGGTTATTGTTGCCCCCTTCATGTGCCGCCTGATGTCAGTTTTGGCTACTGCTCCAACATGGTCCAACATATTGAATTCATAATTTATACAGTCAACCCTTCCGGAATTTTTTTTACCAAAGGTCAAGGTCATAGGTCAAAGTAAAAAAAATATTGCTAACTCGATAAATTAGGAAATAATTATTGGATCTTATCAATTTTTGCCAGATAGCTGGACCATTACTATAAAATAAAATGTGTGGTTTCAGGTAGGTATATGCCCTGAAAAATTTCATTTCGATTAAATTCAAAATGGCCGATTATCGGCCATTATAGACTTTAATATGCCTGATATCTGGTAAGCTGTGCCAGATAGCTAGATGATTACTATGAAGCGAAATGTGTGGTTTCAGTGAGGAATATACCCTCAAAAATATCAACTTAATCAAATTAAAAAATGACCGATATAGGAATCAAGTTTGGATATTGATATGTGTTGGATTCTCATGTTATTGGACGTAGCCCTGGGCGTCAGGGGCCAAACTTGATTCCTATTATGACAGACCGACATTATTTACCTTATAAATTCTAAATTCATTTAAAGTCACTACGAGTCGGAAAGGGTAAAGCTAAAAGAGTGAATTCCAAGGCCATGAATTGCAACATGGTTGATAGAAAATGCGGCAGTTTGGCTGTTCCGAGGACTGAACACACCCCTGCTGCTTGACAATAATAGGTTCACTGCTGCTTTTCTTTGCACCACGTAGTCTACAAGACTATTCACGTGGTACAGTGGTAAGGGGACATGCCTGGAGAGCCAGAGTTCCATGTTCGAAACCGGTCATGGATTTTTTTTTTTAGAAATGAAAGCCTATTTTTACTTATGATATAAATCTGATAAATTATTTCCATATGTGACTGACAAGAATATTTGTCATAACCCCATTTTAATAGTTATAATAGGCCTATAGTCTTAGTATAGATACAGTAGGCTACAGGGTAGACTAGCCTAACTCAAACAGTAACAGTAGCCTACTCAGTAGCCTAACACTATTACTATTAATATTAGACTACAGTGACACGGACACGTTGACGACCCAGTAAACACATTTGTACAATGTTGGACCAACGGCGAAGACGTTGGGCCGACGTTGTACAAATGGTGTTGTACAAATGTTTTGTGTTTGCTGGGGAGTGGCCTGTTACTGTAGTGTAGGCCCACTACTCTGTAGGCTAGGCCTACACTACAGTGTAGTCTATTCGACAAGGCCTACTTGCCAAATGTCTTACTTTACTTGGAACCATTCCAGAATAATTAGATCTATAGGCCTACCATGAATGATTATACAATGATCCTAATATAAAAAAATAAGTGAACAGTCTGTGCCAGTGGCAGTGGTTACCAATGCAGATGCCAGACCATTTGACATGTAGTCTAGACTCTAGGCCTAGTCTAAAGGCAGCAACAATCGCACTCTCTTGTGACCTTTATCCATATATTCTGGACTTCATTTGAAATAGGAACGTCATAAGTTACATTGGCACAGATCTTGTCAATTTAAAAATAAAATGGTCCCTATCGAATAGGATTCTAATTGTAAAGCCTAAGGCCTAACGTTACAGACATGACAGAACTACAGAAGCTATGAAATTAAGGAATGTATGCTAATGTCAGGGGGAGACTGGAACAGCCAGATATGACGTCACTGACATGTGTGAGCTAACACATGTCGGGGGCTGACATGTGTTGTAGAATATAGTATGACTTCTAAAGAGACACTGATGTTATAATTTGCGACCATCATTGACTTCAATATCTGTAATATACATAGTAAACTGTGCTAGATAGATAGACCATTACTGTGAAACAGAATGTGGAATGTAAGGAAGTATGCACACTGTTAAATTTCTATCACTTGTTTTTTTGATCAAAATATGAATAAATGTGGCAATTCCGTTTCATAGATAACCTTGCCCTTCTTTCTTCATCCAGATAGACGAAAGGAGCAACAAGCTCATGGCAAAAAAGGATGGAATAAGTGATTTGAACACTGGTGTAGAAACAGGTCTAGAGCCGATGAGAGATGTAGATCCAGACAGACCATTTGTTGAAACAGAAAACCATCAGACACAGAGTATAATAAACCGCAAACGGACAAAAAGTGTAGAATCCCGTAGAATTAAAAGACCTTTTTCATCAAAACGAAGAACTATTTCTAAGAGACTGAATTTAGTGAATTGTGCAGGTTTTTTGAAAACAACAAACCTGAAACGTAGGCGACTACAAACATCAACTCAGACAATACAAATAAGAAATCCACAGAATATCAGTATTACAGATAATGTCTCAAGTTCACAAGGACAATTAGTGGTATCTCAAAATGACACATTTTGCCTATCTTCACAATTTGACACATTAGATACAGCAAAGTCTACAAGCCATTATCAATCAAACCCCGTCTCTAGAAAGAATAAACCACTTAAGAAAAAAACAAAGAAAGTAGTTGGAGGCTTTTAGTTTACATGATAAACAGTGAGATTATACTGTAGATCTGTTATTTTGGTCACTTGTTTAAATTTTCGTAAATTTGTGATTTTGGGACATTTTACCAAATCTAGAATTTGTGAATTATTTATTTCAACAGTAGGTACCCAGCAACACTTGGCGGCGTTCACTGAATGTTGCTTTAATATTGGGCCGACGTCGAAGACGGTGGTACAACATTAAAACAACATTGGGTCATCACCTCGTGTTTGCTAGGTAGTGCTTATAATAGGCTATAATAATAATTTTCGGAGATTCTTAAATTCGCAAATTTGTCATATTTGCGAAATTAGTGAAAACTAAAACCTCGCGAATATTACCAGATCTACAGTATTGTCTAAATTGATATGTCTGTATAAAAAGAGTACAAATATGTATATTTATTTATTTTATTAAACACAGGAATGTTTAATACTTTTTTAGAATATACCTTGAAACTATTTTTGTTTTTTTAACATAAATATTGATCTTTAGCTCCTACCATAACTAGAGGTGTGCCCCTATAACATAGAATATAAGGTAACAATATTTGGTATGTGATTCCCTTTTTAGAAGTTGTTGGGCAATTTTAATTATTTTGTTTACCTCACTTGAACTTTCAAAGTAATATAAGGGATTTAGTAATGTTAGACTGTTCACTCACTTTTGTTTCTGGGTCACGTAGATATGTAAATTCTCATGGAATTAAACAACCCGGTCATGGTGGATGCTAGTTATTATTATGGACTACAGATCATGATAGTTCTCCAATTCTAATGCTGAAAGGGATGTCCTGGCAAAAACACATTACTATTTTTACCTTGAACTAGATTTCAGTCCAACACTTTTGCTAGTAATAGTATACATGCATATCGTAATATATCAAAATAGAATATTTTGTGCAATATCTTAAAACAGGTTTCCAGATAGCTAGATGATAAGGATATTATATGTATATTGTAGGCGAAATTTAACAGCCACCAATACACAATTGATATTTTGAGGATACATTTAATTTGTCTTTTGAAACTGCTTGAAGTCATGATGTTAGACGTTACGAGGTTGTTCTATAACAGCTGTTGACAAAAATATGACATTGATCATTTAGTAGAGTTTAATGAATGTTTCTTCAGTATGAGGGTTCGTTGAAGTATCTATTTATTAGATAGTCATGTTACTTTTGAAATTTAGCACTCAAAATGTGCACTGATATGATACACAGACTTGTCATGTTCCTCTCACAGGAACCATCAGTAAGAAGTAGTTGTTACTTGACTTTTGTATGATTCTTCTAGATTGTATTTCCAAGTGCTAAAATTATCATACTTCCATTTGACTAAGTACGGGGCAGAAATCTGGTGTTTATTAACATAGATAGTTTGGGAGTTCCCTGCGTTTTTCTGGTGTATTTTTTAAATTTCAGGATAACTACTTTCTGCCTATTTAAACTTAAACTGTAATGAATGTGGTGAAAATATGACGTTATGTCTTCGGCTCATCAAATTTCCTGTCTTTCACGGATTTGAGGCATTTTTCTCAAATTCCCTGTATTTTCTCTGATTGGAAAATAAAACTCATTTTTCAGGCCCTCCCTGATTTTCAGGTAGAATGGAAACCCTGCGATAGCACACATGTCAGAGCCAAAGCAAACTGGTTTAATAATATTATAAGTTTGTTGGTTTAATACTGGTGTTTTGGAGCAATACATATAGTTCGTATGATTTCGCGTAAAATATTTAGTCAATAACTGTGTTGAATGGAAAAAAATTACCAGTTTATGAATGCCAAGATTTCCACTTAAGATGAAGTGGACATTTCTTCTACTTGGTTTTAAAGTGGAAGATATGTCTAATTACTTCCAAGGGGAATTAATGAATATAAATAAATTACGTTAATCTTTTAAACCTTATCATGCTGAAGTGTATGTTTCTGTTTTTCGTCATTTGAAACTGCAATTGCTAACGCAATATCCAGCTTTAAATAACGAAAAACATTTCTATTTTTTTTAATATACAACTTGTAAATTAAATTTTATGACTAGCTCAGCATCTACTAGAATTATATATCATCCAGTCCAGAGAAATATTATTTGGTTTGAAATCATAGCAGGACACGGGTTAAACATGTTTAAATGTACAACTCAAATTGCAAACACCATGGATATCTCGTATTGTAGACACCTTCATAGTATTTATTTTCAAAAGACTAGGTATTCTAGTATAATTTTTACATAATATTACATTATTACATAAAGTCTTTAGTTCAAGGTGCAAACAATATATACATTTGAATATTCCATCATGGCAGGCATATACCAACATTAGGCTGGAACTAATGTTTTGCACCTGCAGGTTCTTACTCCATACATAATGTTACTGTCGTTTTACAGTGAAATAAAACACATGATAACTTTTTTCTGTTGTGTATTTTTAAAATAAGTCTTTTGGTCAATATAAATATTTATTATTCCAACCAAGCAACACTTGTTCTGTCACCACATTGGTGAGTGTGGTTGGTAATCTATATGTTGATATAGTATTTTTATGTCAGGTGTGGCTTTCCATAGTCAATCATGACTGATGTAAATCTAGTGACGCCTGCTTCAGTTTATCATCAGCTTCCTCATTTATTTTCTCACACTGTTTCAGTAAATCTGTAAAAAAGTAAGATTCAATATTTTAATATTTTAGATGTTATTTGTATGTAAGGCCATATTTGTATGTAAGGCCACTATGTTTTTCCTCTGTTTTAGATGAGTGCATGCATTAGATTCAGGCAGCGCATTACCAAAAAAACATGTGTTTTTTTCTGCCCAGAGCGTGTATTGGATTGTTGTCGATTTCCAAAAAAAAAACCAGTTAATTTCAGATTACGAAAAAAAAGTTTATTTCATTCACTTCTCCAGAAATACGTTCAATGTTTTTTTTCTCAACCCCTTCACTACCAGACATGTCAGAAGTTACCGTCGTCATTCGTCATGTTACGTAACCATACATGACGGAAATTTCCGTCGGATTCACTATAGTTACACCAGAATCCCTGGATCCTGGCATGCACTTCGGCCTAAAAGGGAAGTGGTTAAATGTTTTTTTACCACCCTCCCTCATTAGATTTTGGATTTTTTCTGATCTAAAACAGAGAAATTAAACATAGTGGCCTGATAGAGATGAAAAAAAATACAATATATATGAGACATATTTAATGATACAAGGTAATTTCTTAAATCCACTAACTGATGCATAGATTATAAATACGACTCAGTCAGAAGTGAAATATATATAACATTTAACCAACATAGGCTTAACCCTTTTAGGTTTACAGAAGTGAAATATTTATAACACTCCCGTTTTTATTAACACACCTTTTCTTAATTCAAGTAGTTATTTTCAAATTTGTGGTAATCTATAAAATGTCGTAAAGCATGTCACATGATAGAGCTGAATACTCCGCAAACACGATTTGTTACACATATGTTGGTTGCATATTGAGTCTGCGTTCAGCGCAACATTTAACCAACATAGATTTAACCCTTTACACAAAAATGAGGACATAAGTTAAACTATAATTTTGATCACGACCACAATTTATCAACTATGTTTGACAGCCAAAAAAATTATGGGTAAAATTTGGTTGGGCATAGCCATAAGCTAGACTAGTAGTAGTTACGGCTCACAGTCAGTGACTGTGTTTCTGTCACTGTTGGATGAAAATCAGTGGTTGTCAGGATGGACAACCATCCGAGCTATATGGGTTGTTCGTCTTGTGATTTAGTTGTCCCGGACAAACGGAACGTTCTTATTTTCAGCCCTGTTCATCTCAGCACTGTCAACGTGATAGACAGAGCAGGCATCAACAGAACTATTGATGACACAGACTTCGTTTTGTATTTGTTGGATTTGAAAATGGCATCCACTCCAAAATTAGAACTATGTGTCAATGTGAAATACTTATAAGCGTCAGTAGAAAGTAAAGGGTTAGCACTCAACCCTTACAGCGCTGAAATATTTTTATATAAAGTTAAACCATGCAGAGCAAATTTTAATTTGAAATCATCATAAATGTCTTGGTCAGCTTTTTCCGCTTTATTTGAAATATCAGAATACCTGTGTTAACCCTTTAACCGCCAAATTATTCAATCTGAATTTTCACCCACTTGAAGTTGTGTCTCGCTGACGCGATCCACAACTTCAAGTGAGTGAAAATTATTCAGATTTGGCAAAATGGAGTTCAACTGTTTTCAAATATTGCTGATTGATGTCACATTTTATCTTTGTCACATGTTCCGCGAGACACAACTTTCAAGTGGGTGAAAATTATTCAGATTTGGCAAAATGGAGGTCAACTGTTTTTAAATCCTGTTGATTGGTGTCACATTTTATTTTCAACTTGTTAAAAAGCTGATAGGCAATGTGCTAAAAAAAAATGCTAAAAAAAAGAATATAATCGGTACTGGCGGTTTAAAGGTTAACATGTCGTGTTTTCTGGTTACCAGGGTTACTCACTGATTAGATCAGCTTCTGCATCCTCCAGGTAAGACTTTCCCAGCACACTCTCGTTACTAGTAGACGACCAGTAGTCATCTGTAAACCAGGATTCCGGTGTGATATTCACATCTCCGCCCGCTGATTCACTGCGGACTGTAACAACAAGGAGCATAGTGTACATTGTACTGGGAAATATTGGCGGCGGTTTTATTTTGACGGTTTTGGAGGTTAACGCCAATGTTTCTCTCCGCCAAAAGAGTGTTGTAATAATGGTTCCACCAGGTGGTACATCCACCAATATTAATCTCTTACAATTTTTTCATTCCTCAAACTGCCAAAGTTTACACTAGATGGACATCACATTTTAAATCAAATGATCTAATAGAGAATCTTTAATTCCATAACAAAATAACAAAAAGAGGACTGAAGTCTTATATCATCCCCCGCCATAAATTAGGTTAGACTTTTGGCGGTCACAAATATTAAAAAAATTGATTTGTGGTGGCCATTTTAAATTTCAGTAAAATCACATGCACATTTCCAGATGGTGGGTAATGTGATTGTACAATGTGAATTATTACTGATTTTAATTTTTCAGTTTTTGCGCCCACAAGAAAAAATGAAGTTCATCCATGGCGGCCATTTTGAATTTCAGTAAAACCTTGAAAAATCACCTGCACATCTCTATATCATGGGGAATGTGATAGTGAAATTTGAATAATTTCTTACTTAGTTTTAGAGTTTTTACGCCCACAAAAAATTTTGGAGTTGACCTCTGGCGGCCATTTTGAAATTTGGTAGCATCTTTAAAAAATCACTTGCACATCCCTATGTTGCTAAAAATGGGATGTTAAAATTAAAAAAAAAATTCACCAAACAAATTTTTTGAGTCAAGTTAATCTGTGGCGGCCATTTTGAATTTCAGTAAAACCTTGAAAAAGTCACCTGCACATCTCCATATCTGGGAAATGTGATAGAAAAATTTGAAAAATTTCTAAACTCTCAAGTTTTACAGTTTTTGCACCCACAAAAAATTTTAGAGTTGACTGGCGGCCATTTTGAATTTTGGTAGCATCTCTAAAAAATCACTTGCACATCCCCATGTTGCTAGGAATGTCATGTTAAAATTTCAAAAAGATTTGACCAGTAGTTTTTGCGCCCACAAGAAAACGTGACGCCAGACGCTGGACAGAATCCTGGAGCGACTAAAATCCCCCTTCCCCTACGGGCGGGGGATAAAAAGGATGTGGGCAATGTATTTATGTAAATTGCTCTCACAACGTATATATTACCTTTCCCACCCTTTTACAAGATTTAGGTTTTATTTAAAAGTTATCTGTGAAATTCAAATGATTTAGAAGCTCATTTGGTCATTATGCGTTTGTAATTATGAGCTACTAAGCAAAATACAGTCGACTTAAATAACATGAATGAAATAATGTATCTGGAAATTTCTGAAACTCATAAAACACAGTTTCAAGAAAAACAAAGATGCAAATACCTTTTAGCACTTTTTCAATGTCATCACATATTTTGAAAATCTCACTTCCCTTTCCTGTTAATCTCTCACCTGTTTTAAAAGAAAAATTTATTATTGACACAATAAATCTCACATTTCATTCTGTAGTAATCGTCTAGCCATCTAGCACGGTTTACCAAATATCGGCCATGTGAAAGTGAATAATGCCCAATAGGCGGCCATTTTGAATTCGATCGAGTCTAAATTTTTCAAGATGCATTCTCTCCTGAAATCTCACATTTTGTTTTATAGTAATGATCTAGCCATCTAGCACGGTTTACCAAATAACGGCCATGTGAAAGTGAATAATGGCCTAAAGGCAGCTATTTTGAATTTGATCAAGTCGAAATTTTCCAAGATGCATCCTCAGCTGAAATCTCACATTTTGTACTATAGTAATGGTCTAGCCATCTAGCACGGTTTACCAAATATCAGCCATGTGAAAGTGAATAATGGCCGATAGGAGACCATTTTGAATTTGATCAAGTCGAAATTTTTCATGATGCATCCTCTCCTGAAATCTCACATTTTGTTTTATAGTAATGGTCTAGCCATCTAGTACGGTTACGAAATAACGGCTATGTGAAAGTGAATAATGGCCGATAGGTGGCCATTTTGAATTTGATCGAGTCAATTTTTTTTAAGATGCATCCTCTCCTGAAATCTCACGTTTTGTTTTATAGTAATGGTCCAGCTATCTAACACTGTTTACCAAATATCAGCAATGTGAAAGTAAATAGTGGCCGATAGGCGGCCATTTTGAATTCGATTGAGTCGAAAGTTTTTAAAAGGCATCCTCTCCCGAAACGTCACATTTTGTTTTATAGTGATGGTCTAGCTATCTAGCACGGTTTACCTGATATCAGGCCTATCGAGGTAAATAATGCTGAGTGTCGACCATTTTAAATTCGTAAGTTAAACATTTTCAGGGTGCATCTACCCCCGAAAACTCACACTTTGTTTTATAGTAACGGTCTAGCAGTCTAGCACGGTTTACCAGATATCGGCCATGTGAAAATGAATAATGGCCGAAAAGGCGGCCATTTTGAACTTGATCAAGTCAAATTTTTTCAAGATGCATCCTCATCTAAAATCTCACATTTCGTTTTATAGTAATGGTCTAGCCATCTAGCACGGTTTACCAAATATTGGCCATGTGAAAGTGAATAATGGCCGATAAGCGGCCATTTTGAACTTGGTCAAGATGAATTTTTTCAAAATGCATCCTCCCCTGAAACCTGACAATTTGTTTGATAGTAATGGTGTAGCTATCTTGAGCGGTTTTCATGATATTCAGCAATATCAGGCCTGTCGGGGTGAATAATGGCCGATAGGCGGCCATTTTGAATTTTATCAACTTGAAATTTTTCAAGATGCATCCTCTCCTGAAACCTGACAATTTGTTTGATAGTAATGGTGTAGCTATCTTGAGCGGTTTTCATGATATTCCGCAATATCAGGCCTGTCGAGGTGAATAACGGCCGATAGGCAGCCATTTTTAATTTTATCAACTTGAAATTTTTCAAGATGCATCCTCTCCTGAAACCTCACAATTTGTTTTATAGTAATGGTGTAGCTATCTTGAGTGGTTTTCATGATATTCCGCAAAATATTTCAGTCGGATTTACCGATGTTATAAATTAGGTCAAAGTGCTGGGTCAACTTCAAGGTCAAGGTCCAAAAACCTGAAAAGGCACAACAAGGGACCTTAGAGAACATGTATGTGCAGTATGACTGTCATCGGCCCAGTACTTTTCGAGATCTGCTCCGGAAACGAAGTGTGCGTCAAAACGTCTAAATAGGTCATAGTTCTGAACAAAAAGTAGGTCAAAGTTCATATACCCCAAAAGGCACAACTAGACCCCCTAGGGGTGTTGTGTGTAAAATTTGAAGACAATCGGACAAGTACTTTCAGAGATATGCTCCGGAAACGAATTGTTTACGGACGGCCAAACGGCCCAGCAGCCCAACGCCGTAACATCATCATTTTATCCTCTGCGACCTTGCGTATTGAATTCAGATTAAAAATATTTTAACCTGTCCATTAGCCACCTGGAAGTAACCCAAATACCAAAAATTGTTATCCTAGCTTATTTTCTCACAAAGTTATAGGCAAAAGAAGAGGTAAAAAAAAACGGAGGCGGAATCCATAGCTCCCTCCATCTCACCTACGGTGACGGCGGGAGCTAATAAAGACATTTTATTTCTAGCCATGTAAGGGCCATAGATTAGAATCTCACTATAGGTGGCGCGCCAGTTGTTACATGTTTCACCTATCAATCCTCCCTCCAAACAGTAGTGAGGCCCACCTACCCGCAGTGTTAAGGACAGGTGTATTTAATGGATGCTTATTAAAATCACTGGACTAGCAGCTTCCTATAACATGTACACGTGACTAGGAAGTTGGAACGGGGTGGCGATAATTAGAGTACTTTTTGATCACTGATTTTGTCTCCAAAACAGGGGGTGGTGGGCATTTCTTGTAATATGGGTGTTTATTAGAATAAATACATTCTAAATATATTCTATTACCATCTAATACATATTTACATGTTCACCTGTAAACATCATAGGCACCAGTCTTTTACTGATATCTGCTGATATTTCAACACAGGCTTATATACTATAATTAAGCTAATGATTCTATATATATTTACATCTAAATGTAAACATCATAGCTGCCAGCCTCAAGATTAGTGAGCTATTATACAATTAAATATCAATTTTCAATAATTCAAGCTACTACGGTACATATTTCTACCTAAAATGTAATGTTCCTAGCATGCCAGTATACATGGTATACCATACATGTAGCAATACTAGTATCCATGCACCGTGCAACCTATTATTAGAGGTACCAGTAAATAAGATCATAGCTTGTGGAAATCAAGTTCAGAAATTTGTATGTCAGTTTCCAAGTATGCCATAATAATGTAGTTTTACAGATCAGGTAATTATTATAAAAGTAACTTCTGGAAATCTGTCCCAGTAATTTGTGTACATCAATTGCTATCATCAACGACTTACCATCAAGAACTTTGATTTCTGGAAATTTGTTCACGACTTGAGCTTTGTATCCTGTTCCCATACAAACAGGATTAGACAATTTAGTTACAGGATTCTGCAAACGAAGATCTTCAAGCTTCTCCAAACCGGACAAACAGTTGAGGGCATCTGTGCTGAAAAAATATATTACTGAACTGCTGATGTAGGGTAGTAAACCGTAAACTTCTATATTATTACATAATGAAGGATCTAATTGTATTACATGTATTCAGCTTACATAATTATATAAAAAACACAATAGGGGGATGATTACCATGTTTAAACAAGAGGCCTAAAGTCCTATATCATCCGCCGCCATAAATTAGGTTTTGAGTTTTTGCACTCACAAATAATTAAAAAATGGACTTGTGGTGGCCATTTTAAATATCAGTAAAAGCACCTGCACATTTCCATATGGTAGGTAATCAAGTAATGTGAATGTAAATTTTTAATAATTTCTGACCTAAGTTTAAGAATTTTGTGCCCACAAAAATTATGAAGTTAATCTGTGGCGGTCATTTTGAATTTCAGTAAGACCTTGAAATTATCACCTGCACATCTCCATATCGTTGGGAATGTGATTGTAAAATTTGCATAACTTCAAAATGCAGAGTTTTTGCGCACATAAAACATTATGAAGTTGACTTCTGGCGGCCATTTTGAATTTAGGTAGCATCTTTAAAAACTCACCTGCACATCCCCATGTTGTTAAGAATGTGACTACTAGTTTTGGAGTTTCTGCACCCACAAAAAAGTGTGACCGGACGGAATCCCGACGCCACTAAAATCTCCCTTCCCCTACTGGCGGGGGATAAAAAGTATTTATTTTTGAAAGACTGTAAATGTAGTGTCAAAAGTCTTCAGATATTACCAGCACTAAATTTCAGATATTACTATCGCTAAATATTTACTAGGAACAAAGGCCTCGTGTGTTTGAGGCCGAGGGTTTGACCTATCCCAGCAAACACAATACGTTAAACCAATGCTGGTTTATTGTTGGCCCACCATCTATGTGACAACATTTACTTAGGCTTTCAGACAAAATTGGATGAGGCCGGTCTAAAAATGTACCTTCCAATAAGATTTCCAGACAAATTTAGGCACATCAAGTTATCCAGTGTTTGCAAACCTTCTGAAAGAATAAATAAAATTGATAATAAATACTATATATTTATATATAAAATGTATCTGTCTCTACAATTACTAGATCATCAAAAAATGAATGTGATTTTGATGGAATATTTCATAAACTCACCTAAACATGATATTCTATTTGCTGATAAATTAAGGGATACCAAACTAGTCAGACTGGCGAGGGAATGCAAACGGGTGACATCATTATAAGATAAATCTAGTCGCTCCAGTCCAGAGCATTCCCCAATACATCCAAGATCACCCAGCTCTGAATATAAAACAAAAAACATAGATATTATTGTTTTTTTTATTATTTACCATTAACAATGACAAGGAACATAAAAGCTGGTGTGTAACTATTTCCTAGAAATAGCAAATTTAACACTTCTCCTTTTATGACTTCTACATTCCGGTATACATGGTATGGAGATGGATAGGTGTAAATATTTTATTGACCATAACATATAAATATATTGCACAATGATATTTTTAATTCATGTAGAGCAGCTACAAAAATGTGTAAAGGCATATTACCTTAGGACATTTCTCTTTCATTTTCAGCTGGCATTGCTGACATAATTGCCAGTTTCAAATGTATGGAAACTATTAATAATACCAGCGTTATTCAATTTGTTTTAAATATTATATCAAACATTTGCATATCGTGATGTTCAAACATTCATTTCATTGCCATTTAACTGTTATTTAACCCTTACAGTGCGGGGATCGACTTTTAGTCATCAGAATCTGCCTTCTGAAAACGCCAGATTCTGATTTCTAAAGTCGATCCCCCCACTGCAACAGTAAGAATATTTCTAATGGCAGTAGACCCATAACATAGGTATTCAAATGAATCTGAAAGAGCTAACTAAGACATTATGATGATTTCAAAATGAAAATAACCATTTGGTCTCCATGGATTTTACAATAAGAATTCAGCGCATTAAGGGTTAACCTGCTAATAAAACAAACGCCTATAGTCACGCTCAGCTGTGTAAGGGTTAAAGTGTGCAAATCAAATTAACAAGACACCATAACCCTTTGAATCCTGAATTTACCATTGAAATATTCATCCTCTAAAATTAGCCGCAAATTACTGTCTGAATTCTCAAATTGTAGTGGATCAATATGACCTGAATTTGTTGACATAACAACACTGTGCCGGATGAATGTTAAAAGTTGAAGAAAAAAAGAGTATGTATGCACATTAACAATTCTTGACAAGTGAAGGGTGTGAAAAGAATATAATATAATTTAAATACTGTATTACTGTTATATAATACTTGCATGGAATTAATTTTTGTGCATTTCGTGCCAGGTCCTTTTAACCCTTTTACCACTGAAGCCCGTTTTTATGTGCTGAATGCTATAGCATTCAGCATATAAAAACGGGCTTCAGTGGTGAAAGGGTTAAAGGGCAAATTTATGTTCCCGCAAATTATCGTTCACCATGTCAATATTTAATGTAGGCCTACGTTGGGACTGGGTTTACAGACAAAAAACAATCTGTGTGAATTCAAGAGACTGTGAATTGTTACAAAATCAGTTTTGCACAAAAATTCATACCCACGAAATTAAAGTATATTACAGTATTTGTCTTAAAAATAATATTCTATTTACTTACAGATTAAGGAACGCCAAACTACGGTAGTTAGAATGGCAAGGAAATGCAAGCAGGTGGTCTAATTTTCATTATCAGATTATTAACATATAAACTTACCTTCTCGTTTTAAGTCCAGTGAATGAATGCTTTCAATATCAAACTCTCCGCTTCTTATCTTTAATAACTCTCTTGTTATGTTTCCTGGAAGAAATGATTTGTCAAAATAATTTTAATTAATAGAATTACATTAACCGGATTATCATTTTAATTATGGAGACATTCTATATTTATCCACATGTATTTCACCCCTTCTGTTATAAATCATATTTGGGGCTGTTGAACAATTACATGTTCCAGGCCCCGCTGCTCGTCAAATCTTGATGGTGATGAATCAAAGTTTCAAAGGGAGTCTGCCTGACTCTGTCTTAGTTACAGGAAGGGTAAGAAATTAACTGCTCTGAGCCTGGCAAAAAGGTTTTAGAGAAGGATGGAGCAGAGGCAGGGAAATCTGGTCTTCCGGTCCTCTGAACGGTTCTATCATGTCTGGCTGTCTGCTTCTTGGGTTCTTGCATTGTCTGTCCGTCTGCTCTCTGTATTCCCGGTCCTGGCGGTCCTGTGTCCTGGCTCTCTGGTTCCGGTCATGGTGTCCCATGTAGTCCTCTGGTATTCCAGTCCTCCGGCCCCATAGTTCTGGTCCCGGTTTCTGGTCCTCCAGCACCACCTTGGTCCTTCGATCCTGCGGTGTCCCAGTCCTCCTAGACTGTTTGTAGTCTGTTAGATGACAATTGCTCTGAATCAGCGTTTTCTCTCTCATCTGATTACTGATACCCCAGGGTTTAGCAGGGTACTGAGGAAAATTAATTATCATTGACATTTGAGAAAATAGCACTTTGCTGTTCTCTCATTCCAAGAGGTTGTTGTGAGACTGGTTGTGATGGTAAGCAACCTTGTTACGTACCTTAAAGAAAAGTTATAAAGCTTTCTTGGTATTAGATATGGTTGGGGTAGGTTTAAGGAGGTAGGCTGACTGACCACCACTGGTGTCAGATCAGGCACGAGTTAGACTGTAATTTCCTCCAGACATAATATTATGACAGCCAAGTTGTGAGAATAGCCGGTGCCTAGAAAGGTTTCAAACTAAACATATCGAATTTTGCAGGTTTGTGACTGAGAAATGATATGAATGGGGTTTTAGGCCACTTCTGTGCACATATAGGCTAAACTGGGCCAGGAGAACCAACTGAGGATGGTGAAATGAATAAGATGACACTTCCCTCCAGACACAGGATTCAAAATTCGAGCCCTGGCCATCTCAGGCCGAGCACGCTTTCTCTCAGTCACGGAGGCTCCTCACAATATTGAATCATTATGAGTGAGCAGGGAAGAAACATTTTGTTTCTTTGAAAGTTGGAAGGCCAGAGTGGGGTTCGATCCAGCGATCTCCCACTTTCCAAGCAGGCAGCTTTAACCACTGCACCAGGGCCCCCACCCAGATTGTGAATCAAGATTTTAGGCAGAGTCTCTCAATAGCATATCTTGAAGATGAAGAATTGTTTGTATTAAGCTTGCAAAGTATATGAGGTTTAACCCTTATAGTTCATGGGCCGTAGCCACAACAGCCTAAATGGTGTACACTAAAATACGTGGGCCGTCGCCACGACGGCCTAAATGGTGTACACTAAAGTACGTAGCCGTCGCTATGACGGCCTAAATGGTGGACACTGAAGTCTGTGGGCCGTCGCAACGACGGCCTAATATATGACTTCACACAGTAGGGCTCAATACTGGGGGAACATTACTGCCAGCAGTGAAAGGTTTAACAAGAGAGTTACCCAAATTATGCAAATATTCCAGAGGTAATGTATTTCAGTACAAATACATTCCTGTGGCAACGCACGTAACAGGTGTACTGAAAACCACATTTATCAGTTATTCTTCACTCAACATCAGCGACTGGGAAGACATTGGGGATTCCTGTATTTTTTATTTTGGACATTGATGTATAAAAGTAAATCTGATTCATATTTCTCTTTTACCTGGTACTGGTAAATGTGCAACCCAAAATTTAAAGACACATGCAATACTCAGTGATAGTAGTCTATCGGCATTTTGAAAAAACTTAAAAACATATATTTATTATATATATATATCAAAGAGCCAAAATAAAGAAGGAAGATTTTTGGCCTGATTAAATCTCTTTAATACATATTACTTAGGCCTATTGATTGGTTGATACTCAAAAATCTTTTCAGCTTATTGACAGGCATCACTGTGGTAATTAACCTTTAGAGCACTGAGCCAAGAAATTTAAATTTTCAGCCACTTGAAGTTGTGTCTCGCTACCGCGATCCACAACTTCAAGTGACTAAAAATTAGTTTATTTTTAAAATCTAGATTGAAATGTATATGATTATCACAGATTTGAGACATATTTAATTTTTTAAACCTGGTTATACAAGACAATTAAAACATGAGAAAACAATACTATAGTCAACTGTTGTCGACATCAGTGTGCTAAGGGTTAATACATTCTAAGCTCAACTCTCCCATAGGAAAGAAGCACACCCCACATTTACCTCTTACAGTGCCGAATTAATTTGTAAAAATCATTGCAACCAAAGGGGGTTTTTTCAATTTGAAAACATCATAAATGTCTTAGTTAGCTCTTTCTGATTCATTTGAATACCTATGTTATGGATTTCCGACCATTGGAAATATGTTGATTCTTACAGTGCGGGAGCGACTTTAGAGGTCAGAATCTGACGTCTACAGACGTCAGATTCTGACAACTTATGTCGATCCCCGCGCTGTAAGGGTTAAATTCCCCAGTAACATTTATCTTTGTCTTCTTTGTTTGTCTATATTTGTTTTTTCCCGCTTATATCCAAAGAAAACAAAAGTAAAAGAAAACAAGCTAAATTTCCCCAAAATTTTCCGATCTTCTTTATTTGATGACTAGTCTAGTTTGTTAAATGCTTGTAAACTTCACTTGTTCCCCTTTTCTCTTGTGAACTTCACTTCTAATAGATTTCTCTAATTTACTGATTTGTTTCCTTCCCAAGTTTTAGGTTTTAAACCTGCTGAATAAAGTCATTTCTTCCCTAAATTTAAAAAATGGAATCCATTATCGGATTCGGACACATTATAACTCTTATTGCTGTGTAACAAATCGGTTATAATGGGATTCTACAGTAGACCTATATACATATATATACAGAGGTAGAATTTACCCTTACAATGCTGAATTATTTTGCAAAAACCATGGAGACCAAAAGGATCATTTTGTCAATTTAAAATCATCATAAATGTCTTATTTAGCTCTTTCCCCTTCATTTGAATACCTGTGAATACCTAGATGGGTCTACAACTATTAGAAATAATTTAATTCTTCCAGTGCGGGGACCGTCTTTATATGTTAGACTCTGACATCTACAGACGGTCCCAGCGCTGAGAGGGTTAAACAAACCATGACAAGAGCCTTATACATCTACCATATACAGATTAGTCTTGAATTTGCTGCTTATTAAGCCGCCTTACCTGTTTTTTCCATTTTTCTTCACTTATCAAACAAAATTGGTCCAGCATACATGTAATTAAACAACATACAGAAATGTATGCTAATAATGTCTTCATCTAGGGCTAGCTCTACATGATTTTCAGTTTCTTGCCTTCCATTCTAAAAAGTGAACAAGTCAAATCATGTAAAATTTCTCCACAGACCACACTAATAGGCAATAGTTCAATACAAAACATTTTAAACTCTCAAAAAAACATTAACGTCACAAATTAATTTCGGCACTGGTTAAGTCCACCAGGCCTCGCCCTTCAGGCTCGACCTGGTGAACTGAACCAGTACCATCAATATTCTCCGAACTCGCACTCACTGGGGACCTTTATGAAGTTTATCCATATAAATAATGTAGGCTTAGTCTACTTGTAATGATTATACATTATAATTAATTTTTTGCCATTTAACCCTATAACACCTAATCCGCCCGAATCCACCCGTGGCCGATTTCCCGGAACCGCCCATATCCTCCCGCAGTCAAAGGGCTTCCAATATGGTGATTTGTATAATATATAAGTGGGAAATCCCCTAGGCACTCGTACAGTCAAGCCGAGAATCAGTAAGCGAAGTATGGGGCGGCATAATTCTGACCTCATTTGCATATTGCTGCGTGCGCGGCACGTTTTTTGACAGCGGAGAATGACTTCATAATATTTGTCCAAAGGCGATAATTTTGCTTCCATCCATAGAACGATAATGAGTAACGCTAAATTGCAAAGGTGACTTCTTATTAATTCAATACTATAATTAATAGTATTACATTTTGAAGAAATTGTTATGTTGTATAGAAAGATACATATTTTTCAATTAGCAATTTTGGCGGCCATCTTGTGTTTCATGACGTCATTTGGATTTTTTTTTTTTTTTTCAAAAGTTTGTTCTATTTTGTTAACAACTATGTATAGTTTTGTTCACATCACACTGAAACCAATATTGTGAATGGTGTAAAATTATGAAAATATACTGTAAATCCCCAGGGAAATAAGGCTGTACTGCATGCTCAGCCTGTTCAGGTGTTACAGGGTTAAAAAATATTTGCTTGCTAAGATTAATTTTTTCATCCATTCAACATTACAAATCCTGCAGCTACTTTTACCATGGACAAGGCCATCCCAGGGCAGCAAGGCCCAGGGCATAGCATTTGCCCCCAATCCATGGCCCCATGACCATTAGCATGGCCATGGCATTGCCATTGGCAATTTGTGGCCAAACATGACTGCACAAAAACGAACGAAAACAACATTGACAGTTGTAGTTTTTAGATACAGCAGGGCACCCAATGAGTGCTCCGCAATGCCCATAACAATCAGAAATTTTGGCACAGCCTCTGTACCTTTTTTTAATTCCCTGAGAAGGTCATGGAAGAAGAAAAATTTTGATGGATCATCCTTATGGCTGAGAAACATCCATTTTTACCCTTGGTGTGCCCTATAAGGAAGCGTAGGGCTGGCAAACAAAACTTCACCCAGGTTTCACCCTGAGCAACTAGTGCAGTCTTCCCCGGGTATTTCAATTCTTAGGTTTTCACCATTGTTCTGTCGAAACGGCCTTAATGATGGCCTCCAGAACTTCCTCATAGGGCAGTGGACATGGTCTATTTTCATTTTTTTACAAAAATTAAAAAAATGCACCCATGTAAAAAAAGATTTCAGAAGCAGAAAATTTCACAGCATGCGTGTTCCACTTAGGCCTACCTCTCCAAGCAATTGTTGCAACAATTATAGAATTAAAGACGAGGGTTAGCACCATTTTTAGTGATTGTGAGAAGTCTAATGAAGGGAACCCCCGGAAAAGGTGATAAAAGTGCCATTAAAAACAAATAATTGCTTTTAATTATAAAATGATGCCTTGATGGCTTCATTTCTACCGATAATTTAGTGATGAGCAAAAAGAACAAACAAACACAGGGAAATATGTCTTTTATTTCACTGTTTCACAAATTCTCATAAATCCTAAAAAAAAACACGGAAAAACCATCAAAATGATTTTTTGTGATGTACCTGAAGTTGTAGTCAACTTCCACCAGCATTGTGTGTTTTTCACTGATTTCTCAGTTAATTCTTGATCAATGTCCATGAAATTTTGCAAGCGATCTTTGCAAGTATTCTGGACACCCGAAAGTGAGTTCCGAAGTTCCCGGAACTTCAAGCTCCCAAGTTCCCGGGATTTAAAATAACGTAATTTCAAATAAAATGACTCATTCTTATCGACTAACCTCGAGGTACCAGGTTTGAATCCCGGTCGGACTGGAAATGTGTCATTGTGGTTGTTCATATACATTGCTCCAAATTGTTCAAAGCCATGGAGTGTAGGCCCTACAGTGCTATCCATGGTACTGCGCACTAAAAGAACCATTGAAGTCATTCGAAATAAGGGTAGGGCATAGTCCCGGCTTCGGGCTTCCTTCTGTCGCCATATGGCCTCAATGTGCAGAAAGCGATGTAAAGCAATATCCTTACATACATACATAGGGCCTACAAACATACCCCCCCCCCTAAATTCTGTTGAAGACTTAGTTATATAGTAAGTCAACAAACAATGTTTAATATACAGGTCTGCAACTGTAGGGCATATTTCCCTCGATTTCTCAACCGGTTTTCATGCAATTTTGCAAGGACTTCACTATTTTCGCCTCCCCAGCCAAATACCGTAAAATTGTCATTAGAAAATGTTGTATAGTTCAAAAGTTAGACCATTAGGCATGTAGGCATGTAGTGCCATTCAGGGCTTGTGTTTACAGAGGGACACCAACGGTCGTAATTGGAAAACTACTACATGTCAAATGGTGTAACTTTTGAACTATCGAATATTTATACTTAGGCCTATTATCTTACGCAAACGGTGTTCATTTCAGTGAGGTTTGTTGATTTAGCTGTTTAATATTTGGCCAGCGCCACAGATGGTGGACATAGGTCTACTGGCTCCTCATCGTAGGCCTGCCCCTATTTATTTATTTTCGACACTGGCCTAGCATTGAAATGACATTTGCTGTGACTGACCCATCATGAGAACTAATCACGTGTAAACCCAGCATTGAGATGTTGACCCAATATTGGTTTTAAGCTGGCCTAACATCAGACCAACATCGTGTCAACGTAATAGTCGGCTGCATAAGGTTTGACCCTGCTATTAAACATACCATAATCGTGCGTAGCGCTTAGGTTTAACATGGTTTATATCCTGCCTCTGACCAGCCGACAGACCGGAAGTAGATAAATAAATCCCACGCGATCACAGGGCGTTATGCCAATGTTAATTTAATACTGGATCAGCCGCAGCGTCATATAGGCCTATAGTACCCAGCATTAAAATAACATCTACTTGTATGGTGGGAAAGTTGCAGGTACCATCTACAACGCTCATGTCAGAACGGATAAACTTCTTGTGGATGTTGACTTACTATAACTTAGTAGTATATAACAGGGTTTGTTATGTTATATGTGGGGGGTGGGGGGGTTAGATATTTAAAATAATTTTCAATAATAATCAATTACTCAACTGTTCATTTATCTTTAATTATTAGTAGAGCATTTGCTCTACTTTTTCGGTCAATGTGGGTCTGAGTGGTTTTCTGTATGATTAATTTCACGGCAATAACTTTAAATTTGAGGAGTTGGGAACATATCTAACTCCATGTGCGTGTTAAGAATACATTTTTTCGTTGCATCACGAAGCCAGATTTTGAGATTTTTGCTCAGCTGATCAGATGAACACTGATATAAATGACGCATCAATTCCTATCTGTAACTGTGTAATGTATCAATGTCAGCCATGTCTGTTAGGTGACGTCATGCGTGACACGTGACCTTAGCAATACACTCTGACCCTCAGTGCTTTGACCTGCCTCGCTAGCACAGCAATACAGACGGCGACCTGCCAGTACTGTATACGACACATGACCTACTATGATGCAAAGTTTGAATGTTGGCCCGCCGTCTCCGACGTCGGCCCGGCATTAAAACAACATTGGTTCAACGTCTCGTGTTTGCTGGGAAGTGCACCTGTCATTAATAGTAGGCCTAATACGGCAACGCTGACCAAATGTTGGGCCAGCGTCCTAGGCGGTGTGCCAGCATTGAAACAACACTGGCTGCATGTGATTGTCCAGCGGTATGCGTGTTTGCCTGTATGGTCAGTCTGTCCCAGAGGCATACAGAACAAAATAGCTGACACAAGGAGACGTTGAATAAATGTTGGTTCAACGTTTGTCCACCATCTACGACGTTGGACCAACGTTAAGCCAACTTTGATTCAACTTCTTGTCTTTGCTGGCCTGCCAATACACATGTATGGGGCCTATATAATATGCCTATCGGCCACTCACTGCCCAACAAAACAAACATTCACTCGATGTGGCATTAATGTTGGGCGAGCTTCATAGACGATGATCTGACATTAAACCAGCAAAAAAAAAACAATTCATTTGTAGTAAAAAGTGTAAAATAATTTTAAAAGAGGGCAAAAATAGATTTGAGACATTCTTATTTTGAAAAATATTCTTGTTTCGGGGGCATTTAGGCGGGGGGCACTAGGGTAGTGGATAGCACCGCTGCCTTTCACGCCAGAGTTCGGGGTTCGGTTCCCGGTCTCGGCGGTTTGAAAGAAACAAAAATGGGCCTCAGACCGCCAGGGCTCGAATTTTGAATCCTGTGTCTGGAGGACAGTGTCATCTTATTCATTTCACCATCCTCAGGAGCTTCTCCTGGTCCAGTTTAGCCTATATGTGCACATTTCATTTCGGGGGCATTTTCGTGACTAAGGACTATTGGTAAAACATCTTTCAATGTCGGAACCTGTTGCAACGCAAATTGCTGCCGCATTCACCAGGTGGCGCTGCAAATCACGTGGCACCCTGAGGTAGAACGGTACCCCGGTGTACCGCGTGTTGCATCAAATTATCTAACTTTGAAACTACACAATATTTTTTCTTAAAATTGTCAGGGAAGTTGCCATAGGGATAAGACTAGAAAATAATGCTTGCCAAATTTCATGGCAATCTGATGCAAATTGTGTGATTAATTAGCGAAAAGCATGCAACGTAAAAGTGACAGATTTAAACTGACTTTTACTCCAGCTACGGCCTACACCAGGCTAGGGCCTACAGTCTTTTCCACAGATGGGGAAGGTCCAAAATGAAAGTTAGCTTTCTTATCCAGTCAGTCAATTTCCGAAGCGATTTTCATGAAATTTTGTAAACCCTATCTTCACTAGAGTCATTTGGCATCAATCTTGAAAATTTTGTAAAAAAATATTGCATAGTTCAAAAGTTAGACCATTTGACATGTAGTAAATGTCTATTTATCACGCTCCTCTATAACATGTATATAGACTATGCGTTAGCCTGTGAGTTTAATATTCAACTAAAAAGTCTAAAGTCTATGACACAATTATCTGGAGCGCATGCTTTTCGTCGATTTCTCTGTCAATTCTGAACCGATTTTCTTGAAATTTTGCACAGGACATTTTCAAGTCACATCAGTAAAAAATTCGCGAAATTATATTCAATATTTCAAAAGTTAGACCATTTGACATGTAATAAAATTCCAGAATTAGTGTAGGCTGATGGGTTTATAGAAGGACGTCATATTTTCAATTTACTACATGCAAATGGTCAAACTTTTTCAATTCTGAATATAATTTTACGAAATTTTTTACCGATTTTAGGACATGGCTTGGAAATATCCTGTAGAAAATTTCATGAAAATCGGTTGATTATTGACGAAAAGCATGCGCTCCAGCTAATTGTGTCCTAGTCTTAGATCTAGACCTGTAGACTATAAACCCAATAACTTCATTCCAGTTTATTCTTAGAGTCATCTAGAATTAAAAATTTCGTAAAAACATATTGGACAGTTCAAAAGTTAGACCATTTGACATGTAGTAAATGTCCTTTTATGACGCTCCTCTACAACATGTAGAAACCCATTGACTTCATTTTGGTTTATTCTCAGAATTGCGTTTCAGTGTTGTTGTCAAATGAGTAGATAAAAAAGTTGCAAAATTTCGTGACAATCGCTTGAGAATTGACTGACTGGATACCAAAAAGCTAACTTTCATTTTGGACCATCCTCCACTGTCGGACAGACTTTAGTTCTAGTCTAACTTGCGAAATCTTTGGATTTAAATTTTAATTGAAGTTGCATTTCCTTCTGACTCTGAGCTGAGACTGAGGCTTCTCTACTATCAATGATCATGCCTTCATGGGGACATGACGATCTCCATCCATGCCCATGCCATGGGCATGGTGAGACCAAGTCTGTGAGTGTGACCAGGGATAGTATCACTGTCAGTGTGACAGTGTGAGTGTACTGTGAGTGTGAGACTGTCTAAGACAAGTCAGTGACAGAGCGAGACTGAGAGTGAGACAGTGAGAGTCTGACTGAGAGTGAGAGTGAGACCTGAGTTGAACTTGAATGGGCGATATTATGTGAAACTGGAGGACAGAGGGCGACAATCATGGTGATGGACTGAGACTATAAAACAACTCTTTGGCGTTGTCTTTACCTTGGCCTATTTTAGATGCTAGATTGTCTAGTTATTATGGCAATAGATTTAACGTGCTGGCAACTTGGCAAAAACCGCAAATTCACAAATTATCACTCATCTTGTTGATATCACAATTGCCATGACAACATGGAATTTGGAGATTTAAGACAAGTACGAAAATCCGCGAATTTCCAGTAGACTAGTCTACAGTGTCGTTGATTGTTTTCCGATGTGACAGAGAGTTATAGACAAATGGTTGTAGTTTACATGTCTAACGTTACAAGTATTTTAGTGCTAGTTAGTATACATTAGTAACAGAAAGAAAACAACTGGATATTGAGCATAAATAATCAAGAAGACGCCCTATAACATGTAGACATATTAACAGCAAACTAAAGAAAGCAGGTCACATGATACTAAAACATGAAATATACATAATATATAGATCTATAGGCTAAAACATATAATTCATTTTATAAAAATATAACATGTAAGCCTAGACATATTACCATACATAAATAGCAGGTCACATGATTATAAAACATGAAATATAAACAAAGATACATAGCATATATATATAAAACATTAGAAAGTAACAGAAAAAAAAAGATAACTATATATCAGTAACTAAAGGTACATTTATTTAAAAAATTAATCCGCCGACATTACATTTACGGGACACAGAAATAAAAACATTATTATCAGTAATGTCAGCAATATCTTTTGCAATATCTGATCTTTGATATTATAAGTAACCCATAGTCTTCAAGAAAATATGAAATATTTGTATAAGTGATAATCCCTGAAAACGCTGACTTGTGAAAGCCGTCAGTGTTTGCATGAATGTGTTATATGCGTCACCTGTATCAGCGTGGATATTTTTTTAGCGCTGTGTAAAAATCAACGGAGGAGGTGTGATGGAAGGGTCACTGTTAACGCATCAACATTGCAGGGATTTAGAAATATAGTGTTGGCAATTGTTCTCATAATCACAGTTTATAAAACACTATACTATAATAGCAGGGACAGTCAGTGAAGTACAATTAGGTATAACAGTGGATCGCATGGTGAGATAACTAATACTTAAAGGGTTAACTATAAAAATATATATCAAAACGTATCAGCTATTTATAACAATAGACTGGCGAAATAACAATATAACTGACTTATTAATCGGCTAATATTAAAAAGTAACATAGCCGTGCTAAATACTTAAAGGGTTAACTATAAAAATATATATCAAGAATTATTAACTATTTATAACAATAGACTGGCAAAATAGCAATAGCGAATAATATATAATATACGTTTTTAAACACTGTCTTCTGCTATTATTATGTTATTATTACAACAACGATCTTGTGAGGCGTAGGCCTAAGCCTAATATGCTTAAATTATATCTTATCCAAGTACATATTTATACATTTGAGTTATCATCATAAAAAATAATCAAATATCATTAAAGACAAGTTAATACCAACTCATCCCCAAAGGTGCAACACACATGACCAACTCATCCCCACCCCTCCAACAGCTATAACCAATTCATCCCCAGCCCGTCAATACCCATACCAACTCATTCCCTGATATACCATGGGATGAGGTGGTATAGGGATGAGTTGACTGCACACCGTGTGATCAGGCCTGAGGTGGGACTCTTTACCCTTGTCAAAACCAACCGTTGGCTTGAACGCATGATTGAACGCATGATTATCATCATGTTCTGACATAATTTGCCGTTATTAAGACGGCGACTGTTTGACAGCTCTGCTGAGCTCGGTCGGACAGTTAAAATGTCAGTTCCGAGGTCATTCAAATAAAAAACTACTATTTTTCACTGTTGTGTGCCTTTATATAATTTGATAAGTGAAATATATTATTTTTATATTTTTGAAGTGGGGTGACTTGGGACACATTTCACGTGGTTGTCATGCACCTTTGTCACTCCAACGTCCCAAGTCACCCCATTTTACGGCACCTAGCTATATCTTACAGGGTAGGCCTAGATATTTTTGTGTAAGCATACAATTTGGCTGTGGTATATGTCTCTATTATATTGTTGTTTAAGGTATGCTCATGCTTACTTTACTTTAAGTTGAGCTGGTTATATTTTGTTTTGGTTGTTGCAGTTGATTAAAAAAACACAAGAGTGTCCCACATCACCCGACGCAGTGGCGGATCCAGGATCTAAAGAAGGGAGCACCCGGGGTTTAGGAGGTTTACTCCCAAGATTTTTTTGGTAAATTTTAGCCAAATTAGGGGACTAGTATTTTAGTATTTATTCGAAAATAGGGCGCGCGCCTGCTGCGCCCCCTCCCCCTGGATCCGCCACTGCCGATGTGTTTTTTTAGTAGTGTCATGTAAAGATAAATAGATAAGATAAAGATAAGTTTTATTTCAAGTCGCAAAAAGTAAACATATAACATTAGCTCTGATCAGCTCGTCCAAGCGACATGTAAAATAAACGACAAAGATAACAACTAAAACAAGCAGGTTGGCTGGCAGAAAGTTAACATGCAATGTAAAAACGTGAGTAAGAATTATATAGCAAAATACTTATAATGTAGTCTATATGAGAATATAAATTAACTGGTTAAAAATAACATAATACATTTTAGCACATAAAAGTAGATAAAATATTATATATAAGAAAAACTTATGCTGTATATGAGAAAATTATATGATTAAAAGTTATGTAAAACATTTAGCATTTATTGATAATTAAATAAATATATCACATGATTTTGTCAAGAGACCTAGCTACCTCTATTGTGCTCTCAATTAAAGAGAAAAATAAGCTCGCAGGCCATCTCTGAAAGTCTTCAGTTCTCTGGTAATTCTCAATGCCTCTGGCAAAGAGTTCCAGATTTTTTGGGTCAAAAAGCAAAAGGAATTTGTTTCATGTCGCACCCTCTTCATAAGAGGACATTTCAGGATATTTTCAGAATTTCTTAAATTGCGGGTACGACAGCGTTTTTTCGAATCAGTTCCAGGAGGTATTTCGGTGGTAAATCATTAAGAATTTTAAAAGTCTGAATTGCGATGGTCAATTTGTCCCCCAACTTCCAGAGATGGCAGGCGAGCTTTATTCAAGAGGGACTCATATGAGGCGGCATGGTTGGAATAAACACACTTTAGAGCCCTCTCCTGAATCGTTTCCATACATCGAGCATTTGGAGCACTACAGTGATGCCAGACGGCTGAGCAGTATTGAAAGTGGCTGAGGATGAACTCTCTGAAAAGAGCAAATCCAGCCTTGCTGTCAAGATAAAAAGACAATCTTCTCAGAACGCTCAGCTGTCTGCAAGCTTTCTTACTAATTTATTCTGTGTGTATCGACAAACTTAAATTTTTATCAATAGCAATGCCTAAAAGTTTTACTACTTTTTCAGGTTTAATTATACAGCCGTCTAGTATCACTAGAGCCTCAACTTTACAGTTAAAAAATATCTGCTAAAATTTCTCAGGATTTGCTTGCATTAAGCTACTGAAAAACCACCATATAGCTTTTGCTGCCTCTGCTTCGAGGCATGATTTTACAACATGAAAATTTGGATGTGCAAAAGAGAGAGTGTTGTCATCTGCATAATTTGTGAGGCGTGCTCGTTTAATAAAGTAGAAAATGTCATTTATGAATACATTCGAGAACATTGGACAACGAACTGAAGCTTGTGGCACGCCCTTAATGGTGGTTTTCCATGAACTGTGCACGTTGCCTATCCGGACACGTTGCTCACGATCTGAGAGGTATAGATTGATAATCTTGATTGACTGATCCTGAACATCATAAGCTTTTAATTTTGCGATCAGAAGTTCATCTGGCATGCAGTCGAAAGCTTTGCTAAGGTCCATTAATAAAGCACTAATTTTGCTATTCTTTAATAGATCTTTACGCCAATTTTCAATAAGGGTGAGCAGCGTGTCCTAACAGCCATAACCCTGTCCGAAGGCTGACATGTCACAAGAGAAGACGGTGTTTAAAAAGGGAGTGATCTGGTGGGAAAGAACTTTTTCAAAAACTTTTGCCAAAATCGGGAAAATTACTCACAGGTCGATAATTGGATTTATTTAATTTTTCAGATTTTTTGTGTACAGGGCTCACCTCTGCTTTCTTTATGATATTTGGAAAGGTGCCTTCATCTAATGCTTTGTTTATTATGTTTGAAATAACTGGGACAATTTATAAAGAGGCATGTTTTAGTAATTTAGCTGGAATTTGGTCACATCCAGTTGCTTTCTTTGGATTTAGCGTTTTCAGAATTTTAAGCACGTCTTCTCTTGTCGTATGATGGAACTGAAAATTGTTGCCCTCGGAGTGTTGGTTAATTTCAATAATGCTAGGGTGTTCGGTAATATCAATATTTTGATTCTGTCCAATATCTTTTGCAACATTAATATAATAGTCATTCCCCAGTAAACATGGTTGTATTGGACCAATATTGGTCCTGTATTGTCAGTATAGTTATGCCAGGTTTGGTCCAGAACGGTCACGCCAGTATCCCATATGGGGCCGATATTGGTCCAGTATAACTTTGTTATTGTTTGCACATGGTGCCTGTACTGGGTCAATATCGGCAAAACAGTATATGGCCAGAATATAAGCAATATGAAACCATTATACATCAGCTGGTTTGATAGTGGTAGCCCAGTATTGGCCCAGGACATTTTGTATATTGGTTTAGTAATATGGCTGATCATTAAATGATTGGTGGTTTGATATTGGTTGCCGATTATTGGCCCAGGATGAATGTATATTGGTTAGGTATTGGCTGACCATTGTACCTATAGCAGTTAATAAAACCACAAAGATGGAATTTCAAAAAATGAGCGATACTGAATATATACCATATTCTAATTGCTTGAAATCTCGTACAAAAAAAGGTGCATGGTATACACAAATTCCAAAGAAGCCGTAAAAAACTGAAATAATACTGAAATAAGTAAATGACTTTTATTTGTCTGATTATGAAAAGATGTCCTCCAGTTCACAGCGACATATATACTCAGATAATGAGAGAGCAGTCTTGAACCAGTGAATCTTCATCGACTTTGGCAAGACCAGCAGCAGAGGCGGCTCCCCTTCTTCTCTTTACCATGTGTTATCTCCTGGCGCCATCTTCATAATCTGATTGTGAATCACAGATTATCTTGCCCACTCTTTCCATGTGAAGTGACTGAGTTTTAGTTTAATTAAGGAGTAGGCCTACTGATTATATATCGGGAGGCCAGGCTATGTAGTAGGAGTATGTTAACATGCCTAGGCTTACTAATGCATGCCACTACCTTGTGATATCCCCATTAGTGGAGCACATGCATGCACATGTTATTTAGACTAGCCTAGTATGGTCGATCAGTAGTAGTAGTAGTAAATCATTGCTTTACGTCTCTTTTCGGCACAAATGGTCTTTTAAGTGACATTGTAATATGATAAAAACATTGTAGTCAATTAATGAGATGAATGATGTACAGATGATGATGTGAGGGTGGGGGTGATAGGGCATGGTGGGTTATTGAAAGCGTTTTCCTTCGCTCGCCCAATAAGGGGTTCTGGGCATGTCTAGGGGATCTACCCCCCAGACATGCCCAGACGGCCGGAGACTTGGGTTTCGCTGTGCAATTTAATGGTCGATCAGCAGTTGTAATTACAATAGAAAAGTCTTGTAGTGAAGCTATGTATATATTTTATGCTATTTACATATACTTTAAATAACTAATTTGAACAAAACAGATGTAATTTGATGTGAACAAACAACACTTACAATTCTCTCCCAAAACGTGCTGTTGATCCAGTAGAGAGTATGGTGCCCCCTGGTGAAGACACTGGTCACTACCACGAATACAGCGCCCACTATATTGCCAATACATGCCAATATATTACCAGATATACATGTTCCCATATCGGCGATCAATCGTTTTGCCGAGACTGGACCAATATTGTAAATTATTGGCACTCCACAATTTCGCACCTATGAGTTTGCCAAGACTGGACCAATGTCGGCAGTTATTGGCATACCTGTATGCCAGTATATGCCAATATGATATCAGTACTGGCCCACAAGGTCCATGTTTACTGGGTCATAATCTCTGAGATTTCTTTTTGATTGTTTATTATTTTAGAATTTTCTGACAGGATTATATTTTCAGAGGATTTGTTACTTTTAGACAAAAAAGGCCTCACAGTATTTTAGAAATTTGCGTCATTTTTCTCACACTTTGTCTTTAAATATTTTTTCATGGATGACTGTCTCAGTTAAACACAGTTATTTTTTTTTTATAATTTGTCTTTGTATTGTTGCTTTTATTTTTCAAGAATTTCTTATACATACGTTTTCTTTTCAAATTTTTTTTCTAAGACGGTTATTCATGAAAGGATCGAGGTTGATCAGGCCTAACCTTCTTTGTTTTCAAGGGAGCATGATCTTCTATAACCTCTTTTAAACAATCAGAAAACAATTTCCATGCATGATTTGCATTTTCTACATTTTTACATTGTGAGTTTTCAATACTGAATGTATAATTTAATTTATTGTAATTTTTAAATGATCTATATTGGATATATTTGTCATGTTTATAAGGCACATAAAAGCGCATCATTGTTGCAACCATATTATGAAAATCACTTACGGAATTTACAACATCTAACGTATTGTAGAAAGTTGAATATTTATTCACGAGAATCACATCTAACAGACTCCCATGTTTAGACTTAAAACCCCTTTATCAGATTATATAAACCAAACAGTACAAACAGTACACACATTAAAGCATTTGAAGTTTTCTTAGTAAGATCATAATTTAGTCATCACATATGACATAATTTGAATAATGAGCAGTCACATTGTCTAGTGTTTTAATTAAAATGTCTTTAAAAACAGCATCAGATGTAATAGGCGGGCTATAATATGTCACAAAACACCATTTCTGTTTATTCAGCAGTGCTTTAATAATAATACATAGGGAGTTTTCTGGTCCCAGGTCTTTTCTTTGACGGGATGGTATATCAGATCTTTTATACGCCATTAGGCCACCACTATGTTTATATATACGTACTGGAATATGTATATAAAATACTTCCACTGTGAGTGGTAATATGAAAGATTGGGGTTATCTTTCTGTCACGTTAATTTCAGCCTGATTGGCTGAGATATGTGTTTGATATATATAGATAAAACATCATATAAAAAACGCGTTTTGAAATCAAATCACCCTTGTTAAATTGGTCAATTTTTAATCAATAATTCTAAATACAGAGCATATGGGTCAGACTTTAAATTCAACACTAAATAATAAATTTAGCTTTTTTATATACTTATTATACTTTAACTAGATATTTATGGAGACGTTCTGAATGAGAACTGTTAATTTTAAACTATTAAATTATTAAAACAATTGTTTTCGAACAACAGAACTAAACGTTTCTAGTGATTATAAATACTTTTTGAATGTTGAAATGTTGAATGTTGAAATTGTCCCATGTCACCCCATTTTACGCTACACATATATGTTTGTTATAATGTACACAAGTTATAAAGTTAAAGTTATGAAACGGTTTGGTCATTACCTTTTGGCTGCTGGCTAGGCAGGATGTGTGGACCATCACTGCTGACTAAGTTTAACCCTTTCATCCCCATATTTTTCTAAATAAGGTTTGTTAACGTCAGGCCAGCCATAGATAAATAGTATTCTAATTTGTAATAAAAAGTGCAATAATAGATATATTACAGGCCCATGTATAATTGTCTGCTTTTATTGGTCACTTATCTGTGTTTATCTGGTAACCATGGCAACCAAATTTAATGAAAACAGGGTCAAATCAGCTTAAAATGGATGAAAAGAGCTTTTTGGTGAGTTTCGCTCAAATTCTGTTCATTCCCCAGAATGGAGCTATACCACAACACCCCGAGAGGCTAAGGGGGGTAGTATAAGGGCTGGAGGGGTAATGCCCTATCAAATTACCCTTATGTCACCCCTTTCTCGTATGGCAGGAATGGACCAAATGAAAAAACGATTGTCATCTTTGGACCAATGGCTAGTACTTCGAATACATTTGATGAATCCCAAACCAAGTACACATGGTGACATGAGTTGGGGTTGGGCTTCACAGGGGTATTACCCCAAGGTCATGACAAGTTCATCTCTCAAGGTCACAGGAAGGTCAAATCAGCTCAAAATACTGAAAGTAGCCTAATTTTGTTGGTGTTGCTTCAATTCAGCTCACTTCAGATGTCTATGGTGGTTGAAACTCACCTAGACCCCAGCATGGAACTATAACCAAAACACCCTAAGAGGTTTCAGGGGTAATATAACGGCTAGAGGGGTAATACCCCAACAAATCACCCTTATGTCACTCCTTACTCATATGGCAGGAATGGACCAAATAACACAACAGTTATCGTGTTTGGACCAATGGCCAGTACGGTACTTCAAAAACATTGGTTGAATCCCAACCCAAGTACACATTGTGCCATGGGTTGGGGTTGGGCTTGACAGAGGTTTTACCCCAAGGTCATACCAAAGTCATCTCAAGGTCACAAGAAGGTCAACTCATCTTAAAGTAGGTGAAAATAGCCTATTGTTGTTGGTTTTGTTTCAATTCAGCTCACTTGAATTGTCAATGGTGGTGACACTCACCTAGACCCTAGCATGTAAATATGCCAAAACACCCCAATAAGTTATAGAATTAATATAAGGACTAAAGGGGTAATACCCCATCAAATCACCCTTATGTCACCCCTTTCTCATATGGCAAAAATGGACCAAATGATTTGATGATTGTCATGTTTGGACCAATGGCCAGTAGGCCTACTTCAAATACATTGGATGAATCCAAAACCTAAGTACACATGGTGACATGGTTTGGGGTTGGAATCTACAGGGGTGTTACCCCAAGGTCACAACAAGGTCATCTCAAGGTTACAGGAAGGTCTAATCAGCTTCAAATAGGTAAAAATAGCCTATTTTTGTTGGTTTTGTTTCAATTCAACTCACTTGAGATGTCAATGGTGGCTGAAACTCACCTAGACCCCAGCATGGAAATATACCAAAACACCCCAAGAGGTTACAGGGTTAATACAAGGGCTGGAGGGGTAATACCCCATCAAATCGCCCTTGTGTCACCCCTTTCTCATATAGCAGACATGGACCAAATAACTCAATGATTGTCATGTTTTAACCAATGGCCAGTACTTCAAATACTTATGATGAATCCCAACCCAACTACACATGGAGACATAGGTTGGGGTTAGGCTTGACAGGAGTGTTACCCCAAGGTCATCGCAAGGTCACAGAAAGGTCAAGTCAGCTCAAAAATAGGTGAAAATAGCCTATTTTTGTTGGGTTAGCTTCAATTCAGTTCACTTAAATCACAAAAACAATGGCACCAACGGATTCCCCATGCCCTTAAATCTAAGTGTAGAGCCATTAATTATTATTATATGACTACAAGGTACTGATATATATGACATTTTAACTTTCTGGTGACTGACATGACCTATGACATTCACCGATGGTGTGACCTTGACCTTAAAACAGAGAAATAATGGCACCAACGGTTTCCCCGTATCCGAAAACGTAGGTGTAAAGCCATTATTTGGTTATATCAGGACAAGTCACTGAGATATGGCATATTGTCACTTTCTGGTGGCTGACAATGACATATGACATTGATCCAGGGTGTGACCTTGACCTTGAATGAAAAAATAATGCTACCAACGCATTCCTCGTACCCGAAAACCTAGGTGTAGAGCCATTATTTGTTTTCGTATGATGACTGGTTATGGCACATTTTCACTTTCTGCACTATTCTTGTGGCGGCCATTTTGAATATGAAAATTAGATCCAATTGTAGGCAACACATTTTAGAAAACATTTTTTGGTAGCACTATGGACCCATATAAACTCATTTTTGATAAAATTGCCTTTCCAAAATTGTGTCTAGGTCGTGTGTTTTTTAGGGGTTAAAACAAAGGGAAATATTATATTTTCCTTGGTTAAAATGACTACAGTAGTGTTGGTAAATAAACCTTTGCTGTTAGCGTGCACCTGTTATTTGTAGCTCTAATATGCCCGCTAGGTTGCGCCATTGCGGATAACAATCGGAAAAACTGGACACACAATGAACTCGAAACACGATCCTCAATTATTCCTACCACGTATGACAAGCATAATACTTTTATTTTTACTATAATTGGTTTTTCATTGCGACAATACCCACTCTTATTTTTTTAGTTTTTTCACACGTATATGTACGTGTTCAGCAACGTCATAAAACGTATATATATATACGTGTTTAGCAGTCTAATGGTTAAGTCAAACATACAGAAATGTTTGTGAAACAGGCAACTGTTATATAACGTGATACAAGTCGAGAGTGTTATATAAACACATAACATCAAAAATACAATACATATATATACAGCATATCCATACACGTAAATACCTACATAAGTAGACATATACACACATATATGTTCATATGTACTAATATATATACATCTATATGATATACGTTTCATAAATTTGGTTCAAGGCCTGCACATTATTAATGTGTACATACATTTACATGATTAATCTATTCGTACATCATATAGGCTGAATATGTAATACACACAAAAAAAACATAGCACATTGTATATAAAAAAAACATTAACACATTGCTCTACATAATTTTGCTATCGAAATAATAGGACAGGTAGTTCTTTTTAAGTTTGGAAAGTGACTTAACTAAGCGAGCGCCTGCAGGAATATTGTTCAGACATAAGCGCCTCTTGGTGAAATGTTTTTGCAATGGGCCGGTCCACAATATAGCTGCAAATTGTCAGCAGATAGCGTGTTATGAGTGTGAATTTCAGTACAATTTGTAAATATATTATCTAAACCTACTACTACTACTACTCAAGCCATTGATATATTTATATACTTGAATTGCTAGGGTAAATTTTTCTCTTTCTTTCAGTGCATCTATTTTAATTCAGCAAAGAGATCTAGCTGATCTTCTAATGTAGTAGTCATTATAGTTTTTGTCAAGAATTATCCGGGCAGCTCTCTTTTGTAATTTTTCATGACAGTACATATGTGGTTTTGTGAACAATTTCCCCAAATTATATTACAGTAGTCAAAATTGGGCAGTATATAGGTATTGCATTTTTTTTCAGGAATCAATAGGGAGAAAGTGTTTAATCTGTTGCAATATGTAGAGGTTTTTATTAATTTTGCTGTACACATTTTCAATGTGCACATCCATGATAGAACATCATCAAAATGAACTCTTAAAATTTTATTTGTTGAAACACTTGGTATAACAGTGTCATCAATGTCTATATCAAACTTAGGGTCAAAATTTTAGTCTACCAGCAGCTATTTGTCAAATTAGTACGATATTATTTTGTTTACATGAGTCGAAAGATTATCCTGTGTCAATACGTAAATTTGCTTCAACATGTTTTACATTGTTACACATCGTGGTCAAAGTCAAGTCGTCGGTATAAAACACTTCTTCAGTATTTGATAAAAATAAAGGTACAGTAGACTCCCGCCAATGCGGTCAAGTACGGGCCAGAATTTTTTTACTGTAATGGCGGTCTGACCGCATAAGTGATCGGGCAATAAATACCACGTGGCGTCCTCCTATTTGATATCAGATTAACATGATTAAGTATGCATATGCTCCAAATAATTGAATGAATAATAACAATAGTAAATGTGTTCATAGTTGATTGCAGCTGTTTAGAAAAACAGTTTTTGTATTTAGGCAAAGTTAAAATTGATTATACAATCATGCACAATTAAATAAAAAAACATATTCTTTCAAAATGAATGACACAAAACAGCATACAGTTTGAAAAATGAATTGATGGAGGATTGTTGACGGGCGAATTTTATTTTCACATGAGAGTCTTGTAATTTATCCTTAATATTGAACATAAAATGAAGAATGTCATCTAGGCCACGGTTTGCTGTAAAGTCTTTGAGGACAGAAACCGCTGTTATAACCTCATGAGATGAGTATCATTTAATTATTCACTGACCGACCGTCACTTGCATATATATCACCAGACTACATCTGAGGGCATATCCTTACTCAGCGCACATTCCAATCCTATATCGGCTGCCAGTTGTCGCTCCCAACCCACAGGTAATTCCTAAGTGATGGAGTAGCTACTCCGAGTTAGTGGAGTTGAAAATTCACTCCAGGTTGTGAAGCTAATTATGAACGGTAAATTGTAATGCAAATTCAAAGAAGTGTTCCGATGAGAAACTAACAGCCCTAGCATTGTCCACCTATTCGCATTGTTCTAGGTGTTTGGACTAGAGTTAGGTGTTAATGTGTGTCCTCCCAGTATTGACGGGTCGCGACAAGTGTGAACGCAGACTAATTACGCATCATTAACCCTCTGCGTCCAGATATAAACAAATTCCACGTCTATTATTTGTATTAAAACTTAAAATGTACCGGTGATGATAATTTCTTAAAAACTGATTAAGGTGAATTGTGAAATCTATATAGACACTGTTTCAAATTCAAAGTTTTGAGTTGTGTAATTGCGACATTCCCACGTCTTGAATTATTATTTAAGACGGTCTTTATTATCACGGGCGGTTGAATCAGCGCTGTTTTAATGTTGGGCAATTGTCTGCGATGATGGTCCATCATTACCTCGATCAGCACTGCATGAACACTGTGATCCCTGAGGAACACCAGATATACTATCTATAGACTTTGATAATGATTTCTTTATACATACTTCTTGTGACCTTGATTCTAGATATGAAGTGAACCACTTCATGCTTTCAATATTACATCTGTACAACTTAAAGGCCCATTCCCAAGTGCCTTAAACTTTTAAAGTTGGAAGGTATAAAATTGTATTATATAGGCTTATAACATCGTACATCTATATTATCTTTCTCCACACTCCTTTTGAAAGAGATATATACCCGGTTAGTGTGTTTTTCGGAATGCTCATACAATTTCTAACAATCATCCCTTTTTATAGTGGGTTTGACCTAGCCGCTGAGGGTCTAGATGAAGGGTCCGATGTTAAGTTGTTTTTTTTCTTCGAAAGGATCAACACTAAAGAAAATCCCTTCCTTTTTGTCACTACACCAGCCACGAACATCCCACGAATAGTACCTGTGTAAAACATGTCAATTGGCCAAGCTTAGAGGTGTTGACCCTTCGTGTTTAGAAATGGGAGACCCGTTGGGAGGGTGCCGTTAAGCGGTGATTTCCAAATGACATTGTAATTAAACTAGCAACGTCTTTGACATGTTATACATCTGAGACCTTACATACTCATCCTAATACGAGATAAGAACTTTTTGTCATAGATTACGGCTAGTAAATTATAAAAAAAATATCTTTAGAAGGAAATAATCAAATCAGTGACTCGATGTTACTTTCCTGTCGAACATGGAGACCTAATTTAAAAACGGGTGGATCTAAAAAAAAAAAAAAAAAAATGACCGACATTTTCTCATAATTCATCTTTTTCGAAAACTGATTACGTTGCCAATTTAACAGATGTTTCTAAAAATTGTAATTTATCGAATTGTTGCCTTCACTCATTCAAACACTCAAAGACGATATAACAGAGCTGAAACAAAAACATGCCTGCCAAAATTTGCCTGGGTATGGGCCTTTAATTTATTGTATTAAAATAGTGTGGATGACCAAGTCAAACACTTTTCCCAAGTCGAGTCAAGTCATTCCAAAATTTTCTTTTGTTTATGGCTTCATACATTTTTTTCTGATACGTGTTAGCAAAGCAGTCGGACACAATTTTTGTTTCCTGACACCAAATTGACGATCTGTTAGTAAATTGTATTTTTGAAAAAATGCATACATATGCGTGAATACGTGTTTTTTCTAAAATCTTTGACAAAATGGGTAGAACCGATATAGGTTTATTGTTTGAATATTCATGTCCTGACCCGCCCTTATTAAGTGGTGTCTCTTTAGCTTCTTTCCATTTCACGGGACACGCTGCTGTTTTTTAACTGTCGAGGTTGCATATACAGTATAACCTTGGTTCCGGACCACCTTAATAAGCGGACCACCTCGCGTCTCGGACCACTTTTGTCCAGTCCTAAAGTTTTTCCCATTGACGTAATGCTTAAGGATTAACCCTTAGCGGACCACCCCGCTATTCAGGACCACTTTTTTGCACAAAACCAGTCTCGAACCTCGCTAAGCGAACCACCTGGGACATCAAGGGTGAATTTTTCAAGCCTCTTGGATCACTGACAGAGCATTTACACCAACGGTGAAAGTCGCGCCTCCACGCTTGGATGCCCACAAGCCACAAACAAAGACTATCTGGATAAGACCTTGTAACCTCTATGGTCCTAGTGACCTGAACACTCTGCACTGTGATATTTATCTGGCGGTATTGGTGAGGCATTAAAATTGCCATGGGGCCTATATGGTGGATGGCGCGCCTTCACGCTTGCTTGAACGCAAGCTACAACCATCTGATTGCTCAGAATGAATCTTATTTCGTGCTAATTTTAATCTATTGGTACACTGTAGCTTTTACTAAAGTAAGGCTGATAACAATATTCTTTGTATTCAGTATCTTTGAAAGATAATTTATTGTTGTAACTATTCTTGTAACTATTTTAGAAAATTGATTCACAATTAGCTGCTAAAGAAAATTATAATATGATTATCATGATTAATTGGAAGCAGCAACACTGTTGTCTCTTCCGCCGGGAATTTGACCCTCAGAGCTCAACATATCAACATTATGTATTTCTTTGTGCACTCGATAGACCCACATGTAATTATAATTCTGTATCTCTTCTAGTTATTAAGTTTCGGGCCTGCAATGATCATTTTGTATTAATTGTATTACTGATCTGTACATGACCTAAGAAATAAACTGATTCGTATTTGTAACTAATTAGAGACGGAAATTATGTGTGTGATTTATCATGTTATACCCCACATCAACAAGGCCATAGCGTTCGCAGGGTCTGCTTTGATCAATTAAAGGGATAACCCAGCAAATACGAGACATTGAACCAGTGTTGGGCCGGCATATCAGACAGTTGGCCAGCATTAAACCAACATTGGGTAAACCTCACACGTCATAGTACAGCGTTGAACTGCTCCCAGTCACATTTAGCTTGCGTAGCGACATCACAGAAGCGTCAATAATCACTGTTAAACACTTTTTTACCAGCAGAGCTGCTGTCGGCCCTCATTTGATTAACGGCTCTGGTATTGTATTATTGTATTTGTAATGCTTTTTTCTGTTCGATGTCTAACAGAATAAACAGAACAACAGCTTGCAATATATGCAAGTCGCACTCACAGCCAGCGACAATTAGCAGATTAGATGAAGAATATATTGACCAATGAGATCTGTCTTCTACGCGTAAAATATTTTTAGATGCTCCAGCACGGATGGGCGGGGGCCCTGGGGTAGTGGTTAGCACCGCTGCCTCTCACGCCAGAGTTCGGGGTTCGGTTCCCGGTCTCGGCGGTTTGAAAAAAACAAAAATGTTTCTTCCCCATCCACGTGTGAAAGTCAGTATTGTGGGGAGCCTCCGTGACCGAGAGGTAGCGTGCTCGGCCTCAGACCGCCAGGGCTCGAATTTCGAATCCTGTGTCTGGAGGAGAGTGTCATCTCAATCATCTCACCATCCTCAGGAGGTTCTCCTGGCCCAGTTTAGCCTATATGTGCACAAAGGTGGCCTAAAGCCCGATTCATTTCATTTTCCAGCACGGATATATTCTATTCCAGACTTTTCTGTTGTGAAAATTTGATGACTGCTCAAGCTAGTTTGCGTGCTGCTGCTGTAAGATGCAGGATACAAACTGCGGGAATGTGAAATAAATGTTTTTATTTTATTAATTATTTTTAGTGCTAATTGAATGAAGACATTTTTTATTGTATGTGTTTATTTTGTGTTTGTTTTAACTCTTATGCACGTAGTTAATTGTACACATACTGTACTGAGAGCATGACAATTTTTATATATTATAAGGTATAATGTACAATTTCACTTAGGTCAAAGTCAAAGTCAAAAGTTTATTGAACCCTGGCCTCAATGAGGCATGGGGCACAGGTATCATACAATTCATGTAACAAAAGCAAGACATTATAATCCAGTTGAAACAGATTAAAACAAAATACTTAACAAATTGAATTTAAGTTAAACAATGATAACATAATAAGAGTAGGTTTGAAATGCGTATAAACAGATAAACAACATAATAGATGTAAATAAATGTACCTTTAAACAGATATAAAGCATAAGAAATGGATTTATAATTTGTATTTCATTGGTGATCGGAATTATTATATGTATATATTTAGCTTCTGACATCCTCGACTAATGAATTTAGCCAGTTTATTTAACATAAATATATTGACACACGTCATTAGAGACTCCAGTTTTAACATATTTGGGTTATTGTGACAAAAGCGTGGAAGCAGCTCTGTGCGCAAATCGTGCAGTTCAGGACATTCAAATAAAAAATGAAATTCATCTCCGACATAGCCCAACTCGCATTTGTCGCATAACCTGGTATGTCTTGGCAAATTTGCGTACCTGCCAATTTCAATTGGCAGACGGTGATTGGTAGTACGAAACTTGCAAATTATTCTTCTGGTAAATGGGGACATAGTAAGATATTTTTCAAAAATTAGGCTTTTCTTAAAAACTCGATATAGCACACATTTACTTGAATTATACACAGTAGTTGACCATTCTTGTGAATACTGTTCTCTTAAATTGAGCCGAATAAATTCAGGGAGGGAGCATATTGTTATCGATTGTGAAAGCCAGATAAAACTTACACCACAGTTATCTAGAATATTTTTAACATGTTTTAACCATTTAGATTCTACAGTGTTGATTCTGTAATGTGCGTACATAATATTATACATAATAGATGACAGTTTATTTTTATTACTAGTTCGAATAATTCGGCTCCAAAAGGATACAACACGAGTATTAATATGTATTGAAACTGGGAATCTTCCAGTTTCACCAAGGGCCATGCAAGTAGGGGTAGACATTTTTAGAGACAAACTGTATTTAAGATACTTCAAGTGTAATTTTTCAATTAGATTGATGTTCTCGAAGCCCCATACTTCACAGACATAAGTAAGGATGGGTAAAACAAGAGAATCAAATAATTCTAGTTGAATGTCTAATGGTAAATTTAACTGTCTGTTTCTTCTTAACAGAGCAAACATGGCTTTGCTTGATCAAATAGGTGTTTTTTATGTTTTACAAATGAATTATTAAAATTCAAAATCACACCAAGATATTTGAAATGTTCTACAATCTCAATAGTAGTATTTTTGTAAATAAAATTATGTTTTTCTCTGTACTTATATTTAGAAAAAATGACAATTTTTGTTTTGTCTGTATTAACAGACAAGTTCCACATATCACAATACTCTGATAAATAGTGCAGATTATTTTGTAAAGACTCTGCATCATTTGCCATTATAACAGTGTCATCAGCGTAAAGCAGTACAAACATCTTCATATAAACATCGATAACGTCATCCCCTACGTTGATTGGTGATGATCCTCTTAGTGAGAAAAAAGACTCGAGATCGTTCACATATAAAGCAAATAACAGAGGGGAAAGATTTTCACCTTGACGTACTCCGTTGTGGGACATAAAGTAATCTGATTTATTATTATTACAAGTAACACATGACTTAGCATTGATGTATATATTCTGTATAACAGTTAATATTTTTCCGGATAACCCCAAATTGATTAGTTTGGACCATAGCCCGACTCTCCATATTGTATCGAACGCCTTCTTGAAATCAACAAATGCACAGTATAGTCTTTTCTTTCTACTTAGGTAAATATCAACTATAGTTTTGAGGGTAAAAACATGATCAATAGTTGCATAACCTTTCCTAAAACCACTTTGGTTTTCTTCAATTATATTGTTGGTCTCGACAAAGCTCGTGAGACGATCGTTAATAAGTGCTGTAAAAAATTTCCCAAAACAACTCAAAATTGTAATGCCTCGGTAATTCTCAGGTAAATTTTTTCTCCTTTATTTTTATAAATTGGTATAATTTCGCCTATTGTCCAGTTTCCAGGAATATTACCAGTGTCTAGAATGTGATTGAAAAGTTTTATATATATAGGTAAAAATACATCAAGAGTTGATTCTATAAACTCATTTAGTACAAAATCAGGTCCACAGGCTTTATTGTTCTTCAGTTTCTTCACAACGCGGCGAATTTCTGCTTCAGAAAAATGTTGATTGAGATCGGGATTATCAGCTGCTTAAGGCAATGTCATCGTCTATATCAGGGGTTATATTAAGGGATTTAAAATGGTCAAACATATTCTGCATTGGGACAGGGATATTATGGCATTTAGATTTATTAATATTCAACATAGTCCAATACTTTCTAGGGTTCGTGGATTTCAGAAGACGAAGTTCATGTTCGAATTCCCTACGGGCTTTCAGTTTTGCTTTTTTCATGCTATTCTTATAGGCTTTACTAGATCTAATTAAGTTTGTTTTATTTACATAGGACTTATTCCTTCTGAAGGCATCTTTATTATTTCTATAATTAATGCGTGCTTGCTTACATTCTTCATTGAACCATTTATGTTTAACATTAAAATTATTATTACTATTATTATTGTTATTACTATTAACATGTGCAGGGCAGTTTCGCTTCCGCTTGTGGAAAGAAGATTTAGCACTTGACTGCCATATGTTATTAATAGTCTCTACGATGTTATTGACATCGAAGTTATTATTTTCAATTTCTTCATATAATCTATTAACTTGCTGCATATTAATATTATTTACAAACTCTTGTTTCTTTGCTGAATCCCATATATAGCCTTGTTCGGTACTGTTTTCTTTTGTGTCTGGGGAACGTTTTGAAAGAGGGGGGACTGTAGCGGTACATGCAATATTCAAACTAAATTCTATACCACAATGTATATCAGAAAGCATCGGATCAAATTCATTTACAGCAAAATCCTTGACTTTTGACAGTAGCATAGGTGAACCAATAACATAATCAACAATACTATTCTTTGATGTTGTGTAGTCACCACAATATTGGTCAGTGCCTGATCTACCATTGAATATATATAGTGATGAAGTTTTACACAGATCAATGAGTCGCCTACCAAAATTATTAGTAGGCTTGTCATCTTTTGATAATCGCTTGGTTGGTACACCTAGACTTTCGAGGGTCTGTTCGTCCTCGAGAATATCAGCTATTGCTAAATCAACATTGATTTCATGAAACAAGTTATAATCATAAAGGACAAAATCATGTAATGCTCGGGTTCTGGCATTGAAGTCGCCCGCTAGCATAGTATAATATAAATTACGTGGGTTTAATAACATTAAATCATTTTCAATATCATCATACATTCCAATATTGCTATACCTTGATCCCTCGGGTGGTAAATATATTGCACCACATAATATGTCTTTATCAACATTAAACATTTTCTTTTTAAGCAAAAACCATAAACAAGCTTTATTGTCAGTCTTAATTTCTTTACAGTTTTCGTATAGATAACTTTTCATTGCAACCAGAATACCACCAGATCGTCGGCTAGAAATTGAGAATCTGTTTTTTATAAAAGTTGAGTATCCCAGATTGGCGAATTCGCTACGTACATTTTCGATATCAACATCATCCAATTTAGTTTCAGTAAATACTAAAATATCATGCTGAGAAATGAGATTTAAGAAGTCAGGACATAAAAGTTTGCTCTTCAAGCCACATACATTTAGGACATGAATATTTAAACATGAGTCTTTTAGCGAATATGAATGGTCAAGAACGTGAGAATGTGTGTTATCAGGCAAATTGGAATTTGATAACTTACTAGTGAACGCTGCAGTCTGAGTTGTCGGTGTGTCTACATCAGTTGACGAGGTGTGTTGTGATGGTTGTGCTTCTGTTTCAGGTAATGTTCGCTTGTCGGTAGGAGTGAGTGAGGGGTGTGAAGGTAGTGCCCCTTGCCTGTCCTAATTAGTGGAGGGGAACACGTAGTCGCCTAGGCCAAATTCTTTGTAATCCACTTGGTCTATTCCTAGCTTGAAGAGATCATCTGGGGATTCTATGAGAGTAGGTCGATTGTCTCCTGAGCCACTTTTGAGCCAGCACAGAATTCTCCCCTCACTGGTGGTGGCCCCTTTAACATTGGGATGATTACGAGCAAAGCTGAATAATTTTGCACGTAATACAGTCAGGTCCTCGTTTACATAGACGTGTTTGAAACGGTCATCTTCGTTTGCCTTCAATTTCGTTTTCCCCTTCATGACGGCTTCTTTCTTTGAGCGTGCTATAAACTTACACAAGACTGAACGCTTGGGGTTGCGTGATCCTCCTCTCAGATTGAACGGCCCTGCTCGGTGGAGCACAGATATATCCTCAGCAGTTACAGATGGCTCGCATTCTTTGAGGACATCTAATAATTTCTGGGATAGCTGCTCAGGCGTCTCATCGTTGTCACCGGGGATTCCAGCCACCCTGACAGATTCCCGTCTTGAGTACTGCTCCAGGCGATCCTGTTCATAACGTAACAGCAGAGACTGTCGTTGCATGGTACTAGAAATCAATGCTGTAGCGTTCTGTACCGCTTGTTTTACAAGTGTGTCCACCACAGAGCCTATGGCTGTAGCGATAGCACCGGACAGTTGGGGCAGTAATCTAGCAATCACCTGATTTGCAATTTGAGTACCGAGCTCTGGGTCATTTGTCGAAGTCGATGCCGGGGTGTTCCCTGTGGCGCCACCTTGTTGATTATCTGACTGTTTTGAATGTTTTTTCTTTGATTTGGTTTGAATTGTTTGATCGCCATGACCGAATTCCCATCCAGGTGTCACTGCAGCTGTATTGGAGACCGCCTGGGACCCGGGGCCTAAAGAGTTTTTCATTAAAGCGTGTATCATTTGCTGTATAGTGTTCTGATCCATTGTACTATCATCAAGCTCAAGGTGTGGTTGAAGTATGTCAAATCTGCCTGTCTTGCGTGTACGGCTTACAGTGGGAGAGGGGGTACTTGAGCTGCTTCTGGGACGTTTTATGCCGGTATCTACATGTAGATCACCCATCCGAATATTAGTTCATGACACACAGCTTCTGCGTATGTCGTCTCCTATACCTGTATGGGGACCGGCTCGCTAATGGGACCACTTTTGCTAAGTCCCTTGGGTGGTCTGTTTAGCGAGGTTCTACTGTATAAGTGATTGAGAAAACGGTTGCGGTTGCGGCTAGTTTTAATACATTGAAGGTATGGTCAACTGTCAAAATTCACAGGACAAGGGTCCCCAGAATGTAATAATGTCTGTGGGTAGGCCAAGGCCCTATTCCATAATAAGACTAAATATGCGTTTCATACCCGAAGCCTAATTAAGAGCAAGTTCTCAAATCACAGCAAGTTCAAATGTTCTTGAGCGATATCTATGAGTTAATAATTCAAAGTCCTTAGCCTTGGCCCCTACTTGGTCACTGGCTTGCAAACAAAACTGACTGTATTACTGGGGGGATGTCGAAACTGGCTGACCCCCAGCTTTTATTGACACCCAGTAAACACACCACATTTGTATGACTTTATACAATGTTGGGCCATCGTTGAAGACGTTGGGCCGACGTTGTATAAATATTATACAAAAGTGTTGTGTTTGCTGGGCAGGAGGACTTTTTTTCAAACATTGTACATTTCTCCAATGTTGATTCAATGTTGGGCCAGCATCGCAGATGTTGGCCTAACATTAAAAGAGTGTTGGGTGAGTGTCTCGTTGAGTAGTATCCATAGTCTTATAATCAGGTTATAGCTACTTAGCTGAATGCAATCATCATGTAGGCCTACTGTATATACTGAAGGCCTATATACAGCTTATACATGTTTAAACAGGTCACTTCAAGATTATTTCACTTCACATGATATTGGGGAGCAGCCACACATTGCACTTGTCCAGAAGTGAACAATATGGCTTGGCTTGTATAATTATTTTTTTATTTGAATTTATGCAATTTTGACCTAGCAATGACCTTGAGGTGACCTTTGACTGACTCAATTTTTGCATGCTCACAACCTCACAAACACTCGCCCCCTGCCGAGTCCCACGTGTGCACATATGGTTGATACACCATGTAGATCACATTTACAGCCATCCTACCTAACAAATATGTCAATTGTTACTGTGACACGCTCAGTTTTGTGTTGCATCTCTTCATCTCCTTCAACCACCGGGAATGGTGTGCGTCCTTATACGACGTATATGATTTCTGGTCGTTGGGGAGTATAGGAATTGATGAACCTGTATCCTGTATGACGGATTCAGATACTTATTCAAACAAACAGAATAATTCAAATATGTCAATTGTAACACCCTCAGTTTTCTCTATGACAGATTCAGGTACTTGTTCAAGTAATCGGAAAGATTAGTGTTGCATCTCTTCTTCTCCTTCGACGGCCGGGAATGGTGTGCGTCCTCATTCGGACGTACAAGATTTCTGAACGTTAGAGAGAATAAGAATTAATGCACCTGTATCCTATACGACTGATTCAGTAAAATCAGTCATAGAGTATAAATCCTCTAAGACTGACAAAAACAAACGTTATTCTGGGGCATGCCCTATGTCTGAGCAGAGTGGTCTTAATCTGGGACAAAATTATGAGTTCTGACACTGTCAATAATATAAGTAACAAGATATACGACCAACCTATTCAGAGATTGTACGAGCTGGAAGGATGTGATCAGGGTCAATCCACTAATGAACTGTTCCATCTGATTGACTCGGGCACATCATCTCAGACTACTGACGATACACCTTCTCAGATTGTAGAAACCTCTGCTGAACAGACTAAATTACTCGTTGATCCAATTCAGTTGAACAGTGAGGAACCCAATGATGGGATGGGTGAGGAGGCTGCGAGAACCAGGGTTCGGTACCCCGCCTACCGTACCAGGAGACGGAGTGGGGTCAAGTAAAATAAATTCAAAGGTTAAAAGTCCATTATTGTGATTCTGTATTTATTGTATCCCACTACTGTTTAAAACCTAATTATATACGACATTGAATAATATTATCAATGAGTTATATTTATTTGAATATTATTATCAATGTGGGTTATTTAGTTGGACGTTCTGTTATTTGAAATAGAATAATATGGATCAATAGTTGATACAGAGGTACATTATGTATCGGTGTATTGAAATTATATTAAGATAAAAAATTGACATGTTATTGAAGCCAGAATAAAATTGGGATGGGAAGCGCCAGATTTAGGTCATACTGAGCTTGGAGAATTCTTGTAATGAGATAAATAGTGTTTAGAATAATATTAAGTGGTCATGTCTTATGATATGTTTTCAGCTGTCAATTTAGTTGCTTTGATAAAGGAGTTGTTGTCAGTTGTGGTTGATATGTTAACTGAACAAAGAGGTTCTAATCTTAGCATTATTTTGTTAGTTTAAATTAATTTCAAGGTTTTGTTGGTTTGATTGTGATAACAGTCGTTCTGGATTTACCACCCCTCTCTGGTGGGGAGTGTTAAAACTAAATGGACGATTGTTGTCATGTTCTGACAGGATTTGCCATTATTAAGACGACGACGATTGACGTACTGCTCTGTCATTAAGAGTTGTCAGTCGGGAGGAGCTTATAATTATATATACAGTAGAACCTCGCTAAACGGACCACCCATGGGACTTAGCAAAAGTGGTCCCATTAGTGAGGTGGTCCCCTAAGTGAAATTGTACATTATACATTATATTATATGAAAAATTACATGCTCCAAGTAAAGTATGTGTACCATTATGCAACTATCTTGAGCAGTCATCAATTTTTCAAGGGTATCAGACGGTATATTTTTTTCACAACAGCACTCAGGTGTAGAATCTATCCATTCTAGAGCATTTAAAAATGTTTTAGGCATAAAAAACAGATCTCGTTGGTCATCATTTTCTTCATCTTATCTGCTAATTGTCGCTGACTGTGAGTGTGATTTGCATCTATGAGATTTATTTTTTCTTTGAGCGTGAGCTTATTACGTCAGCTTTTGCCATATTGATGCACAACGTTGAATGACTTACTAAATTCATCCCCTTTTTATATCTTGCTAAGCTGTTGTTCTGTTTATTCTGTTAGACATCGAACAGAAGAAAGCATTCAAATTACAATACCAGAGGTGTTTAACGGTGATTCTTGACGCTTCTGTGATGTCCGTAAACAAGCTAAATGTGACTGGTAGCAGTTCAACACTGTAGGGCCCTCTATGACGTGTGATGTTGACACAATTTTGGCTTAATGGTGGCCAACCGTCTGATATGCCAGTCCAACATTAAACCAAAACTGGTTCATGTCTCGTATTTGTTGGGTTATCTCTTTAATTGATCAGAACAGACCCTACGAACGCTATGGCCTAGTTAATGTGGTTATTGCATGATAAATCGCATGCATAATTGCCGTCTCTAAGTTACGAATACGAATCAGTTTATTTGTTAGGTCATGTACAGATCAGTTATACAATTAATATAAAATAATCATTAATGCAACACCGAAACTTATTAACTAGTACTGATACAGAATAATTATTATAATTACATATGTTGGTCTTTCGAGTGCACAAAAAATATGTAACACCCATGTGTTCTGAAGGTCAAATTCCGGGCGAAAGAGACCATAGTGTTGCTCCTTTCGATAAATCACGATAATCATATTATAATTTTATTTAGTAGCTAATTGTGATTTAATATTCCAAAATAGTTACGAGAAGAACGGTATACAATAAGTTATCTTGCAAAGATACCGAATACAAAGATTATCGTTATCAGCCTTACTTTATTAAAAGCTACCAATACCATGGATAAGAATCATTCTGAGCAATCAGACGGTTGTCGCTTGTGTTCAAGCAAGCGTGAAGGCACGACGTCCACCATATAGGGCCCATGGCAATTTTTATGCATCACCAAGACTGCCAGGTGAATCTCATGGAGCAGGTCGTTCAGCTCACAAGGACCATAGAGGTTACAAGGTTTGTGGGCATCCAAGCGTGGAGGCGCGACTTTTGCCCAACCAGTGTTCCGGAAAAATCCGGTTTTCCAGTCTGAGCGGGCGGCTCTATAATTCCCCACAGTGATCATACTCCGGTTTTTGAAATTCCGGCTGAGCAGCTTATAGAGCCGCCCGGACTGAAAAACCAAAACTCTGGTCGGGCAATCTCTGAGGCTAGCCGACCAGACTCCGGTTTTGTAGCCACTTCGTGTAGAATATCGTCCCATTCAATTGAATTTATTTTATGAGTCACCATGTCTTTTAACATGCAGTAGCTCATATGCTGGAAGCCAATCATGTTCATTGCTGTCTGGTGTATGTCACGCCATTTGTGTGCACATATTATCTATTTTTTTTATTTTCAGTGTTTATATTGACGGCAAAATATATTTTAAAAGATAAATTGGTATTGAAATGTTATGTTATGACGTGGATCTGGTAAAAACGTTGATTTCCAAGGTAATGTTCGAAATTTCTGATATAAAACCAGTAGGCCTACTTTGAAGTATAATCCAGGGGGCCTTAAAGCTATATGTTTGCATACAAATATTTTTGCCCCTGCTATATGTCATGTTGTAAATGAATTCTAGTTTTAATTTTAGACAATTTTTTAGAAAACAAAATCCTCACATAACAGGTCTGTATATTATACAATGTAAATAAAAGGGTGGGTTACTGATCTGCGACCAGCTCATTGTTCTCTACTCGATGTGATCGTAACACCCAAGCTTATCATGGTTCTGGTTTATTTATTTTGTTCACATGGACATTCTTATTGGTAATGGCAGCATGAGCCTAACTGCAGATAGTACGATACACTGGCGGAAAACAAGTGTAAAAGTGTAAAGAGTATGAGAGGTAAGGTCAAGCTGATTGACTGATTGATCAAGAGCACAGAATAACAAGCAGTCGTTGTTTTTCTACTCTCAACTAGGGCCCAGGGCCATCTTATATCCTGAGAACTATTTCGAATCGATATTTTACTACGCCATCAATTCCAAAGTGTGTGGCCTAGGGCCATCCAAATTAGGTGTACATAAACTTTAATAAACCATGCTTAGATGGCCCCAGGCCACACAACTGATACGTAGATGGCCCCAGGCCATATACTTCAAATAAATGGCCCCAGGCCACACACTTCAAGTTGATGGCCCCAGGCCACACACTTTGCCCTTGATAGCTCCAGGCCACACATTATCAGTTGATGGCCCCAGGCCACAAGCCCACATACTTCAAATAGATGGCCCCAGGCCACAGACTTTAATTTGATGGCCCCAGGCCACACACTATCAGTTGATGGCCCCAGGCCACATACTTGATGTTATCTGGGCCTACTAAAGTACCGGTATGTGGCCTGCAGCCATCCATTTGAAGTGTGTGTCATGGAACCATCAACTAAAAGGTGTGTGGCCTGGGGCCATCTATTTAAAGTGTGTGGCCTGGAGCCATCAACTGAAACTGTGTGGTCTGGGAGCATATCTAATGAAGTGTGTGGCCTAGGGCCATCAACTAAGCGTGTATGGGGTGGGGCCTGGGTGTGGCCTGGGGCCATCTATTTAAAGTGTGGCCTGGGGCCATCAACTGGGAGTGTGTGGCCTGGGGCCATCAACCTAAAGTGTGTGGCCTGGGGCCATCAACCTACAGTGTGTGGCCTGGTGCCATCAACTGAAAGTGTGTGGCCTGGGGCCATCAACCTAAAGTGTGTGGCCTGGGGCCATCAACCTACAGTGTGTGGCCTGGGGCCATCAACTGAAAGTGTGTGGCCTGGGGCCATCAATTGAAAGTGTGTGGCCTGGGGCCATCAACTTAAAGTGTGTGGCCTGGAGCTATCAACCTATAGTGTGTGGCCTGGGGCCATCAACTTAAATTAGTGTGTGGCCTGGGGCCATCAACTGAAAGTGTGTGGCCTGGGGCCATCAACCTAAAGTGTGTGGCCTGGGGCCATCAACCTACAGTGTGTGGCCTGGGGCCATCAACCTGAAGTGTGTGGCCTGGGGCCATCACCTTTTAAAATGTGTGGCTGCAGGCCGCATATAGGCTACTAAGTTGAAGTATATGGCCTGGGGCCATCTATTTAAAGTGTGTGGCCTGGGACCATCCACTTATCAAATGTGTGGCCTGAGGCCATCCACCTATCAGGTGTGTGGCCTGGGGCCATCTATTTTAAAGAATGTGATCTTATTTGAGCCACATCCCAGTAAACACAAAACATTTGTAATTACATTTACACAACGCCGCCCCAGTGCTGATCCAACATTGTATAAAATGCTTGTATAAATATTTAGTGTTTACTAGGATCTATGTGGCAAGAATGGCACGAGTGGGGGTGGTAACATGATCTGTTGCAATCCGCGTGAAGACGTAGTCCCAAGCACAGAAATGAATGGCCCTGGGCCCTAGTTGAGAGTAAGTTAACAACAGCTGCGAATAACAACATGGCGACTCTGGAAGACAAATCTATTTGGGAAGATGGGGAGGTAATATACTATACAATGGAATAGTTGTTCAAAATTAAACTTCCTTAATATTTGGATATATATAACATGTATATATCACGCCTGAATGAAATAGAATTGAGTTATGGGATATTTTGTAGATCAATTGATGAGCTCTTGAAGTTGGAGAAGCATAAAAATCCTTAGTCATCGTCTGTTTTTGTCGTCAGCCGTCCTATTGTTAGTACTAGTAGATCTAGGCTGATACAAACTCATGTTGACAAAAAACACACGGATTTTCTTGTGCTATTTAATCGAAAATGTTTTTAAATTAAATTTACCACACTGTAGTTTATAGCCTTTATAGGCAAATAGCGGCGAAAATCAATAAAAATGATAACTTGGAAAGTTTTCCTTTTTCATTTTTTTTAGTTTGACTGATGTCTGAGCGATAATCAGTGAAAATGTCATTGGGTGTAACGTTAGTGTATGCAATTTCGGCCGGGTACGCAATTTCGGCCGGCGGCCTAAATCATTGCATATATTGATAAAAATGATGAATGAATAATGTTAAGCCCTGATATTAACATTACCTGATTACCGTATTCCCCCGCATATATGATACATATATAGCCTATAGTCAGATTACATTAAATTAATCAACCAGAAGTAATGAATTTCGCTGATTTCTCAGTCAATTCTCAACCAATTTTTATGAAATTTTACACACACTATTTTTCATTCATGTCGTGACTACCCTGTATCATGTGTATAGGTAAGTATTTCCGAAGTTAGACCATTTGACATGTAATAAAATTCTGAGACAATGCTAATGGGGTTTATAAAGGGCAAAATTTTTATATATTTATTACATGTCAAATGGTCTAACTTCTAAGATATTTATCGAAACTTTGCGAAACTTTCAGGGTATTCACGACATGAATGGAAAATCGTGTGAATCAAATGTCATGAAAATCGGTTGAGAATTGACGGAGAAATCGGCGAAAGTCATTCACCACAGTTAATGTGAATCCGACTATAGTATATAGGCGCATATTAGATAGATTCAAACAGTCATTAATATAGGTTTTTTCGAGTTTTTTTCAGGATTTAGACATCTATGTGAATTTGTGATACACTGCAATAAAAGACATATTTTTCTCTGTTTGTTTGTTCTTCTTGCTCACTATTACTGCTAGAAATGAAGCCATCATTGTAGAATTAAAAAAGTAATTTGCTTTGAATGGCACTTTTATCACCTTTTCTGAGGGTTCCCATCATTAGATTTCTCGCAATTATCAAAAATGGTGCCAGCTCTCGCCTTTAATTCCATAATTGTTGCAACGAGTGCTTGAAGAGGTAAGTGGAACAGGCATGCTGTGGTCCCTTCTGATAATTTTTTTCACGCAGGTGCCATTCTAAAATTTTTGTAAGAAAATGCAAAAAATGAAATGTCCACTGCCCTATGAGGAAGTTCTGGAGGACATCATTAAGACCGGTTGGACAGAACAATGTGGGCATCTCGAAGAATTGAGATGCCTGGGGAAGGTTGCACTAGTTTGCCCATGGTAAAACCTGGGTGAAGTTTTGTTACCCTACCCTGCACTTCCTCGAGGGTAAAAATGGAAGTTTCATGGCTATAAGGATGGCTTGGTGGCAACTTGATTAGCCCACAGCAAAAACAAGGGGGCCAACAGGGTTTGACACAAACTTTTTTGGGCAGTGGTCCACAGGACCACCAGCTCAGAGAATCTGGTGGTCCTACAATTTTTCTGGTGGTCCTGAGAATAAAGTCTCTGCACACAAATTCATACGCGTATATCATTAAAAAGTGAGTGAGTTAAAAAAAATTAACATGGCGATTTATAACAAGGTTGATTTTAATATTACATTCATATCATTTTGATACCACTTGATCTAGATTTGGTAACCATTTCTTGCTTTAAAAACATTGAAATCGGAAAATATAGGCCTAAGTATAAAATGTAGTCCCTATGCTGGTAGTAGCAAGGCATATGATTGACCAAGTCTGTCAGCCTCCCCCCCCCCCCTCCTCTCCAGCCTGATACTCCACATAGGATGTGCTGCTGGAGTAGGCTAAAGCGTTTTGGCAACGCTCAGGGAAGGTACTAGGACCTTATATTTGAATGTGAAATAAAAAAAGCTTGATGTTTTTAAAGCACCCTTTTTTATTTTTCATATTGATAGAGTAGGCCCTATGTCCTGATGATTACAAAATATATATGTTTATATAGGGGGGGGGGGGGCTATATTTTTTCATTTAAAGATTGCTGGATCGAGGGGTATTATGTCTGGTGAGACAATAAACAAGCAAAGTTCAAGGTTGATGGTAGACGGGGCCTTTGTTTTCAGAGGGTGAGCTTGATGTTGTTATAGACTCCAGAAATTCAAACAAAATGGCCGCCGCTTATACTGTTCATACCAGCTTGATTCGAATTTTCAATTGTTTATCTTTTTCTAACTTCACCTTAAAAACCTATTAAAAGTGGCGGGCAGACACTTTTTCGGAGTCACAAATTGATTGCACACCACTAGTCTGACTAGACAGTCAGATAAGGGCAGGCAAACAACAAACTAGTGTTTCAGCCACTGGGGCTAATTGTGGAGGGTGGCGTTTGCTAACTACGTCAGCTGGGTTGATGGTCGATCTCGGACCTCAATAATTCATATCCCACATGATTATGAACACATATCTTTAGTTCCATAAAAAAGGCAAGAGCGGATGGTCAATCTCGACCTCAATAGTTCATGCCCAGCATGATTATAAACACTTGTTTTGTTCCGTGAAAAGGGGCGAAAGCGGTACCGTGTTTCTTGTATTATCGGCCGCGAGTGGCGACGATTGCTTAGATTTTTTGGCCATGTTACGATTTTGCTTAGAGTCAAAAATTTCGGTGGTTTATCGGACCACTGGGTTTGAATGTTCTGGTGGTCCGACATGATTTCTTGGGGTCTCGGACCACCGGACCACCGTCAGTGTCGAACGCTGGCCAATGGCGAGTGGGCGACTGGGTATCTGGAACCCTGTCAGTAGTTTTATTCAGCTGCTTTAAAAAGTTCAAATGTCTGGGTGATGTTTTGGCTTCTGTATCCCTGCCGGAATTTGCAAAATTAAGGTCACAGCTTTGGGATGTTTTTATCATTAGCTCAGATTTTGATCTGGCACAGCATTTTTCTTGCTCAGTGAAACTGTGGAATGTCGTCAAATATTTATTCTAGCATGTCGGCAGTTACGAAAAAAGGCTCAGCATAATTTCATGGGACAATTTTAAAATTTATTGAATCTACCTACCTATATCATATGTGAGGGTGCGCCTAACTTCACTTATTATTATAGACACATGCGCCTATAACCAAACCGTATATAAATTTCACACAAACGGACTTATAAATGAAACCCTAAGAACTCGGATTATTATTAAATAACACATTTTGTGCCAACATTGTTTGGCATTATGTAGACCTCAATTGCATAAACAGTTCACTGTGCAGCCAGCAGACCTGAATTATGAAGGATGTGATTGAAAAAAACATGGTCACAAAAATGTAATGGCAGCGTGAAGCTTTTAAGATTTTGTAAAGCGGCCGAAATTGAACGTTTTTAGATGCAAGGTTGGTAACTCCTATAGTGACGTTATTTTAGCATTATTACCTATGAAAATCTTAGAAACGAGGCTAAATATTTGACAACATGATATCACTTCACACAAAGGACCTTAATTGATGACGTACTTTTGGAGAATACCTCTAGAAACCAAAGGTGGCCGAAATTAGCCGTTCTCCCCCTAATTAAATTAGACTAATAGGTTGTTATGAATAACGAGGGAGATCTATACTAGACTAGTATTTAACTAAGTGGCTACTAAGCCAGAGTCTGGTCGGCTAGCCTCAGAGTAGGTACATTCCATACAAATGATACAGTCATTTTGATGGGTTTTTTCGTGTTTTTTTCAAGATTTATGTTAATTTTTTATACAGTCATACACTGCAATTAAAAGATATATTTTTCTCTGTCTGTTTGTTTTTTTTTACTGGTAGAAATGAAGCCATCATTGTAGAATTAAATTTATCACTAATAATACAAATATATTTTTATGAACACCATAATATACATATAATTTATAAGTTACAGTCTAACTGTATAGAAACTGACTAATAATTAGTAACAGTTATTATTAGGGGTCTAGACTCTAGTGAAACAGATAAGAAAATTAACAATATCAATAACAAAAACCACGGCCTCAGGCCCAGGGTCACAAGAAAAGAGATCGCCTTGGGCTAGCCGCCATGTTGTTGTCAGATTGCCCAGCCAATAGTGGGGCCATCTGGTGAATAGAACGGGCTGTCACAAGTGATAATACAGAAATATTGTAATTCTGTGGATAAATTGTAAGCACACACTGTTTTCGCTATCTGTGATATAAGGTATAGCTGTTATGTGATTTTTTCGGTGGACACAGGGGGTGAGAAGGATTTTTGTCTGGGAATAGGTGCAAGAATATTTAGGGAGATGTGGGCGTATTTGTAGCATCAGACTATATGCAAAATATGAAATAAAAATATTAAAGCTAAGTAGCAGAATTCGGCAATTTAAAGGCTGTCAATAAACGCTTTCATTGCAATTTGTATTATCATTACATGTTCAGCATCCCCGAAAAGACACCTAAAGCCAGCTGGATTATACGCCGGGCTAGCATTAAAACAACATAGCCTCATAAGTCTCTAAAACCTCATTTGTCTGCTGGATACACGCAGCCGGGAACCAAAACGCCCGTCAGGGAAAAATTTGTTCATTATTAATGTATAAATATTTTCCTAATCAATTACAAATTTGATTAGCAAGTGGACAGAATTGCATAGCATTTTGCTATGCGCTACTGAACAAATTTTTCCCTGCCCTTCCCATCTGTTCGAAGTGGGGGATTATGCAAATAACACCTATATAAGCATGTAGGCCCTTCTCATCTCTGACGTATTTTAAAACTGCGCAACTGACAATAAGGAGGTTATTGATTCAATTTAATCCAATAATGTTCTACTGTCCACGACTCTGGCCATCATTGAAACAACAGTCTTTCAGTGTGGGGATTGACTTTAGATGTCAGAGTCTATATCTTAGTCAGATTCTAATTCTAAAGACTGTCCCAGCGCTGAGAGGGTAACTTGTCTTCCACTTCAAGTCATCCACAGTTGAGAATTGTGACAGCAATTTACGGCTTGTAATATCCAAATAATAATGGCAACAGTATTTTCAGGTTTAAGAAATCTGATATAAGATGTTGATGTTTTCTTTCTAGGAGTCACTTGGTGAGGAGGTGCTGCGCATGTCAAATGATGAGATTGTTAGCAGAACAAGATTACTGGACAGTGAAATAAAGGTATGTGAACAGTGGTGAATAATATTCTGCCTGGTGCAAACAGTTCAAAATCCTTAGAAAAAATACAAAATCCTTAGAGACAATATATTTTCTTTAAAATGATTCTTCCAATTTTTTTTATGGTTTTACCATCTGATCCGCTTGTGGTTTTGACCGCCCGGGTGTAGATTGATAATTCTGTAACAATTTTATTTACATTATCCTAGTTTTAAATTTTGAAGTATAATTTATACAACAACAGAAATGTCAGCTCTCATTGTACATTACATGCCTTGAGGAGCGTTAATTAAGAAAAAGTTAAAACTCTCCTGGTAATTTTCTAAATTGTAAAGAGCTCTCCTCTATTTCTTCAAGTGAAGGAATGGTAGTGATACTGCGTAGATTTGACAAAGATGTTTTCCCTCTGTTTTGCTCATTAATTGATTATTTTCTCTATTACACAATGTTACAGTCATACAGCAGTATGTGTTAATCCTTCTTGAGTTTTTAGTAAGTACTGATCGTTGAGTAACCCCGGCCCTGGCTAATGTTTTATGATTGTACTGTAGTACAGTCTTTACCATAACATGTATCTCTCTCTCTCTATGTGAATATGCAGAGGTTTTGTTTCACTATTGATTAAACTGAGATATATTGTATATATGTTGCTAGATCTTTGTTTCTATTTTCTCAGATCATGAAATCTGAAGTTATGAGAATCAACCATGAACTTCAGGCCCAAAAGGAAAAAATTAAAGAAAACACAGAGAAAATAAAAGTTAACAAAACATTACCATATTTAGTTTCCAATGTGATTGAGGTAAGATCACTTTCATATTTCAAATTGAAATGATAAAATGAAATGATATACATGATGGGCATATTATCATACTTATTGATCCATGACTTGTTATTAGTATTTTTATTTAAATTTTAATTGCAGCACTCCTAATTTAATAACTGTCGATATTGAAAAGTGCCTACTATTGTTTCCTACTTTGAGTATTTGCCTTTAACACTTGCCCAATCTCAATGTATTTTTGTGGAAAATTCTACTCAGCTTGGTAAATTAATCCTCAATCAATCTGAATTTTGTAAATACACATGTACATATATTTTCAGATTTCTTTTTGATTTCAAGTGGTACTAAAATGATTGAATGTTCTGAAAATAATTTAGTGCATTTAGTCAAGTACATTTTTTCCAATTAACTTGTGCCTTAATACTGGGTCACATAAATTTAGATTACTCAAATGTTTGAATCTAAAATCTAAACATTAGCTTTTGCTAATACAATATTTGAAGCTGTTGCTACTGATGACAATTACCTAGAACTTGGTTGGTTTACTATTTTAGGAAAAAGATGAATTGTAATAAAGTTTTTTCAACGTTTTTTTACTAAATTATTTTGCAGTATTTGTCATGGTCATTTAAAACTTAATTGGTCTCTGATATTTGTCAAATATTTGGCAGTGAATTATTGTGCACTATTTGTTATGCATTTTGAGCTTAGGTTTTATCTTGAGAATTGATACATACATCCATTGATATAATAATATATATTATATATATAGGGTCAACATTCCCAGAGAAGTAATGTTTTGTTATCAATATTTTGTGCAGCTACTAGATGTTGATCCTCAGGATCAGGCGGAAGAAGAGGGTGCAAATGTTGATCTTGATTCACAGCGCAAAGGAAAATGTGCTGTCATCAAAACCTCCACAAGACAAGTAAGACCAAAACAATACATTTTTTCAATCAATCAAGGCGAAGTGGGGAAAAAAAAAATCCTGTTGAATTTTCGTAGTTATGTTTGTGTGGCAATAATGACCTAAATTTATGTGTGAATTGGCTATTTATCCCCAAAAAGGTTAGCTCTGATTTACTAAGGGGCAAAATAAGAAATAATTTGGTTATGATTCGTTATTATGCTGTCAAAGGAAGGTCCACGTATTTTAAGGATAACTTTTTATTTAAAATTGTACCCTAGATAGCATCTGGCAGAATGAGACTATCGGTACTGTATTACGTAGAAGGTATATATAGCATACACCTGTGTATAGTACGCAGGTGCCACCCAGTGAGTACATACGCTCTCACTATTGACATCTGGCTTGTTTCAATGAAAATATTTTGTTATAATCTGACCTCAGCGTTGGCAACAAGTAACAACTGTTCAAGATTTTTGCCCTTTTCATATGTTAAAAGTTACGGTTGAAGGTCTTATGTAGTATTTTGTATCTGTATTGTTTATATTCTTCTTTCAAATTAGCAAGTGCTATTACACAACACCGTAACTAGTGAAATTCATCTCCTATGTCTGTTTTACAATATACTCGCATATCACAGTCTGCGTTAAAACTCACACCATCCATTAATAACTGTGATTTTAATTTTCATAATATTTTAAGTGATGTATGTAATTATTTTTATTTTTTTATTTTAGACATACTTCTTGCCTATAATTGGTTTAGTAGATGCAGAAAATTTAAAGCCTGCAGATTTGGTGGTAAGTATTTTTACTAAATGTTGACATTTTTTTTAAGCAGAAGAGGATAGATTTTGGCTGAAAACCTATTGTCGTCCATCCGGGTCCGGCCATTCATCCACCACTATTGAAGCTGTAACTTGTTTTGCATTACTGGAATGTACATTAAATTTCATATAATTATTTGAAATCATAATGAAGCCTGGATTGAGTATATGTTTGACCTTTCGTATTTGTTAGTATCACTCTGATATTTATTCCCCCTATATTTCACTGATTATAGCTCATTTAAGTCACATTATTGACCATTTTTATTGTGAGCTTGTTGAGAAAAGATTGAAATTACTTCTGAGATTTGAGAAATTTTATTTTTGATGAGTTCCAAGTCAAAATGGCTGCCACTCGTCCCTTTGCCGGTGAAGATTCCTCTGATTCATGTATTGCCTCTCCAACATAGCTGAAAAGGGTGGGCCATATAATACATGGGTGGGGTATGAGTTTTACATTCAGCAAATAATTTTCATGGGCATAATCAGAAAAATGGCTGGAGAATCTGTTTACCTCTTTCCCTGATTCAAACAGTTCTTTTCATAAGCATATGAATGGCCTTTCAGGGGTTATGATTTACTTTTTTGAATTTCATGTCATTTGGGGGTTATGACCTCTTGACCTACATCTACGAGCCAAAATTTCCAAATGGCTGAAGAATCTGTTGACCTATATCTGTGACCCAAGCAGCTCATTTCCAGAGCATATGTTTTTTTTGGGGGGCTATTACCAAATTGACTTGATATTTTATCTGTATCTCTGAGCCAATATAGCTCAGGCACTAACAATCTCATTTCTACAGCAGATCTCTGAAACCCTTTGGGTTACCTTCGTATTGAACATGCACATCACCCACGGGTGGAGATGTGCTTTTTGGGAGTTATGACTTTTCATCTATTTTTTGCCTACATGATAATCTCTGAGCCATTTCCGGAGCATATGTCTGAAAGGATAAAAAAATTAATCAATACACATTAACTGAATGCTCTTTATCCAGTCTATAACGATTTATGATTTGTTTGTAAGCTTGAATCATCATTTAATTATCTTGTAAATTATACGCGAACATATACAATGCAAGTTAAGCCATTAGCAGCATGATATTGTAAAAACGGTGCACTTTTTTTTAAGTTGATGTAAGTAATTGAACTAATTTTAATATATTTTAAAAGTATTAATTAAATTATTTTTTTAATATATTATCTAAACGGATGGTACATTAACTGAATGTTCCAAATCCTGTCTACATGTATGATGATTTATGACTTTTCTGGAAGTTATTTTCAATTGATTTAAGATAACTAGTACTCGTAGGTACTCGTTAGAAGTACTTTCATTTTTAAGAGGGCCAAAGACATGTAATTTTATCGTATATTATTTGTCCAACATGGCTATGATTTGAGATGAATGGTCCTGGGGTATAGGTAATTCTTGGAATTACAGTAAGTGTTTGGTGTTAACCGTTAGAGCACTGTTGTCGACTACAGTAGACATTCTGTGTTTTTATTGGCACTTGTATAACCGGTTGTTTAACCCTTACAGCGTGGGCATAGACTTTAGTCGTCAGAATCTGACGTCTGTAGATGTCAGATTCTGACGTCTAAAGTCGATCCCTGCACTGTAAGAGTAAAAAATATTTGTAATGGCCGTAGACCCATAACATAGGTATAAATCGGAAAAAAATAACTAAGCCATTTATGATAATTTCAAATTGATGAAAGCCCTTTGGTTTCCATATTTTTTATAAAAATATTCAGCGCTTTAAGGGTTAAAGAAAAATATGTTTTCCATCTTAAAACACTAAATTTAAAAAAATAACACCAATTTTCAGTCACTTGTAGTTGTGTGTCGCGGTAGAGAGACTGAAAATTTAAATTGAATAGGTCAGTGCTTTAAGGGTTAAACAGTTTTATCTATATAATGAATTATCTATTTTATGCAATGATTCAGAGGCTGAGGCTTATTTCTGTCGCCAACAGGCCTCATTAAATTTGTTTTCGTTTTTTAATTGATGTTTCAGGAATGTGGCTGAATATTGTCACAGCTTCTGTGTTTTCTAATGATTATTTGTTTTTCTTCTCTGCAGGGAGTGAATAAAGATTCTTATCTTATTCTGGAAACATTACCACAAGAGTAAGAAATTATCTGATCCTGTCTTTATCAAATTAGTCAAATTAAAAAGAACAAAATGTTTAAACTTCTAGTACCTTTCATTTATTTAAGGCTAGAATTAATTTGCAACAATTTGAAAATATCTTAGGCTTTTATGTAATTACATGTAGCCAATTGCATACCTTATATTCTGAACTTCATATTTGTGAAGAGGTATTTATTTTTCACAACACTTGTTTTAGGATGTATATTTTTTCAGTCCTATGTACAAGAAGATAATCCTCATGTTCTGTTTGCTAACAGGTATGACTCCAGGGTTAAAGCTATGGAAGTGGATGAACGTCCTACAGAACAATACAGCGATATAGGAGGTCTTGACAAACAAATTCAAGAGGTTGTCACTTTATACAAAATATATAGTGGAGACTTGTTTATTCCATGGGTTGGGGCGGGATATATACTGTTAGTCTGTGTCTGTCTGTCCGCATTATTGTTTCCAGAGCATATATCTGATTTCTTCCATATTGCACACAACACATCACTTAGGGAGTATAAATATGCCTTTTAGGGGTTATAACCTTTTACCTGTTTTTACCTACATCTCTAAGCCGAGATAGCTTAGAGACCAACTATCTTGTTTAGAGAGCATATAACTTTCATATTGCTCACACACATCCCCAGGGGTTGTAGATGTGCCTTTTAGGGGTTATGACCTCTGACCTACCCCCCCCCCCCCCCCCCGAGATTACGGCGTGGTGGGCGCTTACTAGAGTAGTTTTTTAATGATCATATAGTGTACATGATCGTGGGTTTTATTTTCAAAACAGGGCTGGGCGTTTATTGGAATATGGACATTTATTAGAATAAATATGGTATGTAAATTATTTTATTCCTGTTCACAGACAACATGTGATGTTACCCTTATGTTCGCTTATTGTTAGTGTCACAGACAGCAAACATGACACGTTAAACCAAAGCCGACTTTATGTCGGCCCGCCGTCTCCTACGTCTGGCAAAACAATAAATCAGAATTGGTTTGACACATTAACCCTTGTCCCGCTACACCCTTATATATACGTTTTTAAGCATATTTTGGGCCACATAATAGTCACTGAAATGGATAATATAGTTTCTGGTAGTTGTGAAGCAAATAACTCAATTTCAGAAGATGTAAGTATTTTCGTGATTTAGAGCTGGAAATTGCGTTAGCAATTCCAGCTTCAAATGAAGAAGAATACAATTGAAACAATTCAGCAGGACATGGGTTAATACTGTGTCAACGTGTTTGCTGGGTAAGATATCATACTAAGTTTTATAGTGTGATTCTAATCTGTTCTTATTCTGTTTCTAGCTCATTGAAGCTGTGGTTCTTCCAATGACTCACAGAGAGCGTTTTGAGGCACTTGGAATTCAACCCCCTAAAGGTGAAGATAATCTTATATTTTATAAATTCACATTGCTGAGCTTTGTACTGTGCTATCCTTTTTTCTATTCCTCACATGCATCTTACATTTGTGGGAGTATCAGTATGATTTCAGAAATGTGGTGATCACAAATCACAACTTGAAAAAACTATGAAATCCTTTTCTTTTTGATCATTCATGTAAACTTCTACAGTGCACAACACAGCTTCAATTATCAAATCATTAACATGTACCATTACTTTTAAAGTATTGGTTTTTAGCCCGCCTTTTAATTGTAATTAAAAAAGGTGGGCTATTGCGATTGAAGTTCGGCGGCGTCGGCATTAACAATAACTTGTGGGCGCGATAACTCGAAAAGTTTTCCACGTATCCTCGTCAAGTTTGTCATGCATGCTACTAATAAGCAGTTCTTGGACAAGTTCAATAATGGCCGAAAAAAAAATTAAAAATGGCAGATTTATTGCGATTTTTCACATTTTACGTCAATAATTTGGCCTTGTGGCCGCAATAATGACACCAAGTTCAGTTATGGCAACGAGCTATTGTCGAGTGTGCTCTTGTTTGCATTTAAAATTCACTTCTCTCCATATTAACAGTTGGGAATGATATTTTTCTGGCACCAACTTCAACAGGAATAAGAATAGTACTTGACAATGGGGAAATGCTCATCTGTCATTTTCATTGCTATCCAGAAAACGACCCATTGACAAATTACACAAAGATATTATTACAGAGTAGAGCTCTTACACTACATCTATTCAAAGAGGTAGTTGTGTTTTGTATAAAATATTGTTTTATTTTCAGGAGTGTTACTATATGGTGCACCAGGGACAGGAAAAACATTACTTGCTCGAGCTTGTGCCGCCCAAACTAAATCAACATTCTTAAAATTGGCTGGTCCACAGCTGGTGCAGATGTTTATTGGAGATGGAGCCAAACTTGTACGAGATGCATTTGCTCTGGCCAAAGAAAAAGCACCTGCAATCATTTTTATTGATGAATTAGATGCCATAGGTGGGTGGTAATCAAAACATATTTTCTTCTGTAAATTTTGGTTAAAAAACTGGAAAAGTGTATTTTTGTTATCAGACACACAAGCACAAAGAGGAAGTAATTGTCATGTAATTGTCAGTATTATTTTTATGCTTTTGAAAAGTAATTGAATACAAAAAACTAAATTATTTTCTTTCATTCTCCAGTATCTCCAAACGTTCCTAAACAGATTAAAAAAATTATTTTTGAAGATAGTATCACAAAAATATTAATCTTTGATCAGGTACTAAGAGGTTTGACAGAAGGCTGGTGATCGATGTCAAGTAGTATTTTAATGCTTTTTGAAAAGTCATTGAATATATAAAAAACTAAATTATTTTGATTAATTCTCCTTTGTTTACAAACGTTCCTAAGCAGCTCTTAAAATTTATTTTTAAAAAGAGTATCCCAAAAAAAAATATGTTTCATCAGGTACTAAGAGATTTGACAGTGAGAAGGCTGGTGATCGTGAAGTGCAAAGAACCATGTTAGAATTATTGAACCAATTAGATGGTTTCCATCCAAACTCAGACATCAAGGTGAATAACTCAAGTCTCATTATGCTAATTTTTTTTACTATTTAAGCAATATATCAGATTTGTTTGTGGAATCAATGTCTGCCCTAGACCAGATGTGTACAGAACACTCTGTATCCATAACCACACATGAACACATTACCGTATATCGCGCCGTATAGTACGCTACTTTTTTTCTCTTTTGAGCCCGTTTTTCGCCTGGTGCGTATTATCCACCGATGCGTACAATATATTGATTTTGCTGAGATTTGTCACTCAAAATTTTGATAAATAGGCAGTCTCACATCTCCCGAGTGCGATCTCCTAACTCCTTGTATTTTCGCCCAAAAATGACAAATTACTTCAGCAGCTATAATGAAACCGTTTGTTTCTAATACACTTAAGATGTCTAGTTAAATAACATTCCATAACAACCTAGCATTTATTTGTCTTTTAAATATTCGATAAAGTCATTTATTAATGTTATTTAAATAATAATCTACTCGTCAGACAACGCTAGGCCTACTTCATCATCATGATCATGTGTATTGCTTTGATTGCGTGACCATTGGGAGGCTTTTATTCCACTCACCAGATGTCGCTGTCGGCGGCGACGTGACGTGCCTGTCTTATACACTGTATACGGCTTGATTATTAGCAGGTTTTATTATCATAGGCCTACATATTTCACTGCAATATATATTTAAGTCGATAGCATTTTAAAATACAGACGAAATGTATCCTGGTAGAAAGTTTAAATAATATTAGAATGCTAATACCGATAGGTTTCACGGCAAAAAGAATAATATAATAATAATAATTATGCTCTTGATATAATTGCCACATTCCTAAAACCATACATATGCATGATAAACATTAATTGTATGCTTGTATTAAATCACCTTGACAGTGCTGTCACCAATACATACATGTGCCATTTCATTATTGTTACTCTAAATAAAAACTTGTACGTTGTGTCTACAAATTTATTTTTTTATTCGTTGTATCTTAATAAAAATTAGCTAGATTATATCGCCGTTTCGGCCGTCATAAACGGTAGGCATCCCATTGAAGACTAGACTGTAAACCTATTCACCAGATGGCGCTTTTCCTGTTATTTACCTGACTATAACTGCTTTTACCAGGTGGCGCTAATATGTTATATCGTGATCATTTGTGGTCAAATCAACACTAAAACAAAAATAAATATAATACTCAGATAGTTTTTCCTAATTTTATATTTGTATATTGTTTATAATATTTCTTTTTATCAAATCATTTCATTCATTTTATATAATCTTTATTAGAGAATCAATTATATTCTTATGTCACCGGCTGAGTTGAACCACATTCTGAATGCCTTGAGTAATAAAGACATACCACACACACACCCCTGATAGACTGTGTAGATACTTACCACCATGGTGTGTACTATCCACTGGTGCGTACTATCTGTGTTTTTTGGTACAAATATTGGTACCTGCGTACTATACACAGGTGCGTACTATACCCCACAAAATACGGTAGTCGAGAAACTTTTAGGAATAGTGAATTATACATTGTGCACAATGTCATAGACCACAGCAACAATGTGAAGAGGGTCTTGAGAAAGTAGATGTTTTTACCTATCTATTGTCTAACTGTACCAGGACTTTATATTTAACCTAATAGATTGCTCACATACACCATATTGCTCAAACACAGGCATTAAAATAAGCGTCCGACCGTCCGTCCGTGCCTGGTAAAAACTGTTCAGGTCGGAGAAATGACGGCTACTGCATGCCCGACGGTCCGGTAAACTTTTAGCGCAGGACACTGAGATCACCGTGACAGATACATGCAGGGCCTATACGCTAACACACTGCCGCCGCTATGTGCTATAGGACAGGCAATGGCCTGGGTGCTGACATCAGGCATGGAGCTATTTTTAGAACGACGGAGTCCCGCCTTGTCCTAAAGCAGGATCACCCCACCGCATCACGTGCAGTCTACCAGTATACAATATGACGCTCGCTTCACTGACCGGCATAGATTATACACACCACTGGCAACATTGTATTGAGGCTACTCATGCGGGGGTGATATGACAATCAATCATAATTAGGCCTACAAGAATGATTGCGTTTTAATGCGAATTTAAATTTTAACATTTTAATAATGCAATTTTAATAGCACAAACAATAAACTAGTTTGCAGGAACACCTTATTTTCTTTAGTTTAGACTTTAGGAGTTTAGTAGGCTACAATTGTAAATGCGCCCTGGGGCCCCTGCTTGAGCACCTGGATGGGACATTCTTGAAGGCCTAATCCCGCAGTCTGTAATGAACCAGATCATTTTAATTCGCTCTCTGAGTCTGTAAGTTGTAACAGTTCAATGGCCTTCTTCAATTTAAAGTATGTGCCTGGGGCAATCCCAGGAAAAGCACCTAGGCCCACAGTAAAGAGAAGCGCTGGAGACATTGCTAAAAAGCAACAAGAATATGAAAACGAAAAACGAAGTAGATGTTATCAGGCTCATTGGAAAGAGGGACGGCCATGGCTTAATTATAGTGAAGAGAAAATGACATGTGCTTGGTGCATTGAAGCTGGGAAAAAATCACAGTGGGTGAGCTTGAGAGGCCAGAATGCCTTTCTTACTGGATGTACCAATTTTAGAGTGGATAGTTTGAATGACCATGCAAGTTCAATTGGTCTCCAAAACGCAGAAAAAATGCATAATGCAAAAACACAGCCTGCCTCCAACAGCACAGCAGGAGTAGCCCTCAGGCAACTTACAGTGAAGTCTAGAGAGCAGTTGACTCTAAAAATGAGAAATGTTCATGCCGTCACTAAGATGGGCCGGCCATTCACTGAATACTTACATCTTTGTGATCTGGATGAAGCCAAGGGTCTGTCTCCAGGAACTGCTTATCGCAACGTTGCTTCATGCAGTACACTGCTTCAGAGTATAGCCGATCCCATCAGACAGAAAACTAAAGCTATGGTTGATGAGGCCAGATTTGTTTCATTGACATCAGATGGTTCAACAGATGTGACTGGCACAGAGCAAGAAAGCCTGTATCTAAGATTTTGTCTGAAAGGAACTATAATACACCGTTTCTTACATATTGGAAAACCAGAAGATACCACAGCTGCAGGTATTTTCAAGTTTATTTCTGAATCCTTGGAGCGAGAGGGCATATTGAATGCGGCAACCCTTGTTGGTTTTGGTTCAGATGGTGCAGCCAATATGATGGGTCACAAGACTGGCGTTGGTGTTCGCCTTCAGGAACTTCACACAGAACTTGTTCTTGTTAAATGCTTGGCACACAGACTTGAATCCTGTTTTAAAGATGCTGTTAAAAAGGTGAACATGTATGATCGAGCTATGTCATTACTTATTGGACTGTACTACATGTACAAAAAAAGTCCAAAGCAACGGGAGCATCTGCTGAGGTGCTTTAAAATCTGCAATGTCAAAGTTGCTATGCCGACACGAGTAGGAGGAACCAGGTGGCTCGGACACCTCGACCATGCATTGGATGTGTTTTTTAGGAGCTACCCAGCCATCGTATCACATCTCCAGAACAACAGCCATGGCAACCCAAAGGTGGAGGGATTTGCTAAGTTAGCCATGTCAAAGTCTATTATAATATTTCTCTTGGAGTTGCAGGATATTATTAAACCTCTGCAAATTCTCTCCAAGTGTTTGCAACGAAAGGATGCAACACTTGGCGAGAGCAAGGAGCTCATGGATGTCACCAAAGATGCATTGTCACTATGTAAAACATCCTGTAGTGATGCAACTGTAAGGGTTGAAGAGACATCCACGTTTAAAGGGACAAAACTCTCAACACAAGGTAATCCAAGATCCGCCTCATCATTGGCATTTAAGAATGTCTTAGTGGATCAATTACTAGTCAGCATGCAATGCAGATTCAGTGACATAAATAGCAGTGTATTGAGCGCTACTAAGCTGACCAATCTGAACAAGTGGCCTTCCCCATCTGCAACAGTTGAAATTGAAGAGTATGGTAATGTAGCCATTGGGGAGGTGACCGCTCACTTCAATTCAAGCCTGCAGAGCCAGGATATTGAGCCTGATAGTGTTTCGCGAGAATGGAAGAAGCTCAAGTGTATCATATACCGCAACCACAGTAATGAATTACAAACACTAAAATGGTCAAAGGTAATGCAGTCCTATCCTGAATCTGGTATTGAAAATGTTCTGGCAGTCATTAGCCTCCTCCTAAGCCTACCACCTACTAGTGTTTTTAATGAAACCTCCTTTTCCCAAATGAAATATGTAAAAAATAACAGGAGGGGGCGACTGTCCCATAATAATTTGAACAATTCATTGCTTGTGCGGATTGAGGGTGCCAGCATTGCTGATTTTAATGTGGATGAATGTGTGGAGAACTTCATAATGCCGTCATCAGCAGGCTGCCAGAGGCGAATCAGGGAGAGGTGCAATAGAAAGATTACCCAGGACCCAGCGGCCACCAGCTCGAGCCGTATGTCACTGGTTGACAGTAACCTATCATCCAGCTCTGATGAATCAGACCCCAGCTGTAGCAGCAGTGAATCTGAATAAACTTAGCAATTTTAAATTTTCATTCACAAGTTAGGATGAGATTCGAACGGAGTTTCGATTTAATACCTAAGTGACAAGTAAATGTGTTTAAGCTGACAAGTGTTTTTGTTTTTCTATATAATATATATATATATATATATATGTACTGTATATCTACATGATTTAACAGTGTGTCACTACTATGTTGGTAGGAAATTTGCGGTCCGGTAAAAAACCCACAGGTCGGATAAAACATAAAGTTTACCAGCCCTGTTGTCCGATAAAGTTTTTTTCTTATTTTAAAGCCTGCAAACACTTAGTTAGGTTCATGAATTACAGCATTAGCAGGTTGTTTTTTATTCATACCTCTTTGCATTGTAGTTTACTGAGCTTTTTTTCACTCGCCAATCATTTTAAATTTGAAGGCCTGCTGTGCCCTCGTGTAGTTTATCTAAGGATTTATGTTTGACTTCTTTATAATTGTTTAATTGTAGGTGATCGCAGCCACAAATCGCGTTGACATTCTGGATCCGGCTCTGTTAAGATCTGGGCGACTTGATAGAAAAATCGAGTTTCCATCTCCTAATGAGGAAGCTCGTGCTAGAATTTTACAGATCCATTCCAGGAAAATGAATGTCAGGTATGTACTTTTTATAATTCATATAGTTATGGACTTGTCATCTTGTATTGTCATATAGCAAAACTTATTCCAAGCAAGCACAAAACATTTTGTATAACATTTATACAATGTTAAACAACGTCGAAGATGTTGGGCCGACGTTGTATGTTATACAAATGTTTTGTGTTTGTTGAGTTTACTTTATAACTGATTTTGTCATGGTGGGTCGCATAATTATATGTGAATAAGTTTGCAAGATGGCACTGTTTATAATGCAACATGAACCTGAACCAGTGCAGAGGTTTTACTATTATTTTAATTGTTCGTCATCCTAATTAAATAATTGTATGTGAAAACAAATTTTACACATTCTCGTTTCGAATTTCTTTAATTGTCTGCAGGAAATACAACACAGACTTAACGCTGTTAAATAAAATAATTGTTGGATTTACCTAAACATTTAAATAACCAGCAAAACACTAAGCTTTAAGGAAATGTTTTGAAGAACTGGGAGGGTTCAGAATAAAAAAACCCATAATTTATAAAAATCAGCATTCTGGATGTGAATTCACTCTTTACTGCTGTAGAGGGGTACTGGGATGATTGCTAGTAGTAGTACTTTTCGCCCCCATTCGGGGAGGGTCATTAGGGATCTGTTTCGTCTGTTGGATGCTGTTACGGCATTGTACGGAAGCACTAGTCTACAGCAATCATCCAAAGGCAGCTGCAGCCTCCTCATATCTGGCTATAATCTTCGGGCGGATTGCCAGTGGCGTACCCTGGTTCCTCCGCTCAACAGCGGAGCCAATGCAGCACCCGCATCAGTGCTGGCGCTGATGTAGGCTGTGGTAGCCTTAAATAACCGGCAATAGCGTGTGTGACATTAGGTCTTTCACGTGGGATGAATGGAGTTACCCAGAGGGAGTGATCCTTCCTATTGTTACTCTGGGGACTATCCGACCCGAGGATAGCGGAGCTGCGCAAAATGCCACAGAGTTTCATCATTAAATTGTACAGTGAAACTCAAGTCTCCGGCCGTCTGGGCATGTCTGGGGGTATATCCCCTAGACATGCCCAGAACCCTTTATCGGGCGAGCGAAGGAAAACGCTCTCAATAACCCACCATGCCCTATCACCCCCACCCTCACTTTATCATCTGTACATCATTCATCTCATCAATTGACTACAACGTTTTTATCGTATTACAATGTCACTTAAAAGACCTTTTGTGCCGAAAAGTGACGTAAAGCAAAGATTTACTACTACTACTACTACTGCTGTAGAGATATTGTATACACAAAAAAACACACGTTTTTTCCACTAATTTTGCTGTTATATAAAGTTTTCATTTACAATTTATGTTGATTTATTTTTTGAAGATATTAAACATAGATGCACTTATCTAACGCCTTTGAATAACTATAGATATAGATAAGTGTAAGCGATATTCACATGTTTGTGTAAATGAAATATTCACACTGTGATATAGCATATTTCCCCAATTGGTTATGCAGCTTCAACATGTTCAAGTCATAGACCAGAACCTAACCATTTATTGTGTAATCTGTTAATTTCTGGAAAATACTTGACTGACAATTTCAGATTATCTGTTCAGCCGGTATTTCAGCGGCATTATTTTCATTTTTCTTGTAGCACTGAAGTCAACTATGAAGAATTGGCACGGTGTACTGATGATTTCAATGGTGCACAATGTAAAGCTGTCTGTGTTGAATCGGTCAGTATCCAACCACTTCACTTTGTGCCCTATCAAATGATAAGACCCTAATTTATGCTAAAAAATATACATCAAACATAAAAATGGGCATTCTTTATTCACTATCAGTCAACATAATTGATGCTAAAAATTATACATCATTCTAACATGACAATGTGGAAGGCATTCATTGTCAGTCAACTGTCATTTCTGTAATGTAGTGCTTTCTAATTCACAATCTTTTTAGGCTATATTTATTTTAGTCTCTATTTATTTAAACTCAGGCAAAGGTACTGAATGTTCCTACGACCCCTGCGTAAGGCCGGCCGATTTGAAAAGAATGAGATTGCAAGAGTGATTAATTTTTTTTTTTAAATATGGGCATTTCCCACACACCCTAATAGAGTGATTCATCCATGTAGGCCCTAACACATCAATCACACACATATTAACCTGTTCAATTTTTGCAGCGGGTCAGAATTGCCAACTTTTATCGGATTTCAGCATATTCGTCTATAAAGTATGACTTCTAACAATTGGGTGCCTATCCGACATTTTTTATCACCCAAGGGGTATTTTTATGCGCCATACACACTCAGTTTTGGCTACTGTTGACCGATATTATTAATACACCGTAATAGCAGCTCATCTGGCATGAACTTTAGTAAAAAATATCACTACAAACCCTTCGTTTGCATAATTGATTAAACTAAAAACAACTTAAGAATGGCTTTATTCAATTGTTATAGAAAAAGTTTAGTGAAACGTTTCTATCCAGAATGCAACTGATAACGAGTTATTCTTATTTTAAAGGGAATGATTGCCCTGAGAAGAAATGCCACAGAATTGACACACGAAGATTACATGGATGCCATTCTTGAAGTTCAAGCAAAGAAGAAAACTAATCTGGATTACTATGCTTAAAAACTCACATCTCACATAATACAATGTGTTATACATAATACACAATGTTGCAATCAGAGCTTGTAATATAGGCCAGACCAGCTTTTTTTCCACAGGTGATTGCATTTTTGTCTGTAAACATTGACAAATCAATATTTGTTGCAACTTTATACTTGAGAAAATTAATGTCCTGCGATAGGATACTTGTGGCTTATATATGTTTCATTAATAAAGATACTGCTTGTGGAGTTGATATCAGGTCTTTTTTGTGAGAGATATTGTATCGACAGCATACTAATTGTACTTATTACAAATAAACAATTGGTGCGAAAATGTATATTTTTCTTTATCATTGTTATGAGAGGTTGTTGTTGCTAGGTAACCCTCCCCTATTAACTGACCCAATGTCTTACTGTCTTTTCACTGTTTTGATTTCACGACAATAACGTTTAACTCGTTAAAGTGAGCACATTCTCTAAGTTCATATATTTGTTAAGTCATATTTTTCAAGGTCGCTTGGTAAAATAATTTTGAATGTATGCTTATATGTTCAGATAAACTGTTACAAATCGGAATCGACCTATTTGCAATGTAGGTCATCATTGTATACATATATATTAACCTGAGCTGGGTAGTGTTTATAGTTTCATTTTGCTATGTTTATTATTCTAGTTGTAAGTACCAGCTGACAAATTACGAAGTGTATTACGATCATCTTCCCTACCAAGTTATCTTACCCTCGAGCCTGCAGAGCGATATCTTGCTCTATCGAGCCTAGCGTCCAACTATTTTAAATAGTGAGATACCTTGGATGTTGCGCTTCTGTCTCAAGACCGGCCAATCAAACAGCACTTCACAGCTGCCTGAGAGCAAATTAAGCTTGATTGTTTCCCTTGATATGATAGAAATAGAAAAGCTCGGGATCTGACGCTGATGTCATTGTGTACCGGCACCGAACTCCCTGACGTCGTCCACTATACGGTTACTGGCCGCTATGAGTGAGTACACTTGACTGTCCAAAATGTTAGATTACCAACTTTACTATATAATACATCTAGCAACGGAAACAGGTAACTGTGCCTGAGAGCTGAACAAGACTTCTATTCTTAGTGACCGATAAATAAATCTGAAACATCCAATCAGGTTTGAATCTCAGACACCCTCCCCCCCCCCCCCCCCCCTCCAAGATGCCCACATAGACAGATAGAGTACTCAATACGGCATGTCCTTGGAAAGTTTCTATTCCAACATTCAGGATGCTAAAATTGTAGGCATGTCAGCTTTTGACCTGGGAAAAGCATTTGATACGGTAAATCACAAACATTTTCTTGAAAAATTACATCTTGGAATTTCTGACATATCTTTGAAATGGTTATCCTCATACCACGAAAACAGAGCCGAGATGGCTTGCATCAACGGCTCTGTGTCAGACTGCCACCCTGTCTTAGCTGGTGTCCTACAGGGTAGCATTCTTGGCCCACTTCTCTTTATTATATACATGACTGATCTACCAAATTGTACCACTAATATATATGCAAATGATACAGCAATATGTGTGTCCGCACGGAATAAAGCTGAGATGCAGGAAAGACCTCGTACATGCTTGTCACCACAGCCCACGCAGACCTCATGTCAACGAATGATTTTTTTAACAGCTAGTAGTCATGGTTTTTTAAATTTATCAAAGTGTCAATGACACAGCAGCTCATCCTTAATTAGGGCAAGTTGATTACGAATTAAAATTTCTAAAATCCGTGGGGCAGTAGAACTTTGCACAGGTATGAGCTCCTTCAAGTAAACTAATCAAAATTGAAATCGGATGAGAATTGAGGGAAGAGATGCATTTCTTGTGAATTGTGGACATAGTGCCTTTATTGGGTCTTAATTAGGGCAGAATTTAATTAATGGTTTTATGCACAGACTCGAGCTTTTTCAAACAAAGCAAACACAATTGAAATCGAATAAGAATTGTAAGAGAAGCATTTTTTGTTAATTGTGGCCAAAGTGTCCTAATTAGGTCATAAGGTAATTAATTAATAACATTTCGTGAGGACGTTTTATGCACAGGCACGAGCTCTTTCAAATAAAGCAAACCGAATTAAAATCGGATAATAATTGAGGGAGGAGAAGCATTTCTTGTGAAATAAGCATAAGCTCATCTTAGGCCTAAAGGCCGAATAAGCTAAAATGCAGCAGCCCCAAATAACATTTCTGCCTGGTTTACTTACCCAACTCATCAATACCCTACTCATTCATCTACCACTAGTGACTTCTATGTCAGTAAGGCACACCCGCAATCCTTGATATCAACTGGAACAGGCTACCAACACTTATGAGATAAGCTATTAGGTACTATAACTATTATAGCCTGCGTCACTGCCTGAATGCACAAGCTATTTCGTTACTTTTTAACTTGTTAGATCGACTGAGAACCTATCAATTGTCTTTACTATGCGCAGCCGTAGATAGATGGATAATAAGTATATAATAAACACAGAAACACATGAGTCTATATGATTGTGTAATTTATTATACAATGTTTCCATCCATATCGAAGTGGCCTCTCTCTCATTAAGATTTACTGAAATAGAACAACATTTTGTATTAGATGCATACATTGAATCAGTTGCCTGATGTGAAGAATTTAACAATTTAATATGTGCCTAAACAAAAAAATGCCTAGCAGATGGCTTTCACGATCAAATGGTCTTAGTGAGAGTCTCCTGATTTACTGAAATAGAACAACATTTTTTATTAGATGCATATATTGAATCAGTTGCCTGATGTGAAGAATGTAACAATCTAATATGTGCTTAAACAAAAAAAATTGCCTAGCAGATGGCTTTCACGATCAAATGGTCTTAGTGAGAGTCTCCTGGCAATTTATGTTCAACCTGTATTTTGTACATCTCTCTGTCTCTTTGTGGGTCTATCATATGGATAATTATATAACTCAGTGATGCAATATTATATGTGGTCAAAGCCCCTAGGAATTATCTTTATACAATCCCAAGTTAAGACATTTGACATATTTTAAAAGAAGATCACTAAGATAATGGTGAATAAGTGAAAATATTTGACATTTAACCCTTACAGCGCGGGGATCGACTTTAGTCGTCAGAATCTGACGTCTGTAGACGTCAGATTCTGACGACTAAAGTCGATCCCCGCACAGTAAGAGTAAAAATATTTCTAATGGTCGTAGACCCATAACATAGGTATTCAAATGAATCTGAAAGAGCTAACGAAGACATTTATGATGTTTTCAAAGTGAAAAAAACCCCTCTGGTCTCCATGGTTTTGGGAAAAAAAATTCAGCGCTTTAAGGGTTAAGCAATTGTCTGTGTTTTGATTGCAGTAAATTTCACACACGTCTCAAACACCGCTGTAGGTATTCCACCGACAAATAGTAAAGACAGTATTTGAGAAATAAAAGTGAATATTTTACATCAATATATTTTATCTGAAACTATGGTCAATAAGTCATATATTAATTAATAGTTAAATCATTAAGTATTGATTTGAATTATCACCCCATCTATATGCGAAAATGTGAAATTCTATGTTTGTAGATAAACTAATTTGGATTAAAAAATACTGATTTGTTTATTTACATTTAATGGTGGATAATTAGGTTTTAAATTGCATATTTTACAAATTCATTCAGTCGTTGGTGACTTTTTCCTTTACACTTCAAGTTTTGGCATAGGGCCTATGTGAATTTTAGGAATAACCCTTGGATGAATCACATAACGTTTAAAAAATAAGCACTTTTTCGTACTGTTCTTTAGTTTAGATATCCTATTTAAAAAGGTTTATTTTATAAATGTAGGTAACAATTATTTATATTAGGTAACAATACAACAACTAATATTCAGTTTTCTGTTTGTGGCACGTGTGCGCTGAAAAAAAATCACGAATCACATGTAAACTACACTTTTGAGCGTATCGATAGAATGAGGCGATTTTTCTCGACTTTTTGACGCCTGGGAATAAGAAGTATTATTTATTTGGCTGCATACTGCAGTCAAATAAAAGCATAAGTTTCATTAAACTTATTACCAAATATTATTATTTTTTCATTTAAAATTATTATTATATATAATGCCATTATAAAAAGTTAAGGAAATTGATAGAATCCATCAATACGCTCAAGAGTGCGGAAGCTGATTGCAATGTCCCCCCAAAATGGTGAGTAAATATAACTTGACTTTGGTACAGTAACATACCTCACTATGTTATTATACCCAGCAGTAGTTCCCTTTGCAATGAGAGTATTAGTGCTGTGGTATGTGGTGTATATATAACCAGCAAATGCTTTTGTGCCTACGATGCCTGAGTAGTAGAGTCTGTAGTCAGTATCCTGCTGGAGTGACACGGTGGTGTAAGAGTAAGAACCATCAGTACTACTTGTCCAATAAGCATCCTGATAGAGAAACAGGAAATGGAAATAATGAGGATATTGATTGAGACTGTAACGTAGAAATTTAAAGCTATATTAATATATTATATTTATTGCTATAGGGACCTAGCAATGCCATAATAATAATGTTACGGGGACCTAGCAATTATAAAAATATAGTGCAGAAATAGTACAGAACCCCATATAGGCCTATAATAACCATAATATGTACATCAGGACTAATCTATTTAAATATCACGATATAAATTGGCAATATGAAAAAATCTCAATGTAAAAGTTTGTGGATTGTTTAAATTAGCAGAAAGGGGCGGAAGTAGAAGGATAAATATATAGATATAATACATGGTCTGAATATATTGTCACATATATTTTGGGAATATATATTGCATGAAAATATAATTTGAGAAAATAATGCTACCACAAATTCTTAGTCCTTTTTTCAGTCAAAGCCAAAACATAGAACAGCTTCGTGACCTTCGTGTAAGGATACATATATTATTTAAACAGTGTTTATAAAATAACTTACAATGAGATCCCGGTCATTCAAATAAAGATTTGTAGAATCATTAGCCACGATGGCGAGAATAGCGATGACGTCACCATCCATCCATGGTGAGGCAAAATATAGATCTTGTGAGAATTGGTCATCAGGGGTTAGTATTGTCATGGCAGGTCCTGATGTGGTTATTAGTATATCATCAGATGATGCAACAATGTACTGAGCCACCTGGCATGGTTTACTGCAACTGATCTGTCAAAGTCAAATAATTCAGAACGTGGCACAAATTAGTTTTTCTCACACATACTTTTTCGTTCTGTTTATTACAGCACCTATGTTATGGTTTTTCTAGCCCTAAATATGTTGGTATTTATGCCTACAGCCATATATAACAGCAAATAAATATGTGAAAATATATATTGAATTACTGAAGATACTTGCAAGAAAAACGTCGATAATGCTACTGAATGACAAGTGATTTAGGCCTGCATTGAACATAATTATAATAATGGAATCGTCAACAGTGCATGCACCCAGCTGAACACACATAAATTAAAAACAGTAAAAAACACAAGTGTGTGCAGATACGGTTCGATCTCTTCTTGGATCCGCCGTTGTAAAGCGTATGTCAGCTCTGCCTAGACTTTGAGATCACCAAAAGCTTTTTTCTGCTCGAGCGCGGTGTTCTCGATGTTGCAAAATCTGATTATAAAATTAATATGTTTACTCTTTCAGTGCGCGGATCGATTTTAGACGTCAAAATCTTGATTATTCATCCCCCAAAGCGCCTTGATCCGGATAATAAGTGTGTTTTGTAACATCAGTTGCAGTTATCTTGGGTTAAGGTGGTCATCTAGCATGTCTACTCAATGACAGTCATTAAGAAAATACATAGGCCTAGGGCATAATACAAAAGTAAATAACACGAATATTAGTTGAAGGTATAGTCAACTGTCAAAATACACTGGACAAGGGTTTTCCCATAATGCAACAGTGGCCCCTCGACATTCCATAATGACATATCATCCCACATCCACAGTTATCAGCCAAGATATAATACTATATGCGTTTCATACACATCGCCGCATTAAGAGCAAGTTCCCAAATCAGATAAACTCGTGTTGACCTCCAGCATATTGACAGTGAGAGCTTTCCCAGCCAACACGGCACACTCAACAAATGTTGGTTTAATGTTAGCCAACTTCGCAGACGTTGGTCTAACATTAAAACAACATTGGGCCAATTTCTCGTTGGAGTAGTATTTTGTAATCAGTTCAGTAGCTGATATTAATGCTGGTAAAGTGTACTCTATAGGCTTTATAGTCCCACGCATGCCCATTTCGCAGTTGTCTGAATCTTTAAACTTGATGCATGTGCAAACATAAAATATACGCGAAAAAAAATTGTGGTATGCTTACATATTCTTTTCTATTTTTAAATCATTTCTGCATCTGCTGTATTACATAATTATATAATTAAGCCTTTTCCTAGAATAACGTAGCAGGTATACACTGTTTGTATACATGTGTCAGACACATCTACATCTATCTGCTGGCCTGGTGAGTTGCAAGTATTGGTTGATGTCATAAAGTAGCCTTCACCTACCGCCTGCACTACATGTGATTACACTCGTTTAACCCTTTAAGCCCTCACGATGCATTAAAGCATAATTTTACATCCTTGAAAACAGACATAATTTGCCTACAACAAAGGGTTTTACAACGAAAATTTCCATGAAACTAGTTTACCAATTCATGGCAATTTTTTTTAATTTTGAAACCACATCAAATCAGTTCATCCACTACAAGTCGAAAATTGCGACAGCAATTCGCGGCTTGCAGTGGATGAATATGACAATGGTGAATTCAGGCTTGAAAGGATTAAGTGGAAAGAAATATATTTTGGTAGTAAACGAATATCTCAGAGAGATTGTAAATCTAAATATTAGTCAGATATTGGTATCTATGTTTCAAACCAAATTCCCAGCAGATTTGAGACTAGAACATGTTGAAACACAAACACCGTACATAACAAATCCACTTAAGTTAGCAATTACAATTAAAGTAATATTGATATAATTATAGTAATTAAGAGAGAGTGCATAATCCAGCAAAATGGTATAATATTTACCTCGAATGATGTCAATGAATCATAATGGGGGACCTCAATGAAGTCACTAGCATTTAAAACTGTTTCAACATCGTGTTCTTCAACTGTAACAACAGTTGTGGGTTCAGTAACTAATATACGCACTCTATAACCATCTGTTGACAAGCCAATATCTACTGGGAAAGTAGTATAGTCTGTGCCTAACTGTACTGTGGACGGCATCACTTCACACAAATAACCATCAAATTTAGATGAACCTTCTGTAGGCCTATCTGTTATCACGACGTCTCCATGACCTGACATAACCAGAACAGGCTGATCTGCTTGAATTAAATACCCTGTGAAATCACTTAACTTCCCTCCATCGTCTGTAAATACTTCCCATAACCTCAATGGGAATGAATGAATAACTGGTTGCTGGTAACCTGGTCGGATTTCTACGTTGGTGACAGCAGTAGTCGCAATTACAGAATAAAAACTGCCCGGCTGGAAATTCCCTGGTCCAGATCGGGGCCCATGGCTCATTACATACGTCAGCTGACCAAGAGATGCAACAGGTCGAATCAAAGTATCTTCGGGAGTGTGTTCATTTGTATTGGCAGCAGTTCCAATGTGGACAGTGATGTCCTTGCCAGCTGTTACTTCATACGCTTTGGTTTCCACACCACCAATTACTCTGTCGTTATCCGAGGCAGTATATGTGATGGATGAACCAGCCGTTATGGGGAACAACTCACTGGAAGACGTTGTGGAAATCACCACATTTGTATTTTCTTCAGACGTCACACGAATATAGGGAGAAGTGTCAGTGATGTTTGAGAATGGAAAGCTGAACAAAAATCTGGTTCCTTTCGACTGATACGGTCCTGGCATTCAAACAAATATATAATTATAAACAAATATATAAATTATATATTAATAATAAGAAATGACATATACTCTGGTCTATATACAGTGGATATTAACATGAATAAAGCTACAGTGCACAGCGAATAATAACATTTCCGATATAGCCGTTTCAGCATATTGAAATGTGAAATTGTGAGGTTTGTTGAAAATAATTTTTACCATATATTTTTTTCCAATTTGTTCGATAAAATTATTATACATGTAGTTTGAGAGTTTTAGCTCGAGCTAAACTTCCATCGCACTACACACAAGACATGACATGTGCGCCCGTTTGTCACCCATACGGGCGCCACAAACTTCTGTAATTACATGTATATGTAATTTAATAGGTTCACGTGCCATTTGGTATTAATTTTATATTATTATATATTACTACTTAATATATACTTCACAATGTTGAGGAACAGATGGGTGATTTCCCCTGATATTTCGATTGATTTTTTTATGGATATAAAATACAAAAGGGATGCTATGCACAGCACAGATTCAATCATTGCAAATGGTGCTGATATAGCATATGCTGAAAAGTAACGTTTAAAATCGCATGGTTGTTGATGCTGTTCTGGAGTATAGATATAAAAAAAACAGAAATGAAAGCTAAAATTCAGATGAAGAATTATTGCAAACAGATTTTGAGGCGTTAAAGTTTTTTGACAACCTATCGAGCCCCCAAAGTGATGACATTATAGCTTCAGATGTAATATTCAATCTGAATTATTTCGTGAATATACACTTTAATCACATTATTACTGACCAGAATGTCCGATACTGAAGCTTTTACTACACCGCTGTGCAACAGGATCATGGTATGTGGAATACACGTAGGCAGCGAAACGTTGTGAAGAGCTGGTGGTGTGTAGCGTGTGAGCTTTAGTTGTCACAGATATTGTAGCTGTTGCATGTTTGTTGTTGTCTCCACTTTTCCATCGGATATCCTTGGCGAAAAACGTGTGGAAATATAATAAATTAAAATGTTGAAGCTACAAACATCTGTTTTATAATATATTCAATCTATATGAATATCAAATAAGATATTATAACTTAATATATTCAAGACAGTAAAGCAAGCCCAATGTTCACATGACAGTTTCAGCTATCGTCTTATGGAAAAACAATGTCTCAAACAAATGTATCTCAATCGGTTACTTGAATTGAGGAACCTACGTCGATGTTTTCATCATCCAGATATAGACCCTGCACTGGGTAATCGTCCACAGTGATGGTGAGAAGAGCCATTGTTTTATCATCTGCGTAAGGTGTGGTTAAGAGCAGGTCGTCAGAATACTGATGAGTGGGAGTTAAGGGTATAAGTACAGCCCCCATCCATCCAAACAGATCACCTCCTGCGTTATGCGTAGCTTTAGCAATCTCAAACACATAGCAGGGATTGCTGCATTGCACCTGGAAATGATAAATCAATTTGTGGTGGATGCTTTTTAATCAAATAATTCAATATGCGAGATTACTATTTTTTATATAGATAGATAGATAGATAGATAGATAGATAGATAGATAGATAGATAGATAGATAGATAGATAGATAGATAGATAGATAGATAGATAGATAGATAGATAGATAGATAGATAGATAGATAGATAGATGGATGGATGGATGGATGGATGGATGGATGGATGCGTCATTAAAATAAACATATGTACATGACTATATACAGCAGGATTATTTCGGTAGAATCACATATGCATGCTGAGTTAACTTAAAATCAATCGACATTATATACTAAACCAAGCACAGGTTAAATAAAATATGCGTCAGAACTATATAAAATAACTTACAGTTAAACAGCATTTTTAAGTTTCTCGAACCAAAACCAGAGATAAAATAGCTACTACTGCATATAGCAAAAAACACCTATGGAAAGCGTAGAAACCTAGTAATTACATAATGAGTGAGCGTATGAAAAAAAATACATAATGAGTGAGAGTATGTATAAAGAAGAAAAGAATAATATTTTACATATGTGCATGACTATATACGACAGGATTAGTTCGAAAAAATCAAATATATATATATGTAGTTTTCGTCATTTAAAGCCGAAAAGTGTGTTTGAAATTCAGCTTTAAATGAATGAAAAATAGCGATAAGAAATTCAGCAGCACAATGGATATTAGTAAGTTACATTCAAATGATAATATAGCCCATTCCGTGGCGGATCAAGGAAGGGGGTCGAGAGGGCTTTACCACCCCCTTTTCTAAGAGACTAAATTGCCCAAGAATCGCATTAAATTATCCAATTACAGGAATTTAACACCAAAAATCGGATGGTATCGCAAGCCACAGTTTCTTACGAGAGAAGACTTTATTGTTTTGTCACCTCATTTTTTTTTTATCGTTTGAGACCAAATTGATCATTTTTGTCACCTAAATTGATCATTTTTTTATCATCTAAATTGATCGTTTTTTGACACATAAGTAGGTTTTTTTTGACAAATAACTTTATCATAATTTTTCATTTTGTGACACCTAAATTTTACATTCTTGACACGATTTTTTTTCATATTTGCACACCTAAATGTCGCAGTATTGACATCTAAATTTTGCATATCTCGACACCTAATCTACACTTTTTTAACAATTAAATATTTTTATTTTGATACCTCAATTTTGTCATCTTTTTGCACCTAAATTTTCAATTCTTGACATAAAAATGTATCATTTTTATCACCTAAATTTACCTTTTTGAAAATCTAACTTTATCGTTTTTTGTCAAATAAATAAATCATTATTTGATACCTAAATTCATCATCTTTCAACGCCTAAATTTTTCGTAACCTAAATTCATCATTTTTTTGACTCCTGGATTTAGTAATTTTTGACAACTAATCTTTTTATTTTTAGTCATCTAGATGTATCATTTTTTGACACCTAAATGCGTATTTTTGACACCTAAATATATAATTTTGTGACAACTAAATTTATCATTTTTTGACATCTATATTTATTCTTTTTTTACACCTTAATTGATCATTTTTTGTCACCTAAATTTACATTTTTTTACTTTTAAATTATTCATTTTTGACACCTGAATTTACCATTTTGTGACACTTAAATTTTCCATTCTTAACATGAAAATAGATCAGTTTTTGACACCTAAATTTATCAGTTTTGACAATTAAATTTTAAAATTTTTTACACCTAATTTTATCATTTTTTAACACTTAAATTTGTCTTTTTTTTTGTCACATAAAATTATTGTTTTTTTGTCACTTAAATTGATTAGTTTTCGACAAATAAATTTAACATTTTTTTAAACCCAATTTATCATTTTTTATTTTTGACACAAAAATTTATCATTTTTATATCACTTAAATTTACCTTTTTTTTAAATGTAACTTTACCGTTTTTTTCACAAATAAATTTTTCATTTTCTAAAACCTAAATTTATAATTTTTCCGCACCTAAATTTAACATTTTTTGTCACTTAAATTTCACATTTTTTTACTCATTTTTTGATACCCAAATTTATCATTTTTGACTCCCAAATTTATCATTTTTCATACCTAAATATATATATGACTTTTTGACAACTAAATTTACCATTTTTGAACACCTAAATTTTAATTTGTTTGAAACCTAAATTTATCATATTTTACACCCTGAATTTTTCATTTTTGGCACATAAATTTATCATTTTTTGACACCTAAATTTATCATTTTTACCGGAATTGTTCATTCTTCGACACCTTAATTTTTCATTCTTTGACACCTATATTTACCTTTTTCTGCCACCTCAGTTTATTCATTTTTTGACACCTAAATTTATCATTTCTTGACACTTAAATTTATCATTTCTTGACACCTAAATTTATCATTATTTGACAACTAAATTTATCATTTTTTGATAGCTCAATTTTGATTATTTTTATACTCAAATTTATCATTTTGTATATCTAAATATATCACTTTTTTATATTTAAATTGATCATTTTTTGACATATAAATTTATAATTGTTTGACACCCTGATTTATCTTTCTTTATCACCTAAATTTACTATTTTGTTACACCAACATTTTAAACTTTTTGACACCTAAGGGGATCAAATTTGGCACCTAAATTTATTCATTTTTGACACCACAATTTATCATGTTTTGACACCTACATTTATCACTTTTTGTCACGTAAATTTATGTGTTTTTTTGTAACCTGAATTTATTACTTCTTGACACCTAAATTTGATCATGTTTTTACACCTGAATTGATCCCTTTTTGACACTTAAATGTATCTTTTTTCACCCCTAAATTTATCATTTTTGTCACTTAAATTGATCAATGTTTTACTCCTAACGTTATCCTTATTTGACACATGTACTATTTTTTGACAGCAACATTTCTCATTTTTTGATACTTAAAATTAGCATTTTTAACACCTAAATTTATCATTTTTTGACAGGTAAATATTTTATTATTTTTTAAACCTAAATTTATCTTTCTTTGACACCTTAAATTATCACTTTTTTACACCTATGTTTATCACTTGTTGTCACTTAAATTTATGTCTTGTGACATCGCGTAAATTTGCTCATGTTTTTACACCTAACTTTATCATTTTCACATTATTGTAACTCATTCTAATAATGTTTTATTATGGTTCACAAAACGGATTCTGGGAACTGTTTTTTTGCGTCCATTTTCCGTGTGTCCCAAATGACTATCACCGACATCTTCGTTCAAGCCACACGATCCATTGATCCACTTTTCTGTCATAACATAGCCTAAAGTAGGCCCAGCAAACGTTGTTTCTGAATAATCATAAATTTCTGTATTTGCTAAGTTATTAGGATTACCGTCGTCATTACACGACAGTTAGCGTCTCCAGTTTTTGGGCTATGTGTTGAGCCATTGGTATATACCTTGTAGAAAGCCCATAGATGTCACTGAGAACAATGCCTACCTTGGGATCAAAGTAGGCTAATATAGTCTTAAGAAATTGCCACAATGAGAGTTTGAAACTTGGGAAAGCTAGAAGATGTTCTATTTTCCAAAGCAAATATACTATGATAACGATACAATATTTTGCAATGATAAATATTGGTCTCAATAGCATCTGACACCATAGCCACATGTGTGGTGAAAAAATTCTTAATGATGGTGCTCTACATCTTAGGCACACGATGGAAGAGATAATGTTCCCTGACCAATCACACACACATATGCGACAGACCAATGAAAAAATGACATTGATCCAGTGTTGTTTCAATGCTGGGCTCTCAAGTGTCCATTTCCGACAAATTCTGCTCATTGGCTGTGGGCGACCATGTGATAATGCATTGCCTGTATGTACATTTAAACAACAAAGCCAAAGGGCAGTATCTGCTCACTTTACAAGTGACCAGTGAGCAGATACTTTCTCTGCAAACAGATAACGTACTGTTGTTTGGGGGATGCTGAGCGGTGGGGATATATCCACCATGCCACATCTCGCTGTATCCCCTGCGATTATGTAATAGGCTACCCTGTGACATAAAGACTATGTATACTGACTGTGGAATAAATCTATTTTATTTTTAAATAGCTGAGGACTAAAAAATGAAATATTTGTTCCTTTCAGCTAAGATTATCCCAGACTGATATATTATATATCCCTCTAGTGCGAAAATTGACGAAATGATGATTAAAATCCCAGCAAGCACAAAACAGTGACCGTATTTGTTATATGGTATGTACAAGTTTGTTCTGAGTGATGCAGAGATTGCCATTCAGCCCTGGACGGCAGACCTTTATTTTTGAGTAATCATTCAAATAAATTGTTTTAATGTTGGTCCTCCATCTAGGACACTCTTCCAACATTACAGCAACTAAGCTCAATTCGTCAAACCAGACACGTTAATGAAAAGCCAGCGTCGCCGAAGGAGGGCCAACAATAAATAAACATTGTAATAGAACTAGATTGACGTTAGCAAAAAGTAAATGGGATTTCGCGACTCATCCTGATATCAGTAGATACATGTTACATGTATTTTAGTACAGCAAGCGTATAAGAAGAAATGAGAAGAAGAATTGTTATCATTGCACTAATACAGCGTTCCCATTGGCAGTGTTCCGCATTTTTTTTTATCATCGTAGGGCTCACAAACGTTCAATTTTGCATGACTTTAAATCAATTTTCAGAAAACTGTCAACAAATTTTCATGACATTTTATTTTTTTAAGCCAATATTTATATTTATACCGCGACTATATGCCACGTATATATTTAAAAAGTCAGCTAAATTTTAGTGACAGAATTTATTTCGTAATGTAATTATTATGAGATTGAAAATTAATATGTTTATAGAAGGTATTTTATCCAGGGTTGGCAAAAACCCGGGTAATATTAATATTACCCGGCCCACCCGGGCAATAATGGGCAATATGGATAAATACGGGTTTTAATAGGCAATAATGGGCAAAATTGGACGGCTGCCTATATTCTCCATTTTATACATTTCTTAATTCAGACCCCCTGATCACTATGTTTGCTTTATTTACAATAAAAATAATAATTTAATATCAGTCACGATGTATTTTTATTTTAATTTTATATATATAATTGATATTAAAAACTACGTATTTTATTATTTTAATTGAAATCTGTGCAGGGAATATAAGTGATTTATGGCATAAATTAACTCAACGACATGTTGTTTTCATGTGTACACACACACTGCAGCTGTTATGAACCCTTTGAGGCTGGTATTCTCGGTTATTATATCTAATATAATTTCTTATATAATGTAATTTCTTATGAAATATAATTTATTATTAGATAAAGAAATAGGCCTACACTGCCGCTAATAAATGATTTTGTAGTATTTGTCATAAACTGGGAAAGGAGGAACACAACGGCAGGCTTTTAAATAATATAAATACGAGCCCTAGACCACAAACGCTAATTCCCCTGTCGCATGTCGCCTTCTGAGATCAAAGGTGCATGGTCAGCATCGACAATGGTAGTTTCTTTTTCTTACAAACACGATACATGTACATTGAATCAACGTCGACTTAACGTTGTTTCAAAGTCTGCGATGCTGGCGGGACAATAAAACAACATTGGGTCAAAATCTAGTGCACAGTGGGTATTCACCCAATGCCGGCCGTATTATGTGTTTCTCAGGCGCGCTGCAATCACACCTCTTGTCAATAGAAAGTTTACCGTCTGGAGGCATCTACACATTACGTAACCATAATCCCAGCTACGGAGAGGACGTCTCTCTGATTGCGTAGGCTTGTGCAGTACATCACTGACTGTTTTTTCTTGTCTAAATAATATCCGTATGAGTTTTTTTTAAATTGATTTGTAAGTTTTACTGAAAGGCACTGTAAATCGATACAAAATATTTAAATTCAGCACTAAAACTATCGAATTGCACATTTAGAACCCAAATGATTTCATGGTACGAGCAGTCGTGCAGGCCGCATTGTATTCAGTGCCCAAGAGACTACACAATTTTAAATTTAATGTTGAGATTATCTATGAGAAACACATTTAGTACATTCGACTAGCCCTCCCTTATAACAAGTAAAATAATATCCTTAATTACCTTTTTACGATTAATTTATACATTTATTTCACTGTTAGGCACTGTAGATCGATACCAATTATTTAAATATAGCACTAAAAATGACGAATTGCACACTTAGAACCCAAATGGTTTCATGGTATGAGCAGTCGTGCGGGGCACGTATTCAGTACTCAAGAAATTTAGTGGTGATATTATCTATGAAAAATACATTTAGTACATGCGACTAAACCTCCCTTCTAAGAAGTCATTATGATTTTTAAACATTTAATTCGAATAATATTAATTTAAGGTATGAACATTAATTACATCTATTCTGATCACCTTGCGAGTAAAGTGTTTTGACAATATTGTTTTTACTTTTCACTTTGTGATATTCTAGTATTTTTTTATTTTTTATTATTGCCCGTTATTGCCCATTATTGCCCACTTTGGCTAAAAAAGCATTATTGCCCAGCCCGGGTTTTCCCGGGTTTTCCCGGGGTGGGAAAACCCGGGCCGGGCAATATTGCCAACCCTGATTTTATCACATGACTATAATGACTGGCAATTAGTGGTTATAAAGCTTTATTGAAATTAGTTGAGAATTTACCGATAAATCAGTGAAAATCATTCAACATACGTACACCATACGTAGACCTAAATTATCTACATTTTCAAAATATCGTCAGCAAAAATTAATAAACTTAGGATAATTATAAAAGAGGAATGTGTATGGCTATAATAAATAATAATGTGCAATGACTTCTATATCGCCAGTATTTCTCAACAGTATTGAGACTCAATGGCGTCATGGGCTAAAATCAGTATTTAGTGGGGAGGTCCATATATAAATGAAATGAATCGGGCTTTATGCCACCTTTGTGCACATATAGGCTAAACTGGGCCAGGAGAACATCCTGAGGATGGTGAGATGATTGCGATGACACAGGATTCGAAATTCGAGCCCTGGCGGTCTGAGGCCGAGCACACTACCTCTCGGTCACGACGGCTCCCCACAATACTGACTTGCACACGTGGATGGGGAAGAAACATTTTTTGTTTTTTTTAAACCGCCGGGACCGGGAACCGAACCCCGAACTCTGGCATGAAAGGCAGCGGTGCTAACCACTACCCTAGGGCCCCCGCCCAGGTCGATATATAGTCAGAAAAGGGATTCATCATAATTATGACGGTCGGTGGATGCTCAGATTAAGGTGGTGGGTCTAATTTAAAAAGGTGTGTTTTTTTTCGGAAAGATAGTGACTGATTTTGCTTCACGAATTTCAAGTGGCAATTTATTCCACAAGCGTGGTGCAGCAACCACAAACGAAGAATGGCCGTAATTTCTTCCGGATCTCAGTGTTGCTGGCTATTCTCAAAATGCAATAAATCACTGAGATTTGAGGGGGTACCCAAAATAAATGTCAGAAGGTTCAGTTTAAATTTGATACGCGATTTAATAGGCAGCCAATGCTGTGATTTGAGCAGGGTTCTAGACTATGAAAGCATACTTGACCTGATCACTACTCTGGCAAAGCAATTCTGTACACGCTGCAAATTTGTTTTAACAGCAGAGAATTACAGTAGTCAAGGCGACTGCTCACTAGAGCATTGTCTAGAGAAATTGCAGTAGCTTTATTCAGATGAATTTTAATGCGTCTAAGATCGCGAAGCTGGATCAAAAGCCACATCCAGGTTTCGTACGGAGTCTATTTCGGCAAAATTTTGGTTCAAAACTTCAACTAGGAAAATATGAGCGACTTTTTTACTTTTACTTAAATTACCATGTTTAGCCGACCACCTGAAAAAAGTATGTGACGTTTCACTGTTCAATCACCGTCATCTCTGACTGTGATCAGGAAGTCAAAAATATCATTAAGTGATCAGTCATAAATATCAACAGCCTATTATTTATTCATCAAAGAAGCTCCTAATTATAGATATAAATACAGAGTTTTCGTGAAATGAAAGCTCTTTTTATTGGACACAAAATAAATTTTTTAATCTTAGGCGAATCCCAAGCTATGTAATTCGTGGTTTGTTCGGATCTCGATTTGTTTGTAACAGTCTCTTTTAGCAATGAAATCTGAAAGGCTAGTCCAAGCCAAAAATTAATCCGAAAGAAATATGAATTTATATACCATATTCTATGTCTATCAAGAAAATCCCACCTCCTCCCGCTTCCATCCGCTGCAAGTTTTTTGTTTATTTTTCTTCTGACCGTTTTCATACCCTCCTCAACAACAGATAATCTTGTTTAATAATGTTATTGATAGATTTGTCAATATAATGTAATTTGTATGTAATGATACAAGAGTCAAAGTTCAATAATTTATTAAAGTAAACAATTGGTAGATTGTTATTGATAGGTTTGGTTTTGTGTGAACAATTACTAGATTGTTATTGATAGTTTGGTTGATATTATGTAATTTGTTTGTAATGATACAAGTTCACATTTAAATAGTAGATTAGATCAATCAGAGACATGTATAAATATTCATAGTAGATTAGATCAATCAGAGACTTGTATAAATAGTCATAGAAGATTTGATCAATTGGAGGCATGTATAAATATTCATAGTAGATTAGATCAATTAGAGACATGTATTATTATTCACTGGTTAATCCTGTTAACTGACTGTGAAGTAAATTTATACCTATTTTGGTCTTAGGGATTCACTCTGTTACAACCACGTTTAGAATAACAACATTTGAAGTAAAGCCCTTTTTATTTGTAGTCGTTTAATTTGATGTTTATTTTTAATAAACAAATTTTCCCCATTTTATGTGTCTGTTTTTTGTACGATAAAAAGTACTCCCCGGCCGGCCGGCCGTGAATTATCCAGCCAGACGGCGATGCCTGTGATATTTTCCTTCAAATCATTAGGCCCCTATCTCTCATAATTACGAAAGACTTTCCAGATTTAAAAATCTCTCAATTTTAAAAATATTAAGTGACAGTGTCTAGTCTCAGAAACTGCAAATTGCGATCACAACTCAGAGATGCTGACAAGAGTCGCACCTGAACGTGTTAATTGCTATACCTGTAGCACATATTTTGAAGATCACAACTCTGCAATTCAGAAGTGCTGACAGCACATGACATTAAACATGTGAATTGCAACTAGGCTATGTTTGAGAACTGCAGTTGACAACCACTACTAAGAAGTGCTGACAGGAGTCGCACCTGAGGCGGGGCATGTTGATTGCTATAGGCCTCCACTTTTGTGAACAATCTAATCTCAGTCACGTCTCAGTAATTGATGTGTTGAGTTTTGGATTACTCTGTCTTTATTTATTTCACTTATATCTTGTATTCACTTTACCGACAGCTGGATAATTCACGGCGTGTCAGCCAGACACTCTCTTCCACATAGGAAAAAACTTGACGGCTGACCAACTAAACTGGATTCTACATGTGGTCGGCGACCAGAGAGCCAGCTCGTATAAGGAAAGCTCTGGTATCCAATTCGTTCTCGAAAAAAAACATTGGTGGATAAGCCTGAACCTGAGTAGTTTATGATGGCAGTTAATATATTATGACATGTGGTTATAATTCCGGCGTTCTTATCCCGAATTATCCGCAATATTTACTGTAGGCCTAATTGCTGGACTATACAATATATGGTGTGATCTACCTCAATAAGTATAATAAACAGAAATGGGCCTACAACCGTATGTTTTCATGCATTTTGATTACCATGTTTACAGTTGAATAATAAAAATATCGTACGTAGCCTACTATTATAATAGTAGGCTACGTACATGTAATCATGGTAATCAAAATGCATGAAAAAATACGGTTGTAGGCCTATTTCTGTTTATTAATTTGCAAAACTTCATCAGTTCATGACAGTTTTTTCATGATGTTTTTGGTTAGTAGCTAAATGAAACTTAATCATGAACCGGTCGATCCAAGTAATTGCTTTCTCTAGTAAGATACAATTGTATCAAGGCCTATCTATTATCACCAATATTTAGAAATATTTCATCTCACCGCCACCACTGATAGAGCAATTGTGACTCCGTCCAAACAAATTTTAAAGCATATATAGGAGGCCTAGATATGCTTATTAAACACTGTTAAAGCAGGTGTGTTGTTTCGCATCACTGATTCAAAATATCAAAAACTCAAAACTAAGACAGGTCCACGCTGCACATGTGGGTGACCCTACAACCTGTGCTCAACTAATCATACGACCCACCTAGGCCTACTTAGTCGGCGTCACAGACGGTGTTCCCGCATTAAACCAGCATTAGTTGATTAGGGACGGCTGATAATTACCACAATTACGTTCTTTGATTGTCCGAGTGTGGTGGTCCTTGAAACGATTTCGATCAGTTTAGCCAAATAAGCAAGTCATTTAATTTTCAGGCAAAAATTATATGGAAACTTCCATATCTCGTTGAAGGCCTACCTATTTCCGGTGGGTATACTATCCAGTTCCGACTGCCGCTCAAGAAATATTTTAAGTCATTTTTTTCAGGGAAATTGATGAAATATATCTGTAGGTAGATGATAACCATGATAACTTGATCACTCATTATCTGGCTACATCATAAAACTCATACCGCAGGGTTCTTGTTGGACACCTAAATGTTTCATTTTTTTAACCCTAAATTTATCATTTTTTGACACCTAAATTAATCGTTTTTTACCCCTAGTTTTATCATTTTTGGACAAGTAATTTTTTTTCGTTTTTTTTTACACATACATTTATCATTCTTTGTCAACTAAATTTCTCATTTTAACACCGACATTTATCACTTGTTGTCACTTCAATTTATGTTTTTTGACACCTGAATTGATCACTTTTTAACACCTGAATTTGATCATGTTTTTACACCTAAATATAACATTTTTTGACACCTAGATGTATCATTTTTTTACCCCAAAATTTATCATTTTGACACCTAAATTTATCACTTGATGTCACCTAAATTAATGTTCCTTTGACATCTGAATTTATCACTTTTTGACACCTAAATTTGATCATGTTTTTACACCTAAATTTATGTTTTTTTGACACCAAATGTATCATTTTCTAATCCTAATTTTATCATATTTTTTGTCACCTGAATTGTTTTTTTGTGACCTATATTGATAATTTTTTTACTCCTAACTTTATCATTTCTGGACACCTGAATTATCATTTGTAACAGTTGAATTGATCTTTTTTGACACTTTAATTTATCATTTTTACCACCTAAATTTATCATTTTTTGAAACGTAAATATTTGTCATTTTTTACACCTAAATTTATCCTTCTTTTACACCTAAATTTATCATTTTTTTTACACCTAAATATAAAATTATTTCGTCCCTATATTTATCATTTTTGTCACCTAAATTTAACATTTTGGCACCTAAATTTAGCCTTTTTTCAACCCTCAATTTATCATGTTGTGACACCTAAATTTATCACCTTTTGTCAGCTAAATTTATCACCTTTTGTCAGCTAAATTTATAATTTTTTGACACCTCAATTTATTCATGTCTTTACACTTAAATTTATCATTTTTGACAGCTAGCTGTATAATATTTTTTTCACCTAAATTTATCTTTTTTGTTACTTAAATTTATCATTTGTTGAAACGTAAATATTTGTCATTTTTTACACTTAAATTTTTCATTTTATTTTATTATGTTTTTGACACATAAATTTTTCATTTTTTTTACACCTAAATTTTTCATTTTTGACACTTAACTTTATCATTTTGTTGACACCTAAATTTATCCATTTTTGACACCTGAATTTATCAATTTTGACATTGAGATATATAACCTTTTGACACTTATATATACACTTTTTTTGACACCTGAATGTATGATTTTTTTTACACCTACATTTATCATTGCTAAACTTAAATTTATCATTTTTGCACCTGAATTTATAAAAAAAATTATTATTAAAGTAAATTTATCATTTTTGACACTTAAATTTATCATTTTGTGACACCTAAATTTATCATTTTTTGACACCTAAATTGACCAATTTTGACATCCAGATTTAAAACCTCTTGATACTTAAATATATAATTTTTTTGACACCTAATGAATGATTTTTGACACTTAAATTTATCATTTTTAACACCCAAATTTATCATTCTTTGACACGTAAATTTATTAATTTTTTACATCTAAATTTATCATTCTTTGACACGTGAATTGATCATTTTTTTGACAAGTAAATCTAATATTGTCACACTTGAATGTTTCATTTTTTGACATGTCCTTTTATCATGTGTTTGACACATAAATTTATCATTTTTCGCCACCGAAATTTATCATTTTTGACACCTAATGTTTTAATTTTTGACACCTAATTTTATCATGTTCTTGACACCTAAATAAATCATTTTTGAAACTCAAATTATTCATTTAATTGGCATCAAAATGTCTGATTTTCCGACATCTAAATACAATTTTGTATACCTAAATTTATCATTATTTAACACCTACATTAATCATTTAATGACACCGCAATTTCTTTTTTTGCCATCAAAATTTACAATTTTTTGACACCCTAATTTAGTATTTTTTGTCAACTAAATTTGATCATTTTGTGACACCTAAATGTATCATTTCTTGGCACCTAACGTTAACATCTTTAAGCACCTAAATTTATCATTTTTGACAACAAAATTTATCATGTTAGTCACCTAAATTAATCATTTTTTGCCGTCTAAATAATTTATCATGTTTTGTCACTTAAATTTAGTATTTTTTGACACCTAAATCGATCATATTTTGCAGCCTAAATTTATCCTTTTTGACACCTGAACAGATCATTTTTGTCACCTGAATTCATCATCTTTTGACACCTAAAGTCCTCATTTTTTGACACCTAAATTTGTCATTTTTATCTGGAGGCCAGCCCAATTTCCATTTTTTTTAATTATTGATCTGTCCCTGTCATTCTTTGTGATCATAAAAATCAAGGAGATTCCATATAGACTGCTTTTACATAGCCTACTGCAGTCCGCCTGAACTAAGCCACCAATTTAATGGAAATAATGTGCCATTAGTGTCCAAAACATACAACAGGTTAGGTTGTATCTGATGCTTTGTTCGTGATATTTTTTGCAAACCATTTTTTTTTCAATTGAAACATTTACAACAAAGTAATAGAATGTGTCACTAAGCTACTTCCTATATAAAGACAAATTGAAATTTTAATGTGCATTAGATTAACTTTATAAATTTAAAAAAATAGAAATTGTAATGTGTATTAGATTAACTTTATTAATTTTAATTTATCTTGTATTAATAAAAAATAACCATTTGAAGTTGTGTCTCGCTGCCGCGAACCACACATCCAGGTGGATAAAAATTACAAACATCTTATGTACAAATTGAACGAGACATATACCAATGTAGCAAATTCAATTGTCTCTCAATTGTCCTTCATTGTTTCTTGTTTGATTGAGAAAAATGTTGCCTACACCAAAATAATATATTGCTTAAAATAAGACGCAACAGTGGTCTATAATTATATTTATATTGACTTACTTAAAAAACGGCAGAACTGAAGTAATTTGGGTATCCAATAACCATAACCAATAATTATATTTATATTGACTTAATTACTTCAAAAAACGGTAGAACTGAAGTAATTTGAGTAGGCAATAACCATAACCAATAATTATATTTATATTGACTTACTTAAAAAACGGCAGAACTAAAGTAATTTGGGTAGACAATAACCATAACCAATAATTATATTTATATTGACTTACTTCAAAAACGGCAGAACTGAAGAAATAATCGATGGATGAGAACTGTCCCCTGTTCAGCAGTCTGACTATGCCTAGCTCAGGTATCTCCACTAGTGTGCCAGCAGCGGTGCTCAGAATACGTATAATATATCCTGTATCAGGACGACCATTTTCTATGGGAAAAGACACGTAATTTGTACCAAGTTCAGCCACACTGGGCATAGATTCTGCAATGTATTGCCTGGCATCACCGATGTTGACATCACTATTCCCGGTGTACACGCTGATTGGTTTGTTAGCGTACACGTGATATCCTGTAAAATCAGTCACGTTGTCACGAAAAGTGTAAACGTCAAATTCATCTAAAAGCACAGACTGTACAACGGTTCCTGATGGGTTTTCTATTGTCACATTAGTGTTAGCCTGAGACGCCACGACCATATAAAAAGGCATAGAAGAACTTCCTTCAATGTAACTCACAATGTAGAAATCTGTGGATTCTGCGTTGAATGGTCTGATGAAGATTTGGTCAGATGTGCTGACATGACTATGGGTCTGAATACCTATCTGAACAGACACTGGACTGCTTGATGTGATCTCCATGCCCTTAGGTTCAATGCCAGAGGTGACTTTTTTAACATTGTGTACGGTGTGAACAGACATAAATCCAGCCAATACTCCTATAACATCCGTCCCTGCATCATCTTTAATGACAACTTGAGCATCAGACTTTGCTACAATGCGAACCTCCATCTTTGCATCTTGTTCATCAGTCGGCGGGAATGCAAACGTGAATCGTGTACCCTCACTGCTTGTGCAGCTAACTAACAATCAGATGTTAGAATTCGGTCAGTTTATAATCAGAGTTTACTAGCAAACTACATAATCATAGTATTTTAAGTTTGTTGTTAAGCTGGTAAAAAAATCCACCCAAACACGATCACTGCACAGTACCAAAAAACGAAATTACTTTTGTCTTTTGATGTGTGTGATATAAAAGTAAAACAAAGAGTTGATATGTTCATCTCTACTGTCTGCAACGCAGAAGTAGATTTTACATTATATGTTTTTATTTTAGAAGATATAGATAACGAATCTATTATAATTGAAACATCGCTTAATATAATACATTAATATTAAAATAGCCAATGAGTACCGTTATTTAAAATTGTAGACAATAAATTATTCGTATTAGACAACGACTTCTGTATAATCTACTTAGAAAAAAAGGAATACAGTTTATTTCGGCGCAAAGCAACCAATAGGGCCCGTATATTGCTATTGTATGTACACCAAGTGAATAAGCTTCATATCCTGACATACATATTTGCCAGTTGATTTGCCTGGATTATTACATTTCAATAGAACCTAAACCTAGAGTGTGCGATCTAATAAGTTTTCTCTATATTTAATCGTTTATTTATTAGGAATAATAATAATACAAAACATAAACAAATTTGTTATTGTTTTGCAAACTGGAATTGTGATAAATTGACTTCTCCATCACATACACAATTTTTTGTTTTCAAAACGTTCATATCATCCCATAGATGTACTTTAAAGTGATAGTATCATGAACAGTTTGAATTGTAGGCCCTATGTTCACACATGGAACGTGGAATCCTATCATTAGATTTTTTTCTCAAGTTAATGTAATGGTCTACTTACCTATTGCCATAAGCAAGTGAAGTAGAAGACATCCCAAAGCAGCATCTAATCATTCAAAATGTAATAGAGAAATTAAATCAATACCGGATTTCAAGGCTACAGGCTACATACATGGCATGTAGTGTCATAATAGTAGAATAAATAATTGATGTGATATTTACTTCGTTCCCTTTTAATTCCACAATATATACAATGCATACAATTTTTTTCCAACAGTCAGTGCAACGCCCACTAAGTTGAACGTTGTGCACTAATAAGGTGTTATTAATTGGCTCAAATGATATGATAATGTGTTCTAAAATGATAATTGTTAATCACGATAGCCATGCAGGGTTGGCTAAAATAAAGAGATGTAGTGTTATAATATGTGTATTTTACTGTAGTAATGCAATGTGATAAAATATAAGGCGAATTCACAAAAACATATTACTGGAACTGGCTGTATGACATTCGAATTTCACAACAAAATTAACGGCAAAACTTTTTTGAATATTTTTTTTATTCCTGTATGCACTGGCCTACGACACATCGATGAATGGATCATAACAGGTGTCCGTCGGTAGGCCTATTGATAACAACAGCAGCACCGCGGCTGGATGTGAAGTCGTGGTGTTTGGTCAATGATCAAATAGGGTGTTTGATCAACCAAAGCGATGTCGTGCGCGACGTCGCGCTGGTGTGTTTTGAACTTAATAATCTATCACATGAAAGGATCACAGTCCGCAATGCCACATCACAGTTCTTAAATAGCGGTAGAATACCATACTTGGCCATATTATTTTCTGGTAAAGGTCATTACACCAACCCTGATACGTAAAAATAACATACTCACGTTTACTGGCAATCATGCTGACGTCACCTGCAATAAAATTTTAAACTAAGTCTAAAGATTTGTATTCTAATTAACGTTTTAAAAATGAATAAAAAACGTATAACAAAACCCCTGCTTAAACGTTTGTATATTTCGAAACCATACATTCAGCCTATATAAGTTTTTCCTGTCAATCTTTATATGCCCTCAACTTATATAATAATTAAATAGACCTAAATAGATTATGTCGAAACACATAAATATCAACGGTTTTTAAATTGAAGCACAATTCCGGTATCGAACGAAAGAACAAATTTACCAATTCAAGTTTACCGCTAACAGACAAAACTTGCTGAACTACGTCGAACCACTTTTGATAGCGTAAGTGTAGGTATAATAGATAGGTATACCCCTTGCTAGCAATTCCGTGCACGATAAGGTCACAAAAAACACAGCTCGCAGTCCAATGACAACTGACTTGTGAAGTGGAGCTTATATCAGATAATTTATTTTTTCACCATCTGGAATGAAAAATCTATTTCACACGTGTAATCGCACACCAGGGCTCGCAACCTTTGTTTTCTTTGCGGCTTATCTAATAATGAAAGTTATGCGGGTTTAACCCTATGACCGCCGGTGCCCCATATATTCGGTTTTTCATTTTTTATTACCACATTGAGTACCACCTTTTAAACATGTTTAAGATAAAATGTGACATCAATCAGTAATATTTGAAAATAGTTGACCCCCATACATTTTGTCAAATCTGATTAATTTTCACTCACTTGAAGTTGTGAATCGCGTCAGCGAGACACAACTTCCAAGTGGGTGAAAATTCAGATTGAATAATTTGGCGGTTGAAGGGTTAAACCTTCACCCGCTGAGTTATCAAAATTTATTTTTCACCCACTCCAAGTTGTGTCTCGCTACCGCGACCCACAACTTCAAGTGGTTGAAAATGACTCATTAGTGGTCTGTTGTTTAATTTGAGACCAAACATTCTCGAATCTTGGTGTTTAAAAAATCATTCCATTCTTAACAGATGTGATTTAACTTGCTATAAAACACACTTATACGACTTTAGTTGTGTTTAACTTTACATGGTTAATCTCACTTAAACTTGATATTACAATAATTATGCCAATAATCAAATAATACTATGCCGTATTTTTTTGTGCCTAAGATGTACTTTATTATGACGACTAAGTCAAATATATGTTACAGACAACTTAAAAATACGTCCTCTATATTAAACCGTAGGCCTACGCTTGTCGATACAATTAATAGTTATTGTATAATGTTACAACAATCCCCCTAATTTCGGCGATGTACGCTGGGTTTATTGATATTTTTATTTGCATGTTATATGCAATTACTAGCCGAAGTTACAAATGATAAAATAAATTCAAATAAAAAGTAGTATATAAATTGTGATGTTTTAGTAAACATAATCATCAAAATTGCGTTACGGTTATTGTCTTACTTGTTTTTTTTTCTGGTGAACTATAAATTTCACTCTCCACAATAGAAGGGCATATATGTTATATAGTGTATAACATGTGAGCAAGATGTACTATTCCAACATCAGATCAAGTCATACACACTGGCTCATTACTGGCCTGGCATTGTGTGATTATTTGATATTTGTGCACGTGTTCTTTCCCAGACACATCATTGAGGAAATAACAACGGATTAAATTAATCATTAAATATTGATTCTGAATGGTGCGTTTTAAATGCGGTTTTTGAGAAGCGATAATATTCATTTTCTTTGAGTGATTTTCTCGCTCACATGAAGCCTGCAGGGGCGCCAATAATGAAATTATAGAAATAACTCGCAAGCGAAGAGTGACAATGATTACATACGAGGTTGATAAGCAAAAATTTCCTCAAGATAAGGACAAGGAAATAAAATTAGCATTAGAAGATACACCCCGTCTGCCCGCGTATTTACTCAACTCTTATCCTATGGGTGCTAAGTAGGCCTACTTACGAATTACCAAGGTTTCAGAATAATAAAATCCACAGCAGCATACGCAATGCAGGAAAAAAAACCTGTCAATTATACAGTGACAGACAGGCGACCTTTATTTTGAATTAATAAATGAACGGACGAACGAACGAACGAACGAACGAACGAACGAACGAACGAACGAACGAACGAACGAGCGAGCGAGTGAGTGAGTGAGTTGGCTGGTCTGAGCGATTGAGTTAGTGAATGAATGAATAAATGATTGGTTGTTTGATTGTTTGTTGGTCTGACCAAGGAATGAGTTGGTCTGACTGAGTGAGTGCGTCAGTGAGTGAGTGAGTGATAATCGAGTCCCACTGAGATACTACACTATAAGTATTAGTTACGACATTATAACGATATATATGAGCATTTGAGCAAATAAAGAATTTACTTCTGATGTTGATTTATTTCAGATCTTTTTTCTAAACAAACGGGGGATGCACATATGCCTACTACCAGATTCAGAATGCCATTCGACATTGCAGAGAAAGCGACATTACCTTGTCGCTTCACCAGAAACCTAAATTTTCCCACATCCTATCGTTCCTCCGTCTAGTAGCCAACTGTTACTAGAGTGATCCTTCTCTGGATTTATGTGATGATAAGATTCTTGAGACAAGAGGCCTGAAGTCCTATATTATCCCCCTCCATAAATTAGGTGAGAGTTTTTGCAGTCACAAATATTTTAAAAGTCGCCTTGTGGTGGCCATTTTAAATTTCAGTAAAATCACCTGCACATTGGTAGATGTTGTGTAGTTTGATTGTGAAATGTGAATTATTTCTGACTTCAATTTTCGAGTTGTTGCGCCCACAAAAATTATGAAGTTGTAAAATTTGAATAATTTCTGACTTGAGGTTTTAAGATTTTTCGCGCCCACAAAAAAATTAAGTTGATCTATGGTGGCCATTTTGAATTTCAGTAAAACTTTTAAAATTCACCTGCACATGTCCATATCGTGGGGAATGTGATAGTAAAATTTGAATAATTTCTGACTTTAAAATTTAGCGTTTTTGCGCCCACAAAAAGATGGATTTGATCCGTGGCGGCCATTTTAAATTTCAGTAACACCTTTAAAAAACACCTGCACATCTCCAAATCGTGGGGAATGTGATTGTAAAATTTGAACAAAATCTTTGAGTTTTTGCGCTCACAAAAAAATAGAAGTTGATACGTGGCGGCCATTTTAAATTTCAGTAACACCTTAAAAAAATACCTGCGCATCTCCATATCGTGGAGAATGTGATTGTAAAATTTGAATAATTTCTGACATTAAGTTTTTGCGCCCACAAAAAAATTTGAAGTTGACCTTTGGCGGCCATTTTTAATTTTGGTAGCATCTTTGAACTAGAGCCTGACGGCACTGAAGTCATGGAAAATGGTGTTTAATTTATTATTTAACTGTTCAAAGTATTAAAACCTAGTGGGGGTTTCTGAACTTTGAAGTCCAAAGTCTGACTGAACTTTTTAAGTCCGAAGAAATCTAAAGTAGCCTTTATTGTCCAAAGTCTGATATTCAAAGACCGAAGTTCAAAATCCGAAGGACGAGGTCTGTCCGAAGTAGGCCCTATATCAAAAGTCTAAAATCCGAACTCTAAGTCTAAAGTTCAAAGTTTGAAGTTCGAATTCTGATGTCTGAAGTTCGAAGTCTGTCCGAAGTCTTAAATCTGAAGTGTGAAATTCAAAGTCAGAAGTCCAAAATCCGAAGTCTGATGTTCGAAGTCTGGCCGAGGTCCAAAGTCAGAAGTAGGAGTCTGAAGTCTGTTATAAGTCTGAAAACTGTCCGAAGTCTGTCTGAAGTGGTCTGCATGATGGCGATCACCATTGATCAGCAGTTCTCCTGATCCTCATAACATATATTATAATGTATTTCTTGAGCTTATTTGGTTACATACGGTATGTATGTTTGTTTTTGTTGTGTGCCAATAAAAATTGTCCGAGTCTTTGAGTCTGAAGTTTGACGTCTGTATGATGTCTGACAATGAAGACTACAATCCGACGTCTGAAGTATGTCCGAAGTCCACAATTCGAAGTCTGAAACTGATGTCTAAAGTCCACAATCGGAAGTCTGATGTACGAAGTCGGACAAAATCTGAAGTTTGATGTCCGACGTCTGTCCGAAAACTGTCTGAATTATGTTCAAAACCTGGGGTCCAAAAACCAAAGTCTGAAGTCCAAAGTATGTCGAAAGTCCAAAATCCGAGTCTGAAGTCTGTCAGTTGTCTAAGTCTGAAACCGAAGTCTAGAGTCTAACGCCCAAATTTGAAGTTGAAAGTCTGAAGTTGAAAGTCTATCTGAAGTCCGTTCAAAGTTTTTTGCAATTATTATAACTTTGTCATACAATACCGGTATTATATATTGTGTGTTTGTAGATCAATTATGACAATAGCAGGCCAATTGTAACGATAAGCCTGCATCTTTCTATAATTTTTTTAGGCCTAGTCAAATTTTCATTTCCCCGTTTTTTAATCGAGGTCTACTATATTACAATCTTATCCGAAGATCATATTAACAAAATATATAAATAGGTGAAATAATACTTCAGAATGAGATTATATAGACTAACATTTAATTAACAAACAATATAAAATGCAAACACACTTGTAGGCATACATGTATTTAATATACAAACGATAAAGCCTACTACTCTAATACAATTAATACTATTTATAATTATATTGATCAGAATTTAATCGGACAGCCCCTCCCCTAAAGCAGCAAAATTTTGTCACTGACACCTCCAGGACAACCGGAGCCGCTGGCTATGTACCCAACAAACACGATGAAAATTGTTGGAGCTGTTAGTTTCTTAATGACGGGCCAACGACGGCGACGCTAGACTAACATTGAAACAGCATTGGTTGAATGTCTTGTGTAAGTGCTCGCTTGGCCCTAGCAAAAAAAGGATATCCCCCATGAACTGCTTGTCGCGCTTTTCACGTAGACAGAGAATGGAGGCAGAATATTATAAAGACATAATTATGACGGTATCTGCATAGATACAGATCCCGGGATACAGATACATGATGATGTTCTACCTTGTGTTTTCTGGGCAGGTGGGAAGACTGCATCGTATTTCTACAGATCTGTAGAGATGCAGTCCTCCCAGCAAATACGAGGCATTCACCCAATACTGTTTCAATGTTGGGCCAACGACGGCGACGCTGGCCAACATTGAAACAGCATTGGTTGAATGACTTGTGTAGCATTGTGTTTGCTGGGCGGTGTCACTGCGTTGAGGCCTAATGCATGTGCAGTGCATACAGCCAATGTCGCGCAGCCGAGTCATGCGTGACGTCACCTAACTGACCTAATTAATCAACTGGACAGAGGCAGGGGACAGAGGAGGACTTGTTGACCCAGTGAACTGTATATACATGTAGTTCACTGGGTTGACCCGTTACGCTGTTTACTGGGCCAGGCGTCATCTAAAAGCTGACATGGTTTATCTGAGCATATAAATAGAAATCTCAAAATTGGAGCTCGTAGTGCAATGAAGAAAGTTCTTTTTAACAGACATATGACGTTAGATATGTTCTCAGCTCAACTAATTTAACGTCATTATCGTGGAATAAATAGACACTAAAATACATTAAGCCCCAGACAACTGAAACAGTGGAGCTTAGCTCCACTAAAAATCACTTGCACATCCCCATGTTGCTAGGAAAAAAAAGTTTAAATTTCAAAAAAAATGACCAAACTATTTTTTTGGGTTTATGCGCCCACAAAAAAGTTGATCCGTGGCGGCCATTTTGAATTTCAGTAAAACCTTGAAAAATCACCTGCACATGTCCATATCGTGGGGAATGTGATCGTAAAATTTGAATAACTTCTGACTTTAAGTTTTAGAGTTTTTGCGCCCACAAACAAATTTAGAGTTGACCTCTGGCGGCCATTTTGAATTTTTGTAGCATCTTAAAAAAATCTTAAAAATTTGCACACCCCCACGTGGCTAGAAATCTGGTGTTAAAATTTCAAAAAAATTGACCACTAGTTTTTGCGTTCACAAAAAAACGTGACGCTTTACGGGATCCTGGCGCGACTAAAATCCCCCTTCTCATACGGGCGGGAAATAAAAAAATGTAATGCCGATTGTAAACATGGTTTATATTAGAGAATTAACATTTATACTTACACTTGACTTGAAGCTTACCATCAATTGTTCTCACGTGTTTAGCAAATCTAGTAGGGGCCTAGGCCTTATAGTCGGGGAGCATAATCTGGCTAAATGGATCCAACTTGAATAAGTTATGGAACCATCATTTCAAGCAAAATCCAAAATGGCCGCCACTCGCAAACTATAATTAGCATATCTTTTGCAACCAATTGGATCAAATTTGATGATGTCACCATCAAAATATATTTCGAGGTCGACGCTTTCATTGATCTCGGTTTAAACATGATTAGTATCAAATATTTTACGTTTTGACAATTTTCAACGCATTTTAAGCCAAAATAAAGAAACAGACCTCTGATATCGTCATCTGAAAATCTGCAATTTTTTACATCCATCCCGATTATGGTGGAGAAAAATCTGCTTAATGTAGTTTTGCTTCCATGTTTTGCTATCCCCGATGTCTACCTCCATTATTAAATTTTAAAAGACTAAAGGGTTAAATAAATACAGAACTGTCCCGTTTTACTACCACAGTCGTCACGCTAATTGCGTGAGCGCGGACTTGTTTGTACATTCAACGTGGTATTCTACAGAATGTCGCTTCTCTAACCCTGTCCCAACTAAACACTGGGTGAATACGATTAACGTGCAAAAGATTGGAACTTGGTGGCTAATAAATTAAAGAATCATTCAACTGCAAAATGCGCATGCCGGTGACGTTCAAGTGTAGGCCAACAGTAGCCTATTGAGTACAGATTGACAGCATTAATATAGCCACTGAACTCATTACAAGATACTATTCAAACGAGACATTGATCCAATGCTGTTTTACTGTTGGGCCAACGTCTGCGACGCTAGCCCAAAATTGAAACAACATTGGATACATGTACAATGTTTGAGAGAAAATCCTCCTGCCCAGCAAACACAAAACATTTGTATAACATTTATACAACGTCAGCCCAACGTCTTCGACGTTGGTCCAACATTGCATAAAGTTATACAAATGTTTTGTGTTTACTGGGTGTCAATACAAGCTTAAGGGGTCAGGCCGTTTCCACATCCCCGCAGTAATAGTCAGTTTGTTTGCAAGCCAACGACCAAGTAGGGTCCATGGCTAAGGGCTTTGAATTATTAACTCATAGATGTTGCTCAAATATATATGAACTTGCTGCGATTTGAGAACTTGCTTTTAATGAGGCTTTCGGTATGAAACGCATATTTAGTATTATTATGGAATAGGGCCTTGGCCTACCCACGGACACTATTGAATTCTGGGGGACCCTTGTCCTGCGAATTTTGACAGTTGACCATACCTTTAACAGACGAAACCAGGCAAGCATAAAACTTTCATTAGATGAACATTTAATGTTGGGCAACCGTCTGTGACACTGCACCGCTATTCAACCAACAATGGCCGACCGTTTTTTAAGGCTGGTTCGACATAAGAAAGAGTTTTATCACACGTCATTTCACCTTCAACTGGAAGAAAAAATCCAGTTGGTGAAATTATCAGTATGTATTGTAAATATCGTCCCAAGCTGTAGGCCTACAGCCCTTTTATAACTCACCTGTACCACCGACAGATAAGTACGTTTCTAGAGATGTTGCCCTCCTATAGTCTGAGATTCTTGTGCATGCATACACGTCATCACGGGATATCAGATGGCGCTCAAGTTACAGATCAAGCTTGGCTCAACAGGCCTCTGGGATAATCCAGAACGCTGTAAACTTGGGTGGGGTGTAATTCTAGTTTTTAAAAAAAAACGATAGTATCGAACAAAATGTGATTGTTGAAATCATTATTCAAGCTGTATCGGTCATCAGTGAAGCGGAGTTACTCACTCTGAATCAGTTTATTATTAGTCCTGATCATCATCTCGAGATAATTCACTGCATCATTTTTTCTCATGGTTCAAAGAAGCCTATGCTATGCATCAACGGAATGGGGCTCCTGATTATGACAGCTAGAACACTCACACGAGAAATTTATCACGACAAATTTCATATTGGCCAATGATTCGTAGCCGATTTCTTTGATCTCTTCGGGAAAGTGATTTTGACCTTAGGTGACATACGAGTGGTGCGGATGGTTGTTTGTTTTCGACCAAACAACTACTCACACTGGCTACCCATACATGTCTTCTACATTTGACAATCTGGCTACTATGGATGAACTTATGTCTCTCCCTGGGAAATTGCTTATGACCGTCGTGAAGAAGGGTAAAATCTCCGAACTTATTGTTATAAAGATGTTATATTCCTATATTGTTTGTGCTGAAGGGCAATCATTATTTATAGATGCTAGACGTCATATTCTGACATATTAAGACGGTCTGGTGTCCATATGGTCCCACTCATCAAGGTTGGAAACTCTCAACTTGTATAGAACGTTATTTTCAACCTTTCGTCCAGAACATGACATCAATGTCCGCAATAACTATACCTGATCTAATATGGGATACCGTACCTAGTTTTATTGATTCAACCCAAGGCAATCGTGATGCTTCAGCCGGTTGTCCAGCTGAACATATTGGCAACTTGAGAGCGTTTACGTCGTTCTTGAATAAGCTAATTAGGCCGTGACAGTCACCTTGAATATAAAAATTAGCTGGTTTTCAAACTCGACCAGAATAATTCGTCAGAGGGTGTTCAGAAAAAAATCGCGAAGATCAGATGAATATTAGTGACTGGAGAGTGTTTACTTCGATCTTGGATATGCAAATTAGCCTATAGCAGTCATGTTTATTATGCGTTTTACCAGGATCATCCACCATCACGTGACGTCGGATGAATATCATTAAGCGACTGGAGAGCATTTAGGTCGATCTTATGCAACTTAGATCATGGCGGCCATGTTGAATACACAAATTAGGTGATTCTTGAACTCAACCAGCATAATTCATCAGAGCGTGTTTAGAAAAAAATATGGGAGATCGGATGAATAGTGGCGACTGCAAAGCGTTTACTTCAATTTGCAAATTAGCCCATTCGGGTTCACTATGTCAATATTTATATTTTCGTTGATATTTCATGGGAAATCGCAAACTATACATTTTTGGAAGCTTTGATATCTACTGGATCCAAAAAAACAATGTTTCCATGTTTCTGATCAGCCTATGGCGGCCATTTTGGATTTTCAAAATGGCCGCCACGGAATTACTATTTTCATTAGTAATGCACTTAGTTTTGATTTCAAAAGTTGAATTTACCATTTTGACGTCAATGAACCCAAATAGAGCACATTTAAATAGAGTACTTTTGAATAAACATAGAAAATGCATATTAATGTTTAAAATAGTGTAAATGCATTTCCCAGGTATATTTGCGCATTAGTCCAGAGGCTAGAATTAGTCACTGTGCACCCCCCACTACTCTCCACGAGTGGTACCATCAAAGAACTTGGATATCCTTTGGTACCATTTTGCTCATCCTATGTATGATATTAGCCATGTTACCAAAAAAAAAATTGGGACGAAATATGGGTTTCGGCTATTTTTTGAAAATTACTATAGAATCATAATTTTGGTGTCTACACCGATGTTTTCATGGTCAAATAATCGAATGATACCATTTATAAAAATATTGTGTCATTCCTATATAGCGAATTTGGAAAAATCCAAGATAGCCACCAGCGACAATAATTTTATGACATAATCGAAATGTCTATATTAAAAACCAAATTTTATTTGTTGGCATGGTATAAAAATAAAATGTTATAGTAATGAGGACGCTTATGGTTATAAAAGATAGCTTTGTGTCTCTAATTCTTTATACGATGCAGATATCCTTCAGAAATGCATATTGATAGCTTGAGTTGGAAAATTAACAGGGCCAATATCTCGAGTTATAATTGACACAGTATCACAATTCTGATATACACACCCATGTTTCTGGATCAACGAATCGACTGCAGCACTAAAAAAATACTGGACCGATACAAAACCACGATGGTTTCCAGCCAATGCTTTCGAATCACATTGTATCTATATGGAAAACTGAATTATAATATAATTTAGCATTGCCATATAAACTATAGATATCATAGAAAATAATATTCATAGAAATTAATATTCGTTTTACGCACTGAAGACATGCATGTTTGCTTTTCAGCTGTTATATGATGTAGTTACTAGAAAGCGCTAATATTAAACAATGAAAATATAATGTTTTTTTATTCATAGGCGTCTACTATGGAAATCGCATAAAAAAATTACATTTATGTATTTTTATATTTGAATAAATTTTATATTTCTTAGCATTCTAAAGCAAAAGGTGACCATATTCCATAAGTGCCAACAATTTTAAGATACATAGCCACTTCATCTGATAAAGAGCTTTCTCTTTACAGGGTTCATACGCATTGAGGCTGTTTAAAATCCAGTCCATTTGTCGGAATTTTCTTTTTAAGATTGTAATTTTTCCAGGCAGAAAAATGCAGACATACAATGAAATTAGATGGTTCAAATGCACATTCCATTAAATCAATTTAATGCAAATGGTATCATGAAAAAATATACATTGAGCTGTAATCAAGTGTATTTTAACTAATTATATTAATGTCTGACATGGCGAAATTCCAGGGTTCCCAGAAATTCCAGTCTTTACTACCGAGCAAACAAGAGATATTGCCACAAAATTGGTTTATTGTTGGCTTACCATCTGTGACAATTGCGCAACATTAATAAAACATTTGGTCAGCGCTGCAAGTTTACTGGATAATCATTCATATACAATGTATTCCATATAATATGTTAGGCTTGAATACAGACAATAACAAATCAATAACATATCATCAGCTTCCTGACAAAACCAACTCCATTGGTATATAGAAGTGAGACATAGGCCCTATATATAACCGGTACATACAGTACTCACAAAAAAATATACCCGGTAATCTATAACCATGATAACACTCACTCACTGACACACTCACTTAATCAACAAATCAACAATCAATCCATCCATCCATCCAACCGATCTCATCCTGCTCATCCTCTCAATAACCATGATAACTAGCCCACTCTATATCATATTCACTTTAATATTTATTCACTGTGAGATACACATTTACCAGTATGTTGAATTTTATAATATTTTTTTGTTTTTACTGAGTGCTATACTTCACCATGTGTTTACTTTTTAAAAATTGAACATAATTATAGCAGGCTATTATTTGGAAATTGATTTTTTGAAGCTGATGCTTGTGATTAAAAAAATGTCCAATATGTTAATTCAAATAGTTCAAATTACAATGCTTGTTTTAGATTGTCAAGTATTTTCACAAAAAAATTATATTTCATGAAGTGGTATAACCTGACGTGGCACTGGGCCCGAATTCTCGTACAAGTTAAGATAAATTGTAGGCTTCTGATTAGTCGAGATGGCCATCTCGACCAATCAGAAACCTACGATTTATCGTAACTTGTATGAGAATATGGGCCCTGGTGTAGTGCAGGTTTGTCTGTTGTATTCAGATTTCACATAAGCAAGATTTTTTCTTCACTGCTCACTTGCAAAGATTCTGTAATGTGAGGAGTTTCATTGACCGAGATGTAGCATGTCTCAGGCCACTAAGGCTAGAATCTTGTGTATGGAGGGAACAGTGTCATCTAATTCACCTCGCCATTCTTAGCAGGTTCTCATGGTCCAGTTTGATCTGCATGTGGCCAAAGCCTCATTCATTCATTTTTATTTCATTCAGGCAGTCAGCTGTCAGTCTGGATATGACTCCTCTTCAGAATGTGAACTGTCACTGTCAGCACCAGCCTCAGATCTATCTCGATATCTGCTAGAGTAAAGGTGGATCAAACAAAGGGAAGACTGAAATAAAGTATTTTATGTAGGGCACACTTTTTGTCTTCCTTGGAAGGCTGAATACAATAAGTTATTTTTTATTCATTATTATAATCAATTAAATACTGACACTGATGTCTATTAGTGGGCTGTAGTGAGTTTTAATTTGTGATCATCACCAAAACCTCAGCTTGGAATTTTTATGGTGCATTGCTTATTTTGCATGGTGGTCAATACACTATGTATATCAATTCCAAGGGACAGATTTGTGCCTGTTGGTATATAATACAGCCAAATAATCGAAGTCCATTTATTTTCGCACTCCCTCATTAGATTTTAGATTTTTTCTGATCTAAAACAGAGAAAAAAAATTGTGGCCTTAAAGTGTGTTATCGCAATATGTAAGGAAAACAAAGCTCCATCTAGTATCAGCATTCAAGCTACATGTAATTATGTTTCGCAATGATAATGATACCACCCAAAGCTCTCATGAGTTGAGCAATTGAAACAGTACGCAAAATACAAATCAGTTTAATGCAATAATTTAGCATTAAATTTTGAAACCTAGGGGGGGGGGGGGGAGTTGAATGATGAAATCAGATCAATCGAAAGAATAATAAAATAGTTTATCGCGCCTCAAATATTTTCCAAGTTGAGAATGGCAGTGGTGACCCAAATTCTTTGGATAATAATCATTTGATTGGACTTAATTTAAAAAAGAACACAATTATAATTATGATCATTTTAATTGGTGATTCGAATTGAATAAAAAAACTATTTTAATCATGATAGTGCTTAAAGGTTGAAGCAGCCGAGTTGTTTCACAGCTTTCGCTTCACTGATGCTGTGCATGCAATTGGGCCTACAACGTGCCTACAACTCGAATCGTGATGACCCATCTATTATAATGGTTAGACTGATAAAGGATACTGTAGAGATGTGATTGGCAATCCCTCTGGATCTAACCTGTGCATAGGTTCGACAAATGTACGTGAAAGCCTCTCTCCTGCCATCTTAGCCTGTAGAACCTGTCATAATAGAGAACAGAATAAAGAAGGAAAAGAGCTCAATTTAAATATTTGTTTATTTTACGATAATCATCTTGTACAGATCCTAACCAAATCTACTTTGACATTAACCTTGTCAGCTTATCCGGAGCAAGTAAATTTATAATTCAGACCAGTTGACCATATATGTACTGTACTTCGATTTGCTTGAAAAGACAACACAAGGCACTTTTCTAGGGAAGGAAAATTGTTAAATTTTAATAACTTTTTGATCATTGAAATGGTGCACACCAATATATTAAACATTGTTAGACTGAGGTCTAATTGAATTTGGAAGATTATATCACGACTCTTGTCAATTTTAATTTGTTTTAATAGCCAATTAAATCAATGTTATCAATGGGAATGAAATGAGAGTTTAAAGATTAATATATGCAAATGTTTGGTATTAAACAAATATAAGTAATTTTCAGCCACTTGTAGTTGTGGATAGCGGTAGCAAGACACAACTTCAAGTGGCTGAAAATTTAAATTATTTAATTAAGCATGATAAGGGTTAATGTCGCACCTATATTATTTGAATGATTACAATTCACCAATTAGCATTTTTATACTAATGTATGCATATGATGAAAAAATGTCAAGTAACAAAGGCTATACCTGTTGTTTCTGCTGTTGTGCCTTTATGAGTTTTGCAGCCTCGCCCACATCAATAAGCTTAGCACTTAAATTATTCTGTGCATTTGTTGTCACGAGCAAAGCTTCATCATAGGAATGCTTCAGCCTGTTGTTTCTAAGATGGCCCGGTGACGGTGAGGTATAGTGAAAAGTTTGTACAGATGAACTACCTGATGTACATGTGGAGGCAGCTGATGTGTGCATCTGATTAGCAGAGCCACCTGGTGAATGTGATTGTGGAATAGCAGAGCTATCTGGTGAGTGTGATTCAGCCTGTGACAAATGGGGATCTCTACACGTGGTGTCCATTAATGAATTTGAAACACTAGTAATTGTTCTGGAGGAGGAAGAATCTTGTAAACTGGAATTCACAGTTGTTGGGTGTATTTGTTGTTTTTCCTGTGTGGACGGCTTGATTTCAGAATCACCACTGCTTGATCCAGGTATCGGTGATGTAACCACACTTTCATTATCCTCTTCACAGACAGTCATTTTTTCATGGTTTAAACCATTAGCAGATGAAGTGAGAAGTTCATCGATGTGCTCAGTTTTGATAGTCCTGTTGTAAAAAAAAAATGACTCAGTGAAAATATTCTTCATGCGATGATATTTTAAACAGAATTAATATGTGATTTTATGGTTTAGATGACTTTATTATTATTGTCATATTTTAGATCTATAATTGAAAATTGAATAGAACGCAGATTAGAAGAAAATAGAATTTTCACTTAAAATAAGTTGTCTCACCACTACGACCTGCAACTTCAAATTGATCAAAACTGTTTTTTCTGTTACAGCACAAATCAGACAGATGCTAAGTTTTGCTTATAAATTATTGAAAGCAACTGTTACCCTGTACAAATTCAAAAGTCATTATTTAATGACCTAATAAGACAAGTTACTAATCAATAGTCACATTTGGTGGTAATTAATCAATTGTTAAATATTTTGATTACTATATCCCAGCGTCTATCAAATGAATTGGATAATATTCATGAGAGAATAATACTCTTTGCTAAAAAGGGGCAATTGACAGCCATTTAAACTCATAGTGGGGCCATTTTGAACCTGTCCACATTAACAGTCAATATAAAAATGGTCATTAGGATCTAATGTTTGTCAGTTCATAGATATCCAAGAAATCAGTGAATACATGAGTCGAATAAATATTTAATGCTGTTTTTCAAAAATGTCAAGTGTAGGCCCCCTATCTTGTTTGAAAAAATACACAACCAAAAAATAAAGGATATAGGCGAATAGTATTAGGTTTTGAAGGGGAAAAAAATATGCCCAAGCTGAATTTTTCAGGTAACCTTCCAAATACCATTAGAAATAACATACTAAAACTCCCCGTGATTCCCGCTGGAGCCTTTTCCAATATTCAAGATGGCGTCCAAGATGGCCGCCAAAATGTTAACACAACTATATAGACGGGTCGATATACCACCTCACCCCCCAAAAAAATTGACGAAAGGTTTATAACGGTTTTCTGTCCTACTAGACATATAGTGAATGACAGTCGATCAAAATCTGACCCCTAAAAATGGATGAAAACTCCAAGATGGCCGCCATCGACCGTGAATATCGGTAAAACCACCCTAAATTGCATAAAATTTCACAATTAAACAATAATTCTTGTTTTTATCCCATGTTTTCAAAAGTTGGGGAACTCATTGGAAGCAATAACATTTAAGCTGTGTTAAAAGTCTTAAAATGGCGGTGAGGCTAGGTAGGGGGGGGGGGAGGTATGGCAAAAGCAAAGATCATGGCCAAGGTAAAATATGATTTTTCGACAAATGGAGGTAGGAACACGTGTAATACCTCTTTTTCGTCTAATTTTGATTGGAAAATCCATTTTTTATATTATTATCATGATTCAAGGTCATCTTCAATGTCAAAAGGTCAATCTAAAGGTTAAATAATCGAAAATATGATTTTTACCAAATACAGTTAAGAAATTGTGTTATACCTCATTTGCATGGGATTTTGCCTGATAAAACCTGTTATGATATTATGTTTGTGATTCAAGGTCACTTTTAAGGGCCAAAGGGTTAACTTTAAGGTCAAATTTCTGAAAATGATATTTTTAACAAATACAAATATCAAAAAACATCATATGTAATACCTCGTTTTGAGGTGATTTTTACTGGATAATCCACTTATGTTATTATTTTTGTGATACAAGGACTTCTTCAAGATCAAAAAGTAAATTCCAAGGTCAAAATGTATACAACAAATTAAAGATTAAAAGTCTTTAATGTCTAAACGTCAATTTTAAGGTCAAGTAAAAGCAAGTGTAATACCTATTTTTCGTGTAAAAAAAAGTCGAAATGTCAATTTTAAAGGGACCCCTTGGGATGAGACATTTTCAATGTTGTCAATTTTGAAAATTTAATTTATATGAAGCTATATAGCCTACTGATCTTAGCTAAAAATACGAAAAAGTCAAAAAACAATTTTAAAGCACCGAAAAAGAGCGAAATAGTTGTATTTCCAGGTCGTATATTGCCATGTAAACAAAACAAGTCAGCAATATTAAGCACTTTCCATCACATATTCCCACGTATCAGACGGTAAGATCAGAGCAGTCGCCGCTAATTGGGGGATAATTGGTGTCTCAGAGTCAGGACACGGGAGGACACACCTGCAGCACTGATTGTCTACCCAACGCTGGGCCGTTGCCATCAGCATGTGGCCCAATGCTGTGAAAACATTCAATCGTCCTTCAGGTATGCAAATAGTTTGTTTGGGTTTCTTCTGGTTTCATAGGAATGTTGATTAAAAAATATCTGTAAAAATATGAAAATTCTGAAAAAAATAAAAACATGGTCCGTGGGATACACTACTTCAGTGCGGAAGTAAAACCAAAATTGATGTCATCCCAAGGGGCTGCTTTAAGATCAGATGAGAGAAAATATGATTCTAACAAATTAAAAAAACACAATGTAATACCTTATTTCAATTTGAGTATTTTAATCCAAAGTCTCATTCCAAACAACATTTTACACAAATAAAAATAGAAACAAGTGTAATCCATATCTTTATGTATCTTTGTGAGGTTTTAACTGCATTTCTTGTAGTACAATTTCGATAGTTAAATGTCATATTTCAAATCCTGTGTCTGGAGGGCAGTGTCATCTCATTCATCTCACCATCCTCAGGAGGTTTTCTTGGCCCAGTTTAGCCTGCATGTGCACAAAGCTGGCCTAAAACCCCATTCATTTCATTTGTCATATTTATGGGTTTAAGGTTATTTAGCTATTTTTGACTGAATAAAATGTTCTTCAACGCCTCCCCACCGTATTTTATCGTTTTTCCGTTACCCTTTAACGCCACCAGATGCTCTATAACTCCGGCCAATCGCATATCATCACATTCCAATCACCATTGACCGCCTCTCCGTCACCCTTCAACACTTACTCATCCCCTTTTGTTTCCCCTCCATCGCATTTTAGGCCATAGCATCACCATTTTTACACCTTTCCGTCGCCTATTAATGCCTCGTTGTGGCGCTTTAGCACTGCCTTGTCATTCTTTAACACCTCCCCATCGCCCTTTAACGTCTCCCTGTCTCACTTTATGCTTCTCGATCGCTCTTTAATGCCTCTGTGATGCCCTTTGCCGCTTTTTTGTTGCCCTTTAATGCCTTTTTGTTGCCTTTTAGCGCACCCTGTCACACTTGAACGCATCTTACTTGCCCTTTTATACCTCCCAATAGCCTTTTAACGCCTCTGTGTCGTCCTTCAACGCCTTTAGCGCTTCTCCATTGCCTCCCGCCCTTTTACTTGTAATTCCTTGTAATTCCTTGTTTAAAAAGACATTTTCACAATGTTTTGTTGACATTTTCACCTTGAGCATGCTTAATCAATAAAAACCTAGAAGAATTATATTATGCAGTCAAAATCACACCTATACGAGGTATTATGCGTCTAATCTGTTGCATATATGTTTTTCACCCTTCCCGGAAATTGAGAGGGGTGGCTGGTACACCAAAAGCATAGTATATAAGGCTCCTTTTTATGTCAGGGAAGGGGGTTGAAAAACATAAACACATGTTTTTAGCTTGATAGAAGAACTGAATAAAATGAAGGAAATGAATGATGTAAACACAATGTACATGTATTCCTTGAATTTCACTGTTTGGGGTGATAGGGCACGGTGGATTGTTGAGAGCGTTTTCCTTCACTCGCCCGATAATATAGGGGTTCTGGGCATGGCTGGCGGATTTACCCCAGGCATGTCCATACGTCCAGAGACTCTGGTCGGATAGTCCCCAGAGTAACAATAGTGAAGGTAACTATTTTGCCGGTTGCTTAAGGCTACCACGGCCAACATCAGTGCCTCCACCGACATTGACACTTAAACAGTAGGTATACACTGATTAGCCATAGCAATTTCCTACTTCTAGAGTCATTGGCGGCCATCTTGGATTTGACACTTTTCTGGTAGTCTGATTTTAAAAGACTTTCTCCTGCCATTAAATACATGTCATTGGTGACAAAACCTCTGGAAAACATCTTTGGCCATCTTTGGTATAATTTCCCGTGGTGTTCGAGTAGATGTTTGCATAAATCGACCAACTAATATCTCCGCTTGTAATCATCATAACTTTATGTTGTTTATATCAAAATTTTCTTTTTTACAAACGGATTACAATGAAACAGGCTTTGAGTTACGAAATAGTCACATATATCATTTATTTTCAATTTCTGACATTATGTTAATGATTGAAATAGTATTTAAAATGTCATACATATCAAAATCTTGCACTTTCGCTTATCAATATACCTTAAATTGCAAATAAATTATATTCGTGACTATTTAGTGACTCAGAACCTGTTTCAATGGAATCCTTATGTCAATAAATGCACATGTAGACGTTTAAATCATAAAGTTATGTTGATTACAAGCCGAGATATAGCGGTTTCAACATTTTGGCGGCCATCTTGGACGCCATCTTGAATAACGGGAAAGGCTCCAGTTGGAATCACGGGGAGTTTTAGTATGTTGTTTCTAATGGTATTTGGAAGGTATCCTGAAAAATTCAGCTTGGGCATATTTTTTTCCCCTTCGGCCTGATTACAGGTCTAATACTATTCGCCTAATATACAGGTCAACAACTTCTCTAAATCACACCCATAATGTAATGTTAATATTAGAGAAAATTACAATTGAATTCCTACCCCTAGCCAAAAAGACGTGGTTGGTGAACATTTTGGCTTGGGAATGAACACATTCACATTACAATTTACAGATAATGAACTCATGGTTAAAGGGACTGGCCCAGGCTAAAATCATCAAAAAATCGGTGATTTTATTTCGGGTTCTTAATATGACCATATGATGTAAACATGTACATAGACTAGAACTGCAAATTTTTAAAATTTTTGTGCTGCGCACTTACCAGTTAGACTAGATATAGAGACGAAATTCCCGCATTTCTTATTTTTGACATGGTTGTCAATAATTACAAATCAGGAATTTCGTCTCTATATCTAGCCTAACTGGTGAATGCGCAGCACAAAAATTATAAAAATTTGCAGTTCTAGTCTATGTACATGTTTACATCATATGGTCATATTAAGAACCCGAAATAAAATCACCGATTTTTTTATGATTTTAGCCTGGGCCAGTCCCTTTAACATTTATCATGTTTATATGAAGTATGATGTACAGGAACGTAAAGTAACACGAAACAAGTTACATTCAGACAAACAGCCGGACAGACAGTCAGATGGATATGTGTCACGACATTAGGCTCTCAGATCAATCCTAATTCAGGCCCAAAAATGAGCAATGCAATTGATTTCTTACACATGGCTGATATATAACAGACCTGTGTGGAAGATATTTATCCTTTCTCTGCTCAGCTTTTTGTTTGTTTTCTTCTACTCTCTCTACAATTCTGGAATATCTATCCACAAACGGCACTGTCTTACCAACGCTAGTATCAGCTCTGTGAGGTTCACCACCGCTACCCCCGTTACTATCAGGTTTGTGAGGTTCGTCTTTTTGAGAATCTTCATGTAGATATACAGTGTCTCTTTGAGGTCGGTTAACTATTTTATTCAGCATATCAGCCTCAGTAGTGTTATCTTCTCTCATATGTATCTGTCTATTGTGATGTTGTTGTTCTGCATCCAAACACAATCTCGCAAACATTTCTGCTGCACTGTCTGCGTCTCGTCTGCTTGTAATAATCTTCTCAAGCCTCGCCACCATGGCTCTGATTTTTTCTCCTTTATCTGGTAACTTCACTACAAATGACCTGAAAGCATTAAAATAACAGGTTAATGTAGATATTTTTCTCAAAGAAATTGGGTGTTCGTTGAACTGGATCACCACAATTTAATTACCAAATATAATCAGCTGACAAGACCAGTATATATGGCAGATTTCACAGACAACAATTACAGTCTGATGAAATCTTCTTAAAATGTCTTAACCTAAATTGTTTGTTTCTGTTTTGCATTTATTTGAAGCTGGAAGTACGTAATTCCCAGCTTCAAATGATGAGAAACATATCTATTCATGAAAAATCTATAGACATCGCCAATATTTAACTCTTACAACGTTGAGATATTCTCATTTGAACCATGGAGACCACAGGATTTTTTTAAATTTCAAATCATAAATGTCTTAGTTTGCTCTTTTTGCTTCATTTGAATAACTGTGCTATCAGGTTATGGGTCTACAATCATTAAACATTTTTAATTCTATCAGTGCAGGGACCATCTTTAGACGTCCGAATCTGACGTCTAAAGATGTTAAGAAGGGTTAAGATACCAATGGTTCGATATTGAGATAAAGTAATGAATCTTCTGCCGAGTTTATGGTGTATTATTTCTAAACATAAATGTGAAACATTTTCTACCACCAGGTAGCCTACATTAACCCTTAAAGAACTACATTATAGAATTTAAATTATTACCCACTCAAAGTTGTGTCTCGATGCCATGACCCACAACTTCCAAGTGGGTAAATATATTTGTACAGCTTACATCAAAATGTATGCCAAGCTTGCAAATTTTTTGCCCATTTTTAATGCCCATACATTAATTAAAATCTGAAACTACCTTCTTTTCATAGATTGCGGTATTTTGTCAAATCTGAATAATTTTCACTCACTTGAAGTTGTAAATCACATTAGCGAGACACAAATTCAAGAGAGTGAAAGTCCTAATTGGCAGTTAAAGCATCCAACAATTTTTTGCTAGGTTTCATAGAGGAAGCCAAACGAAATGGGTATGCTAAGCAAAAAACTACCTCTTGCTCAAAATTGCATGTTGCCTAGAAAGCAGCTCTTTGAGGGCATTGGTGGATTGAAGATTCAATTCCACTAAGTATCCTTGCTTTTCTTCTACCGGAACATCCATTTTAGGTCACCTGCTCAAAAGAAGAAAACAAAATCATTACTGTTTTAACATGTTTAAACCCTTACAACGCTGAAATATATTTTTTTATCAACCATGGACACAAAGTACAAAGTTTATTCTCTAACTATATGTAGTGCACCCCCTTTGATATGTGTAATGCTTAGAACAGCATTACTGTAAACCTGAAATTATTGGTGCACGTTTTATATTGACAGTTTTGGAGGATTGATAAAAACGCCAAAAGAAAGTTTGTATTCAGGGTCACTGCCAAGGGTAGCTCTGTGACTCGCTCATCTCTCCGAGGTTGTATCACAAATGTGTCGTGACCCGTTTATTTTTACATCAAATAGGGTTGATTTGAAAGTTAACCATGTTAACCAGTATTTCAAAAAATGGGTTTTTTTTAAATTACAACACAATTATAAATCACAATATTTGTGGCCATTGTTAAAAGGATGGCCAGGGAGCCTCTTCCTTAACATTAATTTTAGACAAAATATATATATATTATTAATAATAATTTCTATTAAGTAAAGAGCCTTGTCTATACCCAAAGTCAAATTAACATCAATGTTTTTTACAGATTTTTAGAAATTCTCAACCGGAGGCTATGCTCAAATTTATGATTGTTATGTGCTCAAATTTATGATTGTTATGTGTATAGGCCTATGTGGTATATTTGCTACTGGTACTGTATTACTGTGCCCTAATATATATAAAACCTAAAACTCTTAATTTCATTTATCTCCTTAGTTTTATGCAGCTGGTTCAAAAAGTTCAAGCGTCTGGGTGATGTTTTGGGTTCTGTATCCCTTTCTCAATTTGCAACATCAAGTGACATCTTTTGGAATTTTTTATAATTCAGTTCAGATTTTATCTAGCACAGCATTTTTCTTGCTCAGTGAAAAGAGTGGAATGTGGTCAAATATTTCTTTTAGCATGTCCACAGTTAGGAAAAAAGGGTGAGCATAATTTTATAGGACAATTTTAAATTTTTTGTGATGTACATACTTATGGCTAAGAAACTTTCATTTTTTTCCAATAAAACTAGTTTGCTCAACAGTTTATCAGAAATTTAGGCCTATGAATAATATTACAGAGGGACGTGCGCAATGATGCGAATGTTTAAATTTTTACCCTCAGTGCGCACCATAGGGAAACATGGGGCCAGCAAACAAAACTTCCCCCAGGTTTTACCCTGGGCAACTGGGTATCTTAATTCTTGGAAAGAGTTTTTGTACCCCCACCTGGGCGATAATAAAGGTTCCCATCATTCAGTATGGGCGATAAAGTGTGATAACTGAATGACGGAGGGGTACAATAGAAACGCTTCCCATTGCTACTTTAAGTGGATGTAATTATTGCCCACTAGTATGCACTAGAGGGCAGCAGCCCGCAGAATTCACTCGTTTCACCAGTGTCAGGGTTTCTGCTAGGAATGTTTGAGAGAGGGGGTCCAAAAGGGGTGGGGGATCTGGGGGTACTCTCCCAAGAGAAAAAAAATCAGAGTTTTTAAATTTTGGTGCTTAAAATGGCCTATTTTAACTGAAATGACAGTGAAATATGGAAAATATTTAAAATTTATTAATAAATGTAATTTACGAAAAAGGGCCCATCTAAAATTTACAAGCATCTTCTGTGCTGACTTCCATCCTGGAAGTCGGTCTATTGCTGACTAAGGGGGCCACCATTCAATCTCCAGGGGGAGCTGGAGTTTTTGTCGCGGACAAATTATTTATTTCAACCTGGCTCATAGGTGCGCAAAAATTTTTAAATTTTACTAAATCATAAATATTTATTTTATATAGAACAGTTAATTTGAAGTGAATTATTTATTTTACTCAGTCTGCCCAAAATTATTTATGTCAAAAATACTCAAGCCCTTCCCCCTGGAGATTGAATGGTGACTCCTAGTCTGTGCAACAGTCCTCCTATGGCTCTACGATAGGGTCTCACCACCCCAAATGCCAGTCCCATTGAAACACATGTAAACTGCCTCAATTCCGCAGGCCAATTTCACCATTTTTCCCCATGTCAGATATTTGTTGTGACATATCAGGATAAAGCTTGAGATGTCCTTGTTCAAAAACAGGCCCGCTATGGGTATGCTTACCAGACAGATTTTGAGCTACGCCCCATATAGTGTAAAAAGGTCAATACTGTTAGAATTGAGCTATAATCCGTGCTCTCTTTCACAGAACAGACACACATCATTTTAACCCACTGTATCCCTGCGAGGTTATCATGAAACAATTATATCTGATATCTTTGACAATGAAGATAACGTGGGCTTATTAAATATTCACAAAATTATTACTTCTTTATATTTTATATTTTATTTTGTTTTAATAGAGCTTGAAACAGCCACATTAAAAATATTTTGTGTGATGATTCTATCATTTGTGGTCACCTCCCTGAATTTCAGCTTATTTAGGGTGGTGAGACCACATGTATAGATATAATTTTCTTTGTTTATTTTATTTCGGCCTGGTATGAAGCTTGAAGGTGTTCTGAACAATATAGTTTTTTGAGTTAGGCAAATATATTGAACACTGTTGACAGTTGCCCTCGGAGCCCTTTGAATAATTATTAATATCATGAAAATCGGCCTGGTTTCCTTGAAATTCGCATTGAATAAAACAGTTAAATGAAGTGGCTATTCCCGCCTCTATTTCGTCACACAAAGTCGTCATGGTTACCTTGTATTTTGAAAATTGTTGTTGAAATATGCCAAACATATTAGAATGGACTGTTATTAGTAGCATCCATACTTAAATTTACTATTTTTTTCTTTTTATTTGGGCCCATATGACAATCAAACGGTTTCCGGACATCTCGCATCATTGCCACTTCGCATCATAGTCATTTCGCCCTCGTCGTTGGACGTTTCGCATCATAGTCATTTCGCATCATAGTCATTTCGCCATCATTATTTCGGATTATGGGATCAATTTTTTCGCCCCCGTCATTGGACGCTTCGCATCATAGTCATATCTCATCATAGTCATTTCGCCGTCGTTATTCTATTAATAGGCCTACACTGATGCATCACTATTTTATTCCAAACCCTATTATTCTATAGGCCTAGTTATCGCATCATAGACATATATTTAGCAGAGATCATATTCGCTATAGGCCTACTCCAGTGAACATGGTGAAACATTATGAATATATATCGAATCCGCTACTCGTAACTGTAAGAAAACAAACACATAACTAGGATATAGTTGCTTTAATCTCATTTTATTTTTTATTTTGCTGCTCTCTAGCGAGGTGTAGGCCTATGGTGACACAACAGACTTTATTATGATATAATCACATATTAAACCAATAGTCATGAATCTCACTGTACAAAATTATTAAATAATTAGTATTTACATAATTACATTATTTATTTGTGGGGCCGGGTTCAATGTCATGGCAGTTCAATTTCATAAAATATAAGTTCATGGGCTGAAACACGCATCAGTTCAATGTCATAAATTACAAGTTTATGGGGTGAAACACGCATCATAGTCAAAATCAACGTTGAATCAACGTTATTCACGTTGATTCAACGTCACAACAACGTCGTGTGCCCAGTGGGGTGTTAGCTGGGTACGTAGGTAATAGTGAACTGGGTGATATGGATTTGATATGTATACACATCATAGACATTTTTACATGTTTTATTCACATTACTATGGTGCATGTAACCACCTTTTCCCTTTGTCACTATGCATAGGCCTACATAGGCTGTAGTTATATATTGTATCTTGTATTGTTTTTAAATGACTAAATATTATTTCCCGTCGGTAATGCTGTGTTATCCTGAGATGTAAATAACAAATTATCACAGACCAGCAGACAGACATACAGACATAGGGGCCTACAGACATACATGTGGACATTATTACCATTCTTACGTTTATTTTATTAAAGTTGCTTAAATTCTGAGGCTTATTCCATAGCTATAAACGATATAATTATATCTAGTGCTTCTGGTTAATTCATTCTTTAGATTGCCACACGAAAGTCCTTTGTCAACATTAGGCCTATAACCAGTATAAAATATCTCTGCTCTTACTAATTTTAATAAACCTGTGCGGAGACTTAACATGTGATAATGCGACAGGGAAGTGCCTATGATGCGAAATGACTATGGTGCGACGGCGAAAGATCAGTCTAACCAAGAACGGTCTATACAACGTCCTTGGTCTAACTGCTATGTTCATAGGCCTGTAGCTGTGGGAAGGTTATTACTGCTACAATGCGACGGGGGCGAGATGACTATGATGCGAAATGACTATGATGCGAGATGTCTCATTTAAATGACTATGATGCGAAATGACCGGTAGGTTTAATTACATGAATAACCATGAATAACGCGAAATAACACGAAATAACTGGCAATACTGTATGAAAATGGTGGTATACGTAGGTAATATAACATACATTTATATTTATGATAGTAGTATATGGCTTAGGTCGTAATAATAACTTGTAATTAGGGTGTAACGTTTTCAAAATTATTTTTCATTGCGGGGCTTTAACACAACATCGCCAGTAGTTTATATTTCCCACACTTGGTGTCACCCACGTGCACCTACCTGAACATCTAGTCACCAGGTGGCTCCGAGCTGTAACCCTTTCACCGCTGAATAGTCTAACAAACCCGACAATATTCTTATGTTGAACTATATTTTTAAAAGTTTTTGACTAGAACCATTTTATTATTATAGTGTTGACATTTTTATAAATAGATAACGTTAGATCAAAATCTAGCGTCCATTGTAAGAAAATGTTATATTCAAATCTAAACTAACCTTGTTGTATGCCTATACACATGTAGAGCGTTGGCCCAATGTTGGGTTGATGTGGGCCTAGCGTCGGTTCACAGCTTAAAGTTCATATGTTTAACGAGCTAAAATAAGTGCTACGTCATCGAAGTGACCCCCCCCCCCCCCTCAAATATTGTCCCAACAAAAAACCGCTTGACAACTGAGTGATGGCAGCTACTGTGATCTGTTGATCTGATCAACACCCCCAATTTGAAAGGGGTGTTGGTGCTATTGGCGATATGTTGTTCTGATCTTTTTTTTGGTTTATGTGCATTTAGTATTATTTCCTTTAGTTTTTTACCAAAAAGATATAGACCAACATAAGATAAAAAATGTAAACTTTTAGATATAATTTTCCAGAGTTTTCCAGAATGTCTTTTCGGATGAAAAGTTACCATCGGTAATTAATGCTAAAATAAGATGTTTACTTTATTGATTTATCATCATGATCATTAACTGTCAACTGTCTAATAATAATATAGAACTGTCAAAATTGAACGAAAAACCGGTTGATTATATGGCCGGTCTTCGTTACTTAATGATGTAACTAACTATTTTGGAAGTAAATGAATTGAGGATTATCATTTACGATTTATTTCAATCTATTTTGTACATATGTGGTTATTCCGTTATTAATTTTGTATTGTGAAAAATGACCCAATTGAACTGATATATTGGACTACCGTATAGCTAAATCGGCCATATGCCCCCATATGCCTGCGAAATATGTAATAGATAATATCAATTAAATCATATTTCGATGTCTGGAAAAAAAACATTTTTAATAATTGGCAAAAGTGACCAATCGTTGGACAATTATGACCTTGTCAATTTTTAAGGTAGTTCCAAGGCCTATATACCATTGGAATCACTTGTTCATCTAGTATTTGCCTATGTTGTAATTTAGTGAGAGCTAACAAAATGACTTATATAAAAAGGGTTTTAAACGTATAACAACTTTAATATTCTAGACACAGGTTTGGGACGCATAAATATCAGATTATAGTGGCTGAAAAATACTTTCCGGTGATATAACCATGTTTACTGTAGCTTGAATACTTTTTTGTTATTAAGTTAAAACCATGTTTAAATCTGCTTTTTAATGTATATATATATTTATATGCGGTGCAGTTAACACCCTTGGCTTTACAAGGTGCATTACACCACTAATTATCGGGGAAGTCAATGTTGTCAAGTGTGATAACCATATCCTAATGCAAATTCCTAACTTTTTCAATTTTGGTCGTTCGTAAGAATAAATATCACCAGAAAACTTATTAATTACTGAAAATAGTGATATAAATTATATTATGATAACACACATACTCGCAAAGTTATTCATTTGGAAACCGGTAGGCATGTTGTTTATTTGCACTGATACGAACGTCACATATTAATCGTGCTGTAGCGGTAATCCTTCACCCAGCAAGATGACCTGAAACGCGCACTGATAGGCATGGGCAATTATCAATTAGCAAAAGGGTACGAAAAATTCGAACTACAACCGTTTGTGTGGGACAACAAATCACCTGAACAAAAAAAAACATTAACAGATTCCTAAAACATACTATTACGTCGTTGTGTAGCACAGAACACGATCTTATCAAGTGATGGACTCCTGGGTGTAGCTGTTCCACCTAATGGTAGCAAAAAAACTGAACAACGAAAAAGGAAAAGAAATGCTCGTAATACCACTGTCAAAAGCAAAGTACCTAAATCATAAAGAAACAATAAAAAGACAATTGCCATTAATTTTGACAATTGATAACAATGGTTGTGAACAATTTATAGGCACCATAGTCTACATAGAACTATGTGTATATCCCGTTAGGATAGGGCCTATCACAATACGAATTAATTATTTTATTACTGTTAATTCTTTTACTATTGTCATAATAAACGTGCTAAACTGAATGACAATTACATAGAAGTATTTTATAAATGTATTTGATGTCATTTGTTAAAAACTAACACTTGATGTCATCATTTATAATACTTGTGAAGTAACGTTAGGCCTATTCTTATAACCCTGTTTAGTTGATTGCAAATATGCATTAGATAGAATTCTATATTATTCATTTCTGATGATTTATATAACTGTTTATATTAATATAACTGTTTATTATAATGATTGCTTTGATGATACTATTTTTATTAGTGTTAAAATAAAAATGATGCATACATAACATTAACGATGTTGTCTTTCAAAGACAACGATGTTACATCGTTAAAGACTCTATGTTGCTTTTGTAGTTTCTTTAATTCTTCTTGTCAATTATAACCTATCAAACACACAAAATAATTATGAGTTATTCCGCTTGACAGGCGTCGAAGAGGTGTATGCGACACCAAGTGACTAATCGATAATTATCTTTGTAGACGGCGACACCTGGTGAGACGTTATGGAAAGATGTAAACAATGGTAGCCATTACCGCAACGTTGCCGAAATAACATTGACTAAAACCCATCTAGCCGCTTAATAAAGCCTATATTATTATAATTCAAGCAGCATAACGATCGCACTCATCAATGAAAAAGTTATTCTTGTCTTTAAAAACAATTATAAATGCTATTAACAGTTATTTCGTGTTATTCATGGTTATTCATGGTTATTCATCTATTTAAACCAACCCGAAATGACTATCATGCGAGACAATGAGACGGCAAAGCGTCCTCTGGTGAAAGGGGGTGAAGTGGCAATGATGCGAGATGTCTGGAAAGCAATCAAACTACCAACCAGGCAATTCATCAATGACTTATATTATTAAAACTCGACCAATTCAGATCTTTTCTAGACATAGTTAAGCCTAAAAAAAATAAATGGTATGTTTGCGGACTTTTTAGAAATAGGGAAGGTAGGTCGGATTTTTTTTTTTTTGCTTTTTTTTTTTTGCTACACCCTATTAAGTGATGCACATGCTGGTTATTTTTGTGCAGCAAAGCAAAATAAACAAATTCTGCATAAACAGTACCGTTTTTCATACTGTGCGCCGATCAGAATGCTGACAAAAAAAAGCTTAGCTCTGTTATTTATTGATAAAAAGAATTAGGGTTGGCAGATCTTGAAAAATAACTAGAGTCGACACCTAAAATTAGGGTCGGTCAAGTTACCGGAAACAAACAATTTTTTTGTTTTGGCCTTATCACATTTATTCACCAATTGTATACTTTCTAATCAAAACTATTACACTTAGATTGCTACAACGATGGTAAAAGTCAATTAATATATATATCAAGCTGCAGATTTTTTATCAAGCAGCTGGAATATGTCAAGAAAGGACCAGAACACGCAGACCCCTTGTGTCTACTGATGGTTTCACCACCCCAAATGCCAGTCTCATTGAAACACATGTAAACTGCCTCAATTCTTCAGGCCGATTTCACCATTTTTCACCCTATTTAGTGTGACATATCAGGATAAAGCTTGAGATGTCCTTGTTCGAAAACAGGCCCGCTATGGGTATGCTTACCAGACAGATTTTAAGCTACGCCCCCTAGAGTGTAAAAAGGTCAATACTGTTAGAATTGGGCTATAATCTGTGCTCTCTTTCAGAGAACAGACACACATAATTTTAACCCACTGTATCCCTGCGCGGTTATCATGAAACAGTTATATCTGATATCCTTGACAAAGTCAGAAGGTAACGTGGGCTTATTTAAGTTATTAAATATTCACAAAATTATTACTTCTTTATATTTTATTTTGTTTTAATAGAGCTTGGAACAGCCGCATTAAAACTATTTTGTGTGATGATTCCATCATTAGTGGACACCTTCTTGGATTTCGGCTTATCTAGGGTGGTGAGACCATAGAGACGGAATTTCTGTCTGGGTGGCCTGACCAAACATGCCACATTAGAAATTCAAGTGAACGATAATATAAGGAATTTAAAAACAAAGAGAAATTATTGTAGTATTAGTCATTGTCAATACATTTGTTTAATTCACACACATTACACAACTTACACAAAATATAAATAGACGTCGTAGAGCAAAACAAGACGATTTTAGAGTACCAAACCACAAAAGATTACTTCTCTGTGATTACGCTTTCTCATATTATTACTCAATCAATCAATAAACTAGTCAGCTAGCTTGTTTGTTTGGGTAGCTAGATCAAAAACTAGGCAGGCCGGGCCTTTCGATGAACATAGATCGTTTGCAACTCAATGTAAAAGACTTCTGGTCCCCGTAGGCCTGACCGGCTGCTGCGAGAACTGCCCCAATATTGATGATGTGTTAGTTCTGATAGTAGTTGAAATTAAAGAAATTAATGTAGGCCTAGATACTGCTAAGCCCATCTAAGAGGACACACAGCTTCGCCGGGGAGACCGAACGGCCCGAGCCCGATCTATATAGTTAGCAAACGCAGGCCCGTAGCCAGGGTCGGTAATCAGACGAGGCGAGGCCCGGTGGCCGAGAGCCAAAAAATCTGATGACCAAAATTTCTGAGAATTTTCAGTGACAAAAAATAGAAAATTGGAGAAGACAGACGAGGCAACTGCCTCGTCTGCCTCATGCTGGCTACGGGCCTGAAACGCCACCCTCCACAAAGTGTTACGGGTTAGCAAGCATTCCATATCTGAACCGTAAGATAGCGTGTCGCCGGCGACACGAGATCGATTTATAACCCCTATTGACGCCCTCGAAATACATTTTAATCGGGTTGACCTAACTTAGTGACCTTTTATGCATCCACTCAGCTGATTTTGAAACATTCCATCAGTTATTTATCAAGTGAGGGCATTTTTAAAACAGCTCCCGAAAAATATTTTGGCCATCTTAACCAATTGTGATGACGTGAGTATCTTACGTTTCAGATACATGCTGCGTTCTAGCCCGGAACAAAGTGGAGGGCGAGATCGTTCTAACTAGATCTTAGACTGTTTCCCTGCTCTACGCCACGATAAGATAAGACTAAACTACAGTCGGCTCGCCAGATGGAGTAGGACAGCGAACCAGTCTAACTGGTAAAGCAGAATAACCTTTGGGCAAAGTACAAATTATGTGAACGGCAGATTCAGCGTGCCATCAACAGGTCTGCCAGGTGGTCTTTTTTTTAAAAACAAACTTTCTGAATCCCTAGATAACCAGAAAAATCAAACCACTTTGGCGTTATATATCCTGGAAAGAAATTGTTAGGGGTGTGCCTCTGGCATTGTCAATACCTGACCCTGTCGCAATTTGCCTCATGGCTCCAAAGACACCCTGTCCCAATTTCGAAATAAACACTGATCTTGATCTCGATCTTGATGTATACTGGAATAAAACCGCCTATTGGCGTATCACTTCCAGGGAGTGGTTGGCATCCGCGAGTGATTAGTTCAGTTTGCTCAAGCCTTGTTTTAGTGCTGGCACTGATACGGCCGATGTGCACCCACAAGGCAAATTATTCCAGTCCTTTAGAGACCTAGGGAAAAACGATTGTCTATAGGTCTCTGTGTTGCTGCGAATGAGTTTATATATGAGCCTAGTTTGTAGTAGTAGTAGTAAATCATTGCTTTACGTCTTTTTTTTGCTCTAGTTTGACTTTGTTTGATCTGAAGTATGTGTTCAGTGGGAACCATGACTTCACCCCTCACCACCTTCATGAACAGCACCATTATGAGCCTTCTTTTTTTCTAGGCTTTCCCAGCCGAGCTCAGATAGCATAGCACTGACACTGCTGTGCCGCTCATAGTTTCCAGCCACAAACCTAGCTGCCCTCCGCAGCACTTTTTCTAATTTATCAGTCTCTTTTTTATAAGGGTCCCAGACTGCTACAGAGTATTCCAGGCCAGCTCTGGTTAGTGTAGTGTAGGCTGTTGATTTAAGTTGCCTCAGGTAGTATTTCAGATTCCGTCGTAGGAAAGCTAACGTGTTGTTTGCTTTCCCACAGATGTTGTTATTATGTGCCAACCAGCATAGATCTTGCTGCAACATTACCCCTAGGTATGGGTTTTTATCGACTTGACTCAACGCCTGTCCCATGAGCTGGTATGTGAACTGGGTATACGTGGTCTGCAAATCCGTAGGATGAAGCACTTCTTCGCATTAAATCTCATACCCCAGCTGTCAGCCCATTCCTGTAAGGCAAGTAGATCAGTGGCATCAGATTATTTTGAAAGTAGGGGGGGGGGGCAAAAGTGAATTTATGTGACTTCCGTGCGAGCGATTTTTTCTGATTTAGTGGTGTCTGAGAGCTTCTCAGATTAATTAATAATCACATTACATAGTTTTTGTAAGCTCTTAAATACTTGTGTTTATTCAGACAATTCACAGTTGGAAAAAAAAAATTAAATGATAAAATACATAATACCAGAACACACTTTGGCACATCCCACCATCCTCAAAAAAGTATTAAGTTGCCTAATTATTGTAGGGAGATCAGACAATTTCTCTAACAGTACGTACTAATGAAAAAAAGAAGGATTTTTTCGAAATTTATCAAAAATAAACAGCTTATGCTGACATTTTCAATTTTGAAAAATTAACTGATATAAAAGTACATATATAGCCTACTGATCTCAACTAATAATTAAAAACTTTAGGAAATCATTTCAAAGCACTGAAAAAGACTAAACTAGTTTTATTTCCAGGTCGTATACTGCCATGTAAGCAAACAGTAGGCCTACGTATACACAACTTTATACCACAAATTCCCACGTCTCAGATTGTGGGATCAAAGTCTACTCCAGGGCACACAAAAGCAGGCACCGGTAAATGGTGTCTTATAGTCAGGACCTGGGGGGGATTTGCCTGCAGCACTGCTTGTCTGCCCAACGCTGGGCCGACGGCATCAACATGTGGCCCAATGCTGTGGGAACATTCAACCTTTAGGTAAACAAATAGTTTGTTTAGATTTTCATTGGATTCATAGAAATGTTGATAAAAAATATTTTTTCAATCTAAAATTTCTGAAAAAAATGAAATCATTATCTGTGGGATGAACTACTTGATTAAATAAATAAAACCAAAATTAATATCATCCCACGGGGTCCTTTTAAGTTACGAAGAACATGTCATTGTAAAACGTTGATTTTTTCGGACAGGGGTAGCTGCGCTTAGACTAATCGCTTTCCTTTGCGTTACACTTTAATAAATAGAAGTCAGTCAGTCTGCTTTTTATCAAAAACCTGAATTAGCATGAAGAAACACTTTACCTCAAAATAAATTAGGCATAGTCAGAAAAAGTCAATAATTTTGTTGCATTTGCAAAACATTCTTGTTACTTGAAACACTATTGTTTCTGTTAGTTTGATCTATATCGATACCGTACGTGAAAGCGACGATAAGTAAAATATTTCAATTTTTATGCTATTACTTTCAAGCGACTTTTTCCAGCATATGTCAAAGTATCAAGCGGTTTTAGTCAAATAAAATATTTTTTACGTCATGACAAACTGACTTTTTCCATCAGTCAAAAAAGTGGGGTGGACCCCCTGCCCCCCGGTTTTGTCGCCACTGTAGATTATGTTGGAGTTGGATCTGGTCTGCTCTTGATTTGATCTCTCTGTATATCAAACAGTCATCAGCAAACATGCGTACAGTAGATTTAAGTCTGTCTGACAAGTCGTTTATGTGGCACAGGAAGAGTAATGGGCCGAGGACGTCCGGTTCCTTGAGGGACGCCTGATTCCACGTCTGCATCACTAGATGTTTCTCCATTCACCACAACACATTGCTTTCTATTTCTCAGGAATGCTGTTATTCACTGATGAGTATTTCCGCGTATACCGTAGTGATCTAATTTCTTAAGCAGTCCTTCATGGGGGACGGTGTCGAACGCTTTGCTAAAGTCGAGTATTGCTACGTCACCTTGGTTGTTCCTGTTGAACATGGCTGTGATGTCTTGTGATGTTATCAAGAGTTGCGATTCACAGGAGTGCCGTTTCCTGAAGCCGTGTTGTAGTGGCTTTAGGATCTTTTAATCGTCAAGGTGTTTTCTGACATGGTGGCATACTATATATCATCCCCTCAATTCAATAATCTGCCCAAACAGGATATTCAGGCAGAAAGCATGCTTCAATTCAATAAGCATTCAAATGCGTTCAGCATCTTATTTCCTAAAGTATGTCTTATTGTCAACAACAATAACTTATAAGTTAACGACAGTGTTATATCAGTGTTATATCATATCAAACTGAAGTGTTTATGAACGGATAGAGAAGGCTCAGGCTATTGGGCCTGTTTTTAACTGATGATTAACTTCATGTGAAGCAGTTAACAGCAGTTTGCTAAAAACGTGCCTATCCAACTGGGCCGGTTCTTAACAACGTGTCTATCCAACTGGGCTGGTTCTTAGCAACGTGCCTATCCAACTGGGCCGGTTATTAACAACGTGTCTATCAAACTGGGTTGGCTCTTACCAACCAACTGGGCTGGTTCTTAACAACGTGCCTATCCAACTGGGTAGGTTCTTAACGTGCCTCTATAACTGGGCTGGTTCTTAACACACTTGGAACATAATTGGTATGGTTTTACTAAACGTGATCTAAAAACTAGCCTATCCAACTGGGCCGGTTCTTAAATTGCCCTCACACTTTTGCAATGATGATAGCAATGGGCAGGTTATTGAGCTGAGGGGACGATATGCTCTAGAATTTTACAGCATACGCATGTCAGCGACACTGGGCGGAAATTCCCTGCCTCTTGCTTACTACCTTTCTTAAATACTGGAGATATATTAGCTCGCGACCAGTCTGTGGGCAAGTTACCAGTATGTATGGACAGGCGGAAGATCTCTGCGAGAGCCGGAGCAATTTCATCTGCTGTTCCCTTTATGATGGTATTAGGTAGGTTGTCTGGACCACTTGCTTTTTTGATTTTCAAGTCACTTAGCAGTTTCTGCACACCGGGTACATCAATCTGTATGTCTTGCATTTCCGGTACCTTTTCACCTGGCACTGTGGTGAATGGTTTTTCTGTTTTCTTGGTGAAGACTGAACTGAACTGCTGGTTCAGTATTTCTACTTTTGATCTGTCATCACTGTGCAGTTTACCTTTATCTTTTAAAGGGGCCACGCCTACATTAAATTCTCACTGAATTTAATTGATTGGTTTAATGTGTGATTACTACCATTTACTTCATGTTTTAATTTTAATTTTGAAGCTCTTTAATATTATTTTCCGAAAAGTTGAGGCTATCAGCTGTGAGACTAGAAAATAGTTATGGAACTCGGCTGAAATGGCCTGAGAAATCAACAAAAAACATGCCACAGCGCGTGCTAAAGCTGGAAGCTCAAAAAGGTACCCTGTGCCCCAGCTAGCAAGCTGACGTTCGGCCAACGCTGGCAATGAGTGGCATGGTCGCAGTGGCATATGCAACGTTGGACCAACGTTGGCTATATGTAAGAAAGCGTACAGTCGTTTTTCTACGTCAACCCACCGTCAAATACAGACGTCTATCCTCCATGTATTTGCCGACATTAGGCCAACGTTGCTTAAGATGAGAAAGCCAACGGTCATTTTGTCAACGTCAGCCCACTGTCAGCCACAGACGTCTATCCCCCGTGTATTTGTTGACATTGGTCCAACGTTGGCGCGAGGTAAGAAAGCCAACTGTCATTTTGTCAACGTCAGCCCACCATCAGCTACAGACGTCTATCCTCCGTGTGTTTGCCGACATTGGGCCAACGTTGGCTCAAGGTAAAAAAACCAACAATGTTTTTTCCCAACAAATATAACTGACATGATTGTTCTATTTTTATATTTCTCTCACAAAATTAACACTATTATGGGCACAAAATTTTCGGAATTATCCAATATTGTTATATATTTTTACCAAAATCTTGTAACATTGCAATCCAATCCGGTGACAACTTTCATGGCCCTACCCACTCAAAAAAAACGTGCCACGTGTATAGGCCAGCGTGCATGCCCTTTAATTAAAATACTGTAGTTAAGTCATGGAATCCATACAATGCTGATTCAATTCGAGTTTTGTACGATTATCAGACCACGAGAAAGCACAAAATCTGGCCGTGGCAGGGAAGTCCAGAGATACTAGCAGGCTATAGAAGGCTCTGGTTTACTATGAGGTAGGTGCCAGCCAGGGTGCCAGCCATCTGAATCAGTGTGGATCGTTCTTTTGCACCAGCCCGCCACGTTTGACACGGCTACAGAAGATCTCAGAAATACTTTTTTTAAATATATAGACATGTAGGCTAGTTCTCATGCATAGTGTACATTTGCAGATCAACTTGCTCTGCAGTGATGGGGGGACGACGCCTACTGAGATCATCAGGAGGATGATGAGACACGTCTTCACCAACAAGTTGGCCACCCAATACAACCTTATGGGAAGAGGCAAAGGCCAGAAAGTGGGCTTTCACTCGCTTGCTTTGTATCAGGCAATAAAAGGTTAATATTATTTTGTTTAATTTTTCACACACATCAAAAACACAATGAAAACAATATTTGAAACTCTGGTGTTACTAATGGTAATACTATATATTTGAAGTTATTTGACTATTTGAATTTTCGACATGGTACCTTGATGTCTAAATGCTCCGTTTTCTCTCAATAGGTAAAAAAATTGTTCAGTATCGCACAGCAAAATGATATGTTATTCTGCCTATTTGCTAATCAAATGTGTAATTGATTAGCAAAATATTTATACATCAATGAAATGGATGTCTACCATGTTACACCTTGGAAGAGAAAACTGCTTATCAATAATTTTCAAACCATTTTTCCCTGCTCAAAAACTTTTAAAACAAGGTTAAAATAAAAAAAATGAATTTGATGACAGATGGATAGAGGACAATTTAATCTAATTAGTGGTATGCCTATGTGTCATTGTTCTAGCTGCGGCAAGGAAATTAAATATCACAGATAAATGACAGATGAGAAGATCAAGGCGTGGGTAAAATATAGCCCAGATAGGGATGGTGCCCGCAAAAAGCGTGAAGAAACAGGTAAATGTAAATATTGTCATAATATATATATTCTTAATTAGTTTTTTTTCTATTTTACACGGGTGTCATCCTTCAGAATGAGTTATGATTAATTTGGACAATGTCATCTATACAAGCTAATTGGCAGCACATGTGCAGTAATTTGTTTAATTATTTTCATTTTTCAATATCAACACTTGTTTCAGCCAACTGATCAATAAAGACACCATGAGCAGTAGCGCTGAATCAAACTGTGAAGATATATATAATGTACATGTATAACAATTAAATATTTTTTATCTAAGATAATGATTTTGTGCTGATGTGTTTACATCCCAACGTCACAAGAACTTTGGAATGTTGTATTGTCTACACCATGTATGGTTTGTCTACACCACGCCAACGGCGTTTTGCCACCGTTGTGCCAATGTTGGGCCAATGGACAAAATTACATTGTGCCAACGTCACTTGGCAACATTGGGCCAACAGAAGTACTGATGTTGTCCCAACATTGGGCCAACGTGAGCTTGCTAGCTGGGTCGATTCAACTAATATAAAATAATTTCATTCACTTTATCATAGTTATTCTCGCTGCCGCGACCCACAACTTCAAGTGAGTTAAAACATATTTAGATTTGTCAACTGATATTTCAGGTATTTTGGGTAAAAATTTCAATGGGATAGCTTGGCACTTAACGGGTTAATATAATATATAAGCAACTATCACCATTCTTATGAATATATATATATATATATATATATATATATATATATATATATATATATATATATATATTTACTATGAATACTGGAACTCGTCTGAATGGTTTCATTGCCAAATTCTCCACAAATTATATTTCACCCAATGTGCGGACACCCCGAACAATATTTTTACAGACAAAATCGTAGTCCATGCTATAAATTTCACACTGCTCTATTTTGGAAGTCTACACATGACACCTCGACGTCTACTTAATATATCTAATACAATATATCCAAAGCTATTTTCTGGAACATTGCGTTAAAGCAGTGATCCTCTGTACCTTATTATCATCTTGTCATTGTCTTTGTCTTGTCTTTCTTGTCTTGTAACAAGGGTATATCCATATATTACCGCGCGGGTAATATAAGATATAAGTTATAAGCAGTCCAGAGAGTGGACCACTATTTTAGATGTACTATTTTATTGTATTGCTTATTTGACATATTTGCCAATAAATATATATTTACCTATTCAACACACATTATTTATTTTTTATTTTGTTTGTGACATATTCAAGTAGGTCTACAGGTGTATGTTTTGATTTTAATTATATAAACAATTCATCGATACTACGTGTGTATATTTGGTTCTTGTACAATGTTATAACTAGTATACTTTATTCCAACACCAAGTACTAGAATTTGAATTATTATCCACTTAAATCTGTCGCCACGGCGACCTACAACAGAGCGACAAATTACTTATATAATTATGCAAAAGCTGAATCCGAACCTTTGTCAATCCATTTCTCTGTTAAACTTTAATGTTTGACGTAGAAGTGATAAGACTAAAAAACGTTATAGATGTACGTGATTAGCACTTTAACTATAGCCGCCGGTCCCGATTATCTTTTATTAAAAAAAAATATTATCACATTAAATACCACCTAATGTTAAAGATAAAACGTGACATAAATCAGCAAGATATGAAAATAGTTGACAACCATTTTGTAAAATCTGAATAATTTCCACTCACTTGAAGTTGTGGATCGCGGTAGCGAGACACAACTTCAAGTGAATGAAAATTTCCGATAAATATTATATATGATCAAAGGGTTGAATGTTAGAGTTTAGTCTGATGGTTTTAACTTGGCACCTAACATTAAAGCAGGTCAGACGTTCCGCTTCAGTGATTCATAATAGTTACTTCCGACGGACCGCACTCCTTAGAATGTTGGGCATGCGGGTCGGTGGGACTACAACCTGGGTCGTCACGATTCGCTGAACACCCGTTGTAGGCCCACACGCATGCGCTGCGTGATCAGCCGTCTGGGGAGTGGGGTCGCCATAAGATGCATAGGGGCCTACTATTGATCAGTAAAACGTAACGATTCACCTGCTTTGCATGGATGAGCCACTCGCCGCTGCAAAAATATATACACAATTGGTCTTTCTGCCGCTGATCAATGACAACAAATGTACATCGCCTTTACTAATTCGGATGCCCCACTACTTTCGTTTATACAATGATATATACAGCGTTCAAATGTCGCCAAATGAAAAAGTATTGTACTAGCTATAACCCGTGTTGTTGGAATTACATTCTGAAACTTCAAGTTCGAAAAATGGTGGTAAACTTTCGAAGTGCATGGTGGTATAATGTTGGGCCGATGCACCAACCTTCATTGGGTCGATGTATTGTCATACTAGTATTTGGTAACTCTCTGATCGTTGCTTCCATAGTAGTGTAGTGGTTAAGCTCCCATAATGGAACCATTGTGCATTTTATGATTAAAGCATGAAACTTCCACCATTATTAGTACATATCCTGTAGTTTATTTTAAGATGTGGAGGTAAGTTAGATTTGACCCCTGGTGACCTCTAGAGGTCATTGACCTTGAAAGGTCAAAATATCTAATTGCGAAGCTAAAAAGTGGTGAAAATTGTGTATTACAATATCTATGAAATGTTTTTGTATTCCATAAGTGTGCGAAATACTCTAAGAGACTCTTGGTAATCATACAAATACCATCAAGGTCATGTCAAGGTTACTTTAGGGTCATTTGAAGGTCAAAATGGCCACAAATAGTGAAAATATCCACTTTTAATCAATTTAAACAATACTAGTGGTGCAGTCATCTATTACAAAGGATTACTTTTGACACAGTCTTGGTCAGATATCTTTTCCACGCGCATTTTGGGAGATTGAGGGCAGTATCTAGCTTGGGGGGGGGGGGGGGTACACCCTAAGTATTCCCCTTACTACACCCTTTCCCAAATGTTTAATTGGACGAGCAAAATTACAGTGTGCAGCAGCTGTTAAACATCAGTTTGGGCTCCCGTAGAAAACTATTGATGCATAATTGGGCTATGAAGTCTAACATGGGTTGAGATTATGTTTTACTTGGATAACGACGAAAAACAAGGTCAAGGTCATATCAAGGTCATTTCAAGGTCATACTGTCAAAAATATGTAAAAAAAAAATCAGAAAGTTCGGCAAAATACTTGGGTCATAGTGTACTCATTTGGCTCCCATAATAAAACAAGTGTGCATTTTATGATTAAAGTATGAAACTTCTACCATTATTAGCACATATCCTGATCTTTATTTTAAATTGTGGAGGTGAGCTAGATTTGACCCCTGACGACCTCTAGCGGTCATCTACATCGAAAGGTCATATAAGCATTCGCAATGCCAAAAGTGGTGAAAATTGTGTATTACCGGGTACCATATTTATAAACTATTTTTGTATTCCAGAAATATGTCAAATGCACAGAGAGACTACTAATATTGATAAAAATAACACCAAGGTCATAGCAAAGTTACATCAAGTTCATTTCAAGGTCAAAATCGCAAAAGAATGTGAAAATATCCCCTTTATATAAAATTCAACGCGGTTAGTGATGCAATTAACTATTACAAAGACCGATTTTGAGATATTATTGGTCAGACATATTTTCCACAAAAAATTTCAAGAAATTGAGGGCAGTGTCAGCCTTGGGAGGGGTATCACACCCTCATTCCCCTTATTACACTCATTTCCCAATGATTAATTGTACGAGCAAAAATTGCATCTTGCAGCATTGTGAAACATCAGCTTGGGCTCCCATGGCAAAATATCAATACATAATTGGGTTATGAAGGATCATATGGTTTGGAACTGTGTTTTACTGGGGTACCGTCTGAAAGTAACGTACATGTCATATCAAGGTCACTTGAAGGTCAAACTGGCAAAAATCCTAAAAATATATACTCTCACTTACTTACAACTCCGTTGACCTCTTGAAATTGAGTTTTTATTTGTAGAATATGTATGATATTGATAATTTGGTGATAGTTTTAACACACAGTGATTATATGTCCCAATATATTATATTAAAATACACACCTTTGAAATGATCTTAACTTGACCTAAAAAGCACAATTTTATGAAGCCGATGTCAACTGTAACCGCCATGTAGGCCCTACATCGATTGGTTCATATAATACAAGATAAAAATACTCCGCCCCTCCCTTGTAATTGAATGTGCCTCCCCTTGTGTAGGATACAAGTGAACAAGTAGATTATTACTGTTCATTGTCTCATATGCGTAATGAATAGATGGTGCAATTATGTAATTATCAATAAGAAGAATTGGCAAAAGCCTAATAATTTCGGCGATTTCTTGGCAGCCATTTTTATTTTTTTTCAATTCTCAAAGATGAGAGCTCTACATCCGCCCAGATATCAATACAGGCGTGGATAATTCAAAGAGCAAAAACTATATCAGCCAAAACAAAGTGTTTTTATTACAATAAGATTTTTTATCAATCCCTTATAACATATACTAATCCGTTATAACGGTCTACTAATCCATTTTAGCGGTATAATATTCCGTTATAACGGACTAGTACTTCGTTATAGCGGTAGAGTATTTCGTTATAACCGTCTACTAATCCGTCATAACGGTCTACCATCCCGTTATAACGGTCTGGTATTTCGTTATGACGGTCTAGTATCACGTTATAACGGTATACTAATCCGCTATAACGGTATATTATTCCGTTATAACGGTCTAGTATTTCATTATAACTGCCTACTATTCCGTTATAACGGTCTAGTATTTCGTAATAACGGTATACTATTCCGTTATAACGGTTCAGTATTTCGTGATGACGGTCTACTAATCCGCTATAATAGTCTACTATCCCGTTATAACGGGCTAAGAATCCGTTAAAACGGTCTACTATTCTGTTATAGCGATCAAGTACTCCGTTATAACGGTATAGTATCTCGTTATAACGGTCTAATATTTCATTATAACGGTCTACTTATCTGTTATAACTGTTTACTATCCCGTTATAACGGTCTAGTATTTCGCTATGACGGTCTAGTATCACGCTATAACGGCCTACACATCCGTTATAACGGCTTAATAATCTGATAAAACTGTCTAAAATTCCGGTATAACGGTCTAGTATTTCTTTATAACGGTCTGCTAATCCGTTATAACGGTATACTGTCCCGTTATAACGGCCTAGTTTTCCCTTATGACGGTCTGTTATCACGTTATAACGGTCTACTATTCCGTTATAACGGTACACTAATCCGCTATAACGGTCTAGTATTTAATCATAACTGCCTACTATTCCGTTATAACGGTCTAGTATTTCGTTATAACGGTCTACTATTAGGTTATAACGGTTTAGTATTTCGCTATAATGGTCTACTATCCCGTTATAACGGTCTAGCATTTCGCTATGACGGTCCACTAATCCGTTATAATGGTCTACTATTCCGTTATAACGGTCTAATCATCCGTTATACCGGTCTACTATTCCGTTATAGCGATCAAGTATTCCGTTATAACGGTATATTATATCGTTATAAAGGTATAGTATCTCGTTATAACGGTCTACTATTTCGTTATAACGGTCTACTTATCCGTTATAACTGTCTATTATCCCGTTATAACGGTCTAGTATTTTGCTATGACGGTCTAGTATCACGCTATAACGGCCTACACATCCGTTATAACGGCTTATTAATATGTTAAAACGGTCTACTATCCCGTTATATCGATTGGTTCATATAATACAAGATAAAAATACTCCGCCCCTCCCTTGTAATTGAATGTGCCTCCCCTTGTGTAGGATACAAGTGAACAAGTAGATTATTACTGTTCATTGTCTCATATGCGTAATGAATAGATGGTGCAATTATGTAATTATCAATAAGAAGAATTGGCAAAAGCCTAATAATTTCGGCGATTTCTTGGCAGCCATTTTTATTTTTTTTCAATTCTCAAAGATGAGAGCTCTACATCCGCCCAGATATCAATACAGGCGTGGATAATTCAAAGAGCAAAAACTATATCAGCCAAAACAAAGTGTTTTTATTACAATAAGATTTTTTATCAATCCCTTATAACATATACTAATCCGTTATAACGGTCTACTAATCCATTTTAGCGGTATAATATTCCGTTATAACGGACTAGTACTTCGTTATAGCGGTAGAGTATTTCGTTATAACCGTCTACTAATCCGTCATAACGGTCTACCATCCCGTTATAACGGTCTGGTATTTCGTTATGACGGTCTAGTATCACGTTATAACGGTATACTAATCCGCTATAACGGTATATTATTCCGTTATAACGGTCTAGTATTTCATTATAACTGCCTACTATTCCGTTATAACGGTCTAGTATTTCGTAATAACGGTATACTATTCCGTTATAACGGTTCAGTATTTCGTGATGACGGTCTACTAATCCGCTATAATAGTCTACTATCCCGTTATAACGGGCTAAGAATCCGTTAAAACGGTCTACTATTCTGTTATAACGATCAAGTACTCCGTTATAACGGTATAGTATCTCGTTATAACGGTCTAATATTTCATTATAACGGTCTACTTATCTGTTATAACTGTTTACTATCCCGTTATAACGGTCTAGTATTTCGCTATGACGGTCTAGTATCACGCTATAACGGCCTACACATCCGTTATAACGGCTTAATAATCTGATAAAACTGTCTAAAATTCCGGTATAACGGTCTAGTATTTCTTTATAACGGTCTGCTAATCCGTTATAACGGTATACTGTCCCGTTATAACGGCCTAGTTTTCCCTTATGACGGTCTGTTATCACGTTATAACGGTCTACTATTCCGTTATAACGGTACACTAATCCGCTATAACGGTCTAGTATTTAATTATAACTGCCTACTATTCCGTTATAACGGTCTAGTATTTCGTTATAACGGTCTACTATTACGTTATAACGGTTTAGTATTTCGCTATAATGGTCTACTATCCCGTTATAACGGTCTAGCATTTCGCTATGACGGTCCACTAATCCGTTATAATGGTCTACTATTCCGTTATAACGGTCTAATCATCCGTTATACCGGTCTACTATTCCGTTATAGCGATCAAGTATTCCGTTATAACGGTATATTATATCGTTATAAAGGTATAGTATCTCGTTATAACGGTCTACTATTTCGTTATAACGGTCTACTTATCCGTTATAACTGTCTATTATCCCGTTATAACGGTCTAGTATTTTGCTATGACGGTCTAGTATCACGCTATAACGGCCTACACATCCGTTATAACGGCTTATTAATATGTTAAAACGGTCTACTATCCCGTTATAACGGTTGAGTATTTCTTCATAACGGTCTTCTAATCTGTATAACGGTCTACTATTCCGTTATAACGGTCTAGTATTTCATTATAACTGTCTACTATTCCGTTATAACGGTCTAGTCTTTGTTATAACGGTCTACTATCCCGTTATAACGTTTTAGTATTTCGTCATAACGGTCTCCTATCCCGTTATAACGGTCTAGTATTTCGTTATGACGGTCTAGTATCACGTTATAACAGTCTACTAATCTGTTATAACTGTTTACTAATCCGTTATAACGGTCTACTAATCCGTTAAAACGGTCTACCAATACTGTATAACGGTCTACTATTCCGTTATAACGGTATACTCTTCCGTTATAACGGTCTGGTATCTCGTTATAACGGTCTACTATTTCGTTATAACAGTTTACTAACCCGTTATAACTGTCAGACAAGTATAACGGATTAGTCTGTCTACTAGACAGTCTATCTACTATCCCGTTATAACGGTCTAGTATATTGTTATGACGGTCTGTTATCACGTTATAATGGTCTACTATTCCGGTATAACGGTCTACTATTCCGTTATAACGGTCTAGTATTTCATTATAACAGTCTGTTATTCCGTTACAACGGTCTAGTCTTTCGTTATAACGGTCTACTATTCCGTTATACCTTTTTAGTATTTTGTTATAACGGTCTACTATCCCGTTATAACGGTCTAGTATTTCGTTATATGGGATTCTAGTATCACGTTATAACGGCCTACAAATCCGTTATAACGGCGAACTAATTCGTTATAACAGTCTACTATTCCGTTATAACGGTATCGTATTTCGTTATAACGGTCTACTATTCCGTTATAACGGTCTAGTATTTTGTTATGGCTATGGCGGTCTAGTATTGAATTATGAAATGAATACCGAACGATGTAAAAATCGGTTTTATTATATCATGGTGACAGCTGGGGTCTTAAAGCGACACAATCATTTTAGCCTGATTATGTCGTTTCAATTTAGCGAGAAAATTAGGCAGTCATGACATCGATATTTTGCAGAGCTATCTGACAAATTGATGTAGCCTTGAAATTAATTTTAGTATCCGGTATGTTTAAAAAATCACCTGCACATCTCCATATCGTGGAGAATTTGATTGTACAATTTGACTACTTTCTCACAAAGTTTGAGTTTTGTGGTCACAATAAATTATGAAGTTGATTTGTGGCGGCCATTTTACATGTCAGTGAAATCTTGAACAAATTGCCTGTACATCTCCATATTGTGGGGAATGTGATTGTAAGATTTGGATAATTTCTGATTAAGGTTTTGAGTTTTTGCGCCCACAACAAATTACGAAGTTGAACTCTGGGAGATATTTTGGCATTATGGTAGCATGTTTAAAAAATCACTTGCACCTCCCCATGTTGATGAGAATGTGATTTAAAATTTCAGAAAAAATGACCACTAGTTTTTCAGTTATTGCACCCATAAAAATTAAGTGCCGTCTGATAGATCCCGATGCGACTAACCCCCCCCCCCCTTCCCCTACGGACGTGTGATAAAAACCTGCTCACCACTTCTATTAGGATATTAGGGTCACTCTAATATTATATACAATTCAACGTTCTAACCGACCAGTTATAATCAGTATAAATGGCCATCATTTTCTCTCAATTTATTTGGTCTCAATTCTACCAACTTCCAGCTACCTGGAACATTAGACTGGAGAGACTTGTTGAAGGTTATGGCATCAACGCCATATACCTATGGCTCACATGGCTTACAACATGCATCTATCTGCAGTAGGCCTATAGATAAAAATGTTTAAATTATCAGATATGGCTCACCTGCATATTAAGTTAGGTTGATGTAGATAGATGTGATTCTAGAAAAAGTGTATAGGGCCTACATGCCACCAGACTGAAGCTCAGGCTCCTTTAAGTGAGGACACATTTGAAAATCATGGTAACAGTTTTGCCAGTTTGACCTTGAAATGACCTTGACATGACCTTCAAATTGCTTTCGGATGGTACTCCAGTAAAATACAACCCCACCCCATGTCAAACTTCATAACCTAATTATTTGTCAATATTTTGCTATGGGAGCCCAAGCTGATGCTCTACAATGCTGCATAATTGTAATTTGACCTGTTCAACTAAATATTGAAGAAGGAGCGTTTTAAGTGAAATACCTAGCCTCCTTGCCAAGGTTGTAACATCCCTTAATATCCTAAATGTGTGTGGAAAATACATAGGACGAAGGATATGTCAAAACCAGTCCCTTGTAATAAATGATTGTACAACAACAGCGTGGAAATTGATAAAAAGTGAACATTTTCTGCCAGTTTGACCTTTAAATGACCTTGGTGTAACCTTGACATGACCTTGATGTTATGTTTATCATTCAAAGGAGTCTCTTCGAGTATTTGACGCACTTTTGGGACACAGAAACAAATCATAGACATTGTAATATACAATTTTAACTACTTTTTGGCTATGCCAGTGAATATTTTGACCTTTCGAGGTCAATGACCTTTAGAGGTCATCAGAGGTCAAATCCAGTTTACCTCCACATCTAAAAATGACCCTTAGGATATGTTCTACAAGTGGTAGAAATTTCATGCTTTAATCATAAAATGCACAATAGGTTACCTTATCTACTACACTATAGGTAGGTTTTATGATTGATTTGCCTTTTACAAGCAATAAAGAAAAAAATAGCCCCCCGTGCCTCTCGCAAATTCAACATAGCCGCCAAAATGTAATACAGAAATGAAATTCCCATTGATTTACCACATAGATCTGTGCAATTGATCTTTTCTAGGTGATCTGGGGGCGATATATTCATTTCTTGGGGTTTTGAGATAATTTGACTTATATCTCACCCACAAGTCCAAGCATCATATAAACCACTATTTCAGATGAAATGTTGTTCATCTTCTATCACATCAGTATTACATAAAATGCACTTCCTCTCAGATACATGATATGTATTTTCTTGTAAAGCGACCAGTTTCAATTGTTAATGTTAAAATTCCGCAACTGAGCTGCGCCAATAAAAGTTTAACACTTTTAGAAATACTTATCTATATACAGTCGAGACCCAGAAATGGGACCACCCATGGGACTGACTGAAAGTGGTCCCATTTTGGAATCGGTCCGGTTTGTGAAACCAGCTACTTTTGAATGGAGAGATACTAGTCAGTCTGTTTATAGATATGCCTTGCTACATGTTGATACGAAAGTCAATTATTAAACCAATGTATTAAAAATAATACGTCATGCTATGATAAAAAAAACACACAAATAAAATAAAATGTTTTATTAAATGCATACAAAGATATAATATGAAAAAAAATAGTTGATCAGCCGTGAATAACCCCTTGATACCCAAAGTCCCTTATTATGATTGTCAATATTGTTTGATTTTTATTTAATATAAAAGACTGCGAAATTCGCTGGCTTTAAATTGTTTTATATTTGTTTTGAAGTGACATTTATCCTGAGGGTTGTATTGACAAATATGATATTAATTAGCAGTGTTCAAATTAGATGTCACGCTTCTAATTTTATAAAAACTCGGGAGTCGTACACGGAGTCATTGATCAACTTGGAGTAAAACATTATTTGTTTATTACGCTTTTAGTGTGATAGTATCGTTTGCTAAACAAACGATACTATCACACTAGAAACGTAATGATCAAGCCATGCAGCTGTATACGAGAAATCGATCAGCCGTGAATAACCTTATGTAACTTACAGTCCATTAACCGGATATAATTTATACTTTCTCGCGTAAAAATACATCAGATAATTATTCCGTTTAATATGCGTAACTGATACAGAAAATCGTGACGGAATTGTTATGTTTTTCACTATATGAATTAACATAGCAATTTGTAAGACTTTTGGGATCAGAAAAGGTGTAATCAGGCTATACAGGCGATAATCCTCCTGTACGCTAGAGCTGTCATAAAATTATATCACAAGTCAAGAGGATAAAAAGCAGCCTAGCGAATTCTCGAATTATGATCATGTTATAAATATGATAATCTGTTTGTTTGTATCGCTTGTAATAATTGTTTTCTAATTCAGTATCTATTCATACGCCAGGCCAGTCTTTATTAGACACACATAGCCCCTACATATCCTGCGTAATTAAATGATTGTTGTACGCCGAATGTTATTTTTGTCAGCTGGTCAAAAATCAAAAGCGTCTTTGCTTAGCCTTGTGGTTCCTATAGAGGAGTAGCTAGATTATTGCTACAATACTTACAGACAGTGCTAATAAAACCTCCTTTAATTTAACAAATTATTAAATAAACAAAGAAAGACGGTCGTAGGAGCTAAAACACTACACCGTTGAGAATCAACCAACCGAAGAGGCGCGACTGAAGGAAGTGCCATGACATGATAAGGCGCGTGATTGCAATTTGCTCTGATCATGCTGATGACAATATTTGAATGTTCAATTAACAAGTCAAGTCAAGTCAAGTCAAGTTTATTGCACAACAATATACATTCATTGTATGGCAAACACATATAACATTACGGTACAAAGACAGTACAGACATTTACACATAAACATATACAATTTCTAATCATTAACATGATTGATGTATGATTTATCTCACCAGCGCTAATCTTTTCCTTTATCCAATCTGAGCTCAGTGAATCCAGCCAGCGCTGGCCACTTTTGTGGATCCAGCCAGCTCCGGTCCTCTTAGTGGGTCCAGATCTGGTCCCTTGATTAGATGCAACCAGGGCTAGTGATGCCAGTGCTGGTACCCTATAGTGGATCCAGCTACAGCCCATTAGTAAATTCAGCCGCAGCTGATCCCTCAATTGATGCATAATAAAACTGTAAAAGTGTGATTTTTTTAATGTTAGGGCTGGTCCGTTTTTCGAGTCCTTTTATGATTTGGGACTGAAAAAGGGTGGTCCGTGTCCCGAATCACGGGTCGGTCCGCTTTCTGAATCTGATAATACATTATGTGAATGGGTAAAAAATTTGGGACTGAAAAAAAGGTGGTCCGTATTCCAGGATGATCCGCTTTGTGAGGCGGTCCGATACCGGGTCTTCACTGTATAGTTTTCAGGGCCCAATGTTGTTTTAAATTTAATATTCGAGCGTATTTAGTATTGAGAATGACTTCACTGATGTACTCCACTCTTCTTTAGTTAACTCCCACACTCGTTCTTTGAGTGACTTAAAATCAAACTGATTCTGGTTTGATATCAGTTTTAATAGTGCACAGTATACTAGACAGCACTACACACCCCAGGCCTTTGAATTAGTCACTGTATATGCACACGTTTGCCGACAAACATCAGACCCGGCCGGAATTCGAACCCAGTACCTCTGAATTTCGAGCCAAAACTGGATCGAATGAGCCAAACTCCACCCGCCTCGTGGAACCACAGGTCGATATAAACAAAGAAGATATGTTGATCAATGTTGGTTTAACGTTGGACCACCGTCTGCGACGCTGGCCCAACATTAAACCAGCATTGGTTCAATATCTCGAGTTGGTGTGGGATTGTAGCACCTCGCTATGATGACGTCATTATTCACACCTGGTTACCGTGACTTTCTGATGATGACGGAGCCACATTCACGCGCCAGATGGTGACGGAGGGCTGGTCACGCGCTACAAGCCGCGTGGTATGCCGGGTACAGGAAGAGGCGGGCTGATGCGCCAGATGGCTGCGCGCGGGCCGATTGACTAACGGTCAGGCAGGTATCCTGACATTAAACCCAACTGTCAATCAATTATTTAAAACGGACACGCTTGAGGGCTCGTGCACGCGAAGCTAATGACCTGTACGCTCTTACGGTATCAATACCAGAATACTGGAACCTGGAAGGAGCTGGAAATATCAACCATTTAGAACCTGAGGATGCCTCAAAGCATCATTCGGTATCCATAGAAACGGACCTAATTCCAGAACAACAATAATGTCATGAAGCTGTGTTTACAATATGTGGCATTTCTTTAATTTGTCACCCGCTTTAAGTCATATTCATCCACTTCAAGTCGAGAATTGCTACAGCAATTCTCGCCTTGTAGTGGATGAAGATTTTAATGGTAGATTCAGACCTGAAAGGGTTCAATTCACATATTCCATTACAAATTTACTTCCGCTTATGGTTGTAATTTAAACTGCATTATCACAATACCATATGTGTCAATACATACGTTACTATCTTAAATCACATCAGAATTTATGCTTCCCAAGAATTCGCCTTTGATTAATGTTCAATTAATAAATGGCTTTGCATGATTTCATAACAATTTGTACATCAATAAATTAAACATATAGCAGCGTTCGAAAATCTTAACAACGTATGCTATAAATAGAGATAGGCCTACAATTAATTTTAAAGTTACTTCAACATTACAACTCTGAACTATGAAAATTATTTTCAATCAATTCAATTTGTGTCTCGCTACAGCGATTCGCAACTTCAAGTGGTTAACAATTCTTTGATTTATGAAATCAAAGTGAAAACGTATATCAGCGTAACGAAATAAAACATAAATCACGCTGGGACAAAAATACACAAAAAAGACTTTATTAGTTTACTTCAGTGCTCTAAGGGTCACCCTGTAAAAGTAGACTCTGGTCTAGAAATGATCACAGTGATCAATCAGTCGATATTTGTAGAGAAGACGTAGCAACAACAACAGCAGCAACAGCAGCAGCCACGACAGCAGTAGCTGTATTGGCTGACTGTTGTATCTGACGTTTCTAGTTCATATAGCACATAGCTGTTGTTCCAGAAGCTGCTCATTGTGTTGTTGCAGAAGCTGTCAAAGCTGTTGCTTCCACAGATGGCAGAGCTGTAGTTTAATTATTGTTTGGTGATGCGACCATCTTGTGAAGTATCTGTATTGTAGGTTGTTATACCTGATTTACCACCGTGTTAATCTACAACGTGTGTCATCTTCAGAAGATGGATCATCTCAAGTCATACATGAGGATATATCTGTGATTTGGATGTATGCCGAACTTATATTTTATTATTAAATTGCTACAATCTAGTATGTCTACAGAAGACATGTAACACATGAGCTGTATGGTCACAGTATAATGGCATACTGTTGATATGTGTTCAGTTAACTGTCTGGTGATTTAACACTTCTCCTAGAAAAAGGTGAGCAACTTAAATTTCCACAATAGAAAATTCCATGGATCATATACATGATGTAATATAACTTTGTTAGTGATTTACATTGGTAATTTAAGTGGATTCTCATTATTATAATTTCAACACTCTCCCATAACCCAGTTTTATTTTAGCAAACTTTCAGCATGTTCAAGTGTAGGAACAGCTCTATTGAATTTAGTTTAAAAACTAATCTCTCGCTTATGTTGAAAATGGGAATAAAATTAGGTAGTGATAAGAAGTCCTTTAAAACACGTATCTATAACTCACATATTAATCATGATCTGAATAGCTGTGCGTGTCAACCAGCCATTATTTTTTGCTTAGTATCATTTGCAGTTTTTAAGATAATGTGGTTTTGAAAACACAGTTGTTCAATGTCAGATTCATCTTCTTCTATACCATGATATGCACCACTAAAATATTTTGCAGAGCTTCTGTTAATAATTAAAACGATAAAAAAATTAGCAACACCACATGGATATTATAATTATCCAAACACCAGTTTCATTTCTACTGATGTGCGTGACTGTGAACTTAACCGATAAATGCCAACCTCAGCCCAGGCAGTGAGTAAGGGGTATTATTCATTTGTCCTAACCTAAACAAACAACAATGGCCATAATGTTATTGATACCCAATACCAGATCAAAAGCAATAATTATTATTTAAAACACTGGCTTTTTCGTCATACTTCCTCGGAGAACTTGTTAGTATTCAGGATTGTCTGGATTACTACGTGGATCACCGTCGGTCCAATTATTTACTTGTCGGGAGAAGCCCATGAATGAATTTTGATTAATAAATAGGGGCCCTTTGTCAGAGGCGACACGACCGACCCTTTGAGCACCCTCTACATTAATTCAATTAAAATACAGAGGCCTCTATCCAATAATGTTTCAGTGTGGGGCCAGCGTCGCAGAGAGTTGCTCAGCATTGAACCAACATTGGGTGCTTGGTAATGAACAGTAGAACCTTTCTAATTCTACATTTTAACATTGAACTAGCAGTTGTAATTGCATCAAACAAGAAACGTCGACGCAATGTGGTTTTAATGCTTTGCCAGCGTCACAGACAGTGTTACATTATTAAACCAACATAGAAGTCAGAATCCAGAAATCTAAAATTCCCATCAATCTCTCATAATAAAAATAACACAACAATATTTGAAATGGTCGCCAAAAAAACGCACAAAACGTAGTCCAAACATTATTGTTACTGGAAAAGTCACAAATCCCCTCTAGTTATATTTGGGCTATGCCCAAATATATTGAATTTACAACGGAATTATAAACTTATTATTCTTGGCACGTTTTTGTAAGACGCTATTTCTCCCTGAATTTTCATCCAATCATTATGAAATCTGGACACCATATTCCCAGAGTAGTCCGGTATTCTGAGTTTTCTAAGACATCCATCGTGTTCTTCCGGATTAATCCAGGATTTTCTGGATCACTATACTCTTGAATGGCAAAAGGCAGTTTCTGCTTGCTTGTAGAGTGAGCAGCTACCGCACTATGCTGCTCTTCTAATGCAAAAGGCAATATCAGCTTACTTGTAAAGTGAGCAGATACTGCCTTTTGGCTTGCACGGCAGTAGGCTTATAATTTGGTCCAATATTGGTTCAATAGTGGACATGTCGGGTGATTCTCCATTCATTGCCAGGAGGGTGAGCAGGGTGCCCCGATGTCCAGACCTACTCCACCCTTTAGTCTCCAGATTTGATAATAAAAATACATTTATCCAATGTTTCAATTCTGGGCCAGCGTCGCGAATACTACAAATAAAATAACAGTTGCAATTTTTTTTAAACGCAAAACGTTGAATCAATGTTGTTTTAATGTTGGGCTAGCGTCGCGGATAGTGATACAACATTAAATCAACAGAGAGAAAAGTCAATGTGTGTACTGTGCACACTGAATGCGATTCCATTTGACAAACAAATATATATTTATTTAAAACTGAAAAAGCTCAGTGGGGACTTCTGAAATTTGCAGCCTGAAGTCCGAAGTCTAAAATTACAGTTCAGAATAGGTGCCAAAAAACTCAAACGCGAAATGCCAATCAATCTGTCATAATAAAAATAACCCAACCACATTCAAAATGGCCACCACAAAAACTCATAAAACCTAGCCCAAATATTATTGTTACTTGAAAAATCACAATTTATGTCTAGTTGATCTTATTATAATTAGCCCGTTGTTGTTTTCTACAGGTGCCTGTTGGTAAGCCCATCAGTTGGTGAGCTGAGATGACTCGTCCTCTGCACTACTACATGCTGTACTGGCTGCTGAGTCAGGTCTCCATGGTAACGGGTACAGCTGTTGTCTCCCTGGTACAGACTTCTTACATCGTACACGAGGATGCGGCGGAGGCAGAGTTCACCGTACAAGTACAGAGAACAGGGGCGGCTGCGAGCTTCATCAGCGCGGCCATACAGGTAACAATTCTGCTGTGCAATGACAGAATTATACAATGGAATCAGCAAAAACCTAATTTGCTAATGTCACCCTTTACAACATGTACCGGTTGAGCACGCACTCCCCTAATTGAAGGTCGAGAGCCTTCCTTGAAGGTCGAGTTCTGTCAAGTTACCTAACTCAGTGACCATTTATGAATACACTCAGTTGATGTTTGATACATTCAATCAGCTATTTATCTGATGAGAGCGTCTTTATGTTGCACCACCTCATATTAACCATCTGTGATGATGTGAACTTTCATAACATTCAGCTAGTATAATACGTTATGTTGCGTTCTAACCCGAAATATAGTGTAGAGTGAAATCTTCTCACCTACAAAAATGAAACGCATAACTAATGCTGGTTTAATGTTGGGCCAGCGTCGCAGATGGTGAGCCAGCAATAAACCACCTTTTCGTTTACCGATTGCTCACTTAACGTTGACCCGTCGTCGCAGACGGTGGACCAACATTGAGGCAACATTGGTTCGCGGCCATACATGTAAACATAAGATGAAACCAGAAATCCCGATATGTTCGTCTGTCAGTACGCTTGTGAAAATACTTGTAAAAAATGCGAAGAATTATACAATAATGCTCTCCCATCACCAAGATACTTGGGCTGTAGGCCTACGAGCTCTTTCAGCAACCATCTACTTCAGCTGTACTAGCTCTTCCAACACCCATCTACTTCAGCTGTACTAGCTCTTCCAACACCCATCTACTTCAGCTGTACTAGCCCTCCCAGCACCCATGTACTTCAGCTGTACTAGCCCTTCTAAGACCCATCTACTTCAGCTGTACTAGCCCTTCCAACACCCATCTACTTCAGCTGTACTAGCCCTTCCAGCACTCATGTACTTCAGCTGTACTAGCCCTTCTAAGACCCATCTACTTCAGCTGTACTAGCCCTTCCAGCACCCATCTACTTCAGCTGTACTAGCCCTTCCAACACCCATGTACTTCAGCTGTACTAGCCCTTCTAAGACCCATCTACTTCAGCTGTACTAGCCCTTCCAGCACCCATCTACTTCAGCTGTACTAGCCCTTCCAACACCCATGTACTTCAGCTGTACTAGCCCTTCCAGCACCCATCTACTTCAGCTGTACTAGCCCTTCCAACACCCATGTACTTCAGCTGTACTAGCCCTTCCAGCACCCATGTACATCAGCTGTACTAGCCCTTCTAAGACCCATCTACTTCAGCTGTACTAGCCCTTCCAGCACCCATCTACTTCAGCTGTACTAGCCCTTCCAACACCCATGTACTTCAGCTGTACTAGCCCTTCCAGCACCCATCTACTTCAGCTGTACTAGCTCTTCTAACACCCATGTACTTCAGCTGTACTAGCCCTTCCAACACAAATCTACTTCAGCTGTACTAGCCTTTCCAGCATCCATCTACTTCAGCTGTACTAGCCCTTCCAACACAAATCTACTTCAGCTGTAATGGCCCTTCCAACACCCATCTAATTCAGCTGTACTAGCCCTTCCAGCACCCATGTACATCAGCTGTACTAGCCCTTCCAACACAAATCTACTTCAGCTGTACTAGCCTTTCCAGCATCCATCTACTTCAGCTGTACTAGCCCTTCCAGCACCCATCTACTTCAGCTGTACTAGCCCTTCCAGCACCCATCTACTTCAGCTGTACTAGCTCTTCCAACACCCATCTACTTCAGCTGTACTAGCCCTTCTAACACCCATGTACTTCAGCTGTACTAGCCCTTCTAAGACCCATCTACTTCAGCTGTACTAGCCCTTCCAACACAAATCTACTTCAGCTGTACTAGCCTTTCCAGCATCATCCATCTACTTCAGCTGTACTAGCCCTTCCAACACCCATCAACTTCAGCTGTACTAGCCCTTCCAGCACCCATCTACTTCAGGTGTACTAGCCTTTCCAGCATCCATCTACTTCAGCTGTACTAGCCCTTCTAACACCCATCAACTTCAGCTGTACTAGCCCTTCCAGCACCCATCTACTTCAGCTGTACTAGCCTTTCCAGCATCCATCTACTTCAGCTGTACTAGCCCTTCTAACACCCATCGACTTCAGCTGTACTAGCCCTTCCAGCACCCGTGTACTTCAGCTGTACTAGCTCTTTCGACACCCATGTACTTCAGCTGTACCAGCCCTTCTAAGACCCATCTACTTCAGCTGTTCTAGCCCTTCCAGCATCCATGTACTTCAGCTGTACTATCCCTTCCAGCACTCATGTACTTCAGCTGTACTATCCCTTCCAGCACCCATCTATTTACCCTCTACTAGCCCTTATTGCACCCATCTATTCACTCTCTACATAAACCCTTCATAGCATCCATTTACTTAAGCAGAACAAGCCCTACCAGCACCCTGCTATTTAAGCCCTTCCATCACCCATTTATTTAAGCTGTACTAGCCGCCCAGTACCCATCTATTTAAGCTGTGCTAGCTCTTCCAGCACCCATATATTAAGGCTGTACTAACCTTCCCAGTACCATCTATTTACTGTCATAATAATTCCCTTTCAGATGTGAACTGGTACCACAACTCACGCCCAATAGATTCATAGAAATGATGCGATTTTATGAATTACAGAAGTGTAATATCACAAGTGAAAGCTCAGAACCTTCTTATTGTGATGGATAATGCTATTTTTATTCAATAAATTTTCAAATGCCATGTGGTGAATAATTATGACGAGGAGCTTGAAGGGTTTAAATACTTGATTTAAGAAAATTATTATGTGTATTAAACATAGCGGTTTTGCGGCGTGATGTTATGCCATTATAAAAAATACGAATTTGAGCGTGATAGTTATCATTAAAAACGATTAACAGTTGCAAAACGTTGTCCTTGATCAAGTCAAGTCAAGTAGGCAAAACTACCACCATCTGTACACCCATGGTATTCACTCCAGTAAATCCAATCAATATACTACACGAGTAAACAGGCTTATAATATAATCGATTGTAACGGGGTCTAGAGCTGGTGCCCTGCCCAGTGAACACAAAAAATTTGTATAACATATATACAATGTTGGACCTGTGTGGGCATAGAACATGGCGTCTATTTTGTAAACATGACTGAAAGTATATCACTGCTGAAAATTCAATAATTTGGTTAGATAGTAATTTGGTTAAAAAAATTTTTTTTAATTAGAATTAGTATGTAATCGCTACATGATATTATTTAAATTTTACCCACTTGAAGTTGTTTCTCACTTCCGCGACCCGAAATTGTAAGTGAGTACATGCATAATTTGCATCAAAATATAGGCTAATTTAGCAAATTTAATGCTCATTTCTCTTACATTACAAATCTTCTTGTTGAAGAAAAAAAGGAAGGCTTATAACGGCCGATCAATAGGCCCCAGTATGGCACTGTGTCACATATTCACACCCGCCGGGTAAATAGTCAGCAGCAGGGCGTAAATCTAACTTTACGCCCTGGAAACGTCTTGTTCTTGTTTTGCTCAGCCCCACCCGTGTCATTTGATCCTGAATGTGGCCTCAACAAATTGCCGTCCAACTATATATATTGTTATATATTCCTTTCGTGTTATTAGCATGTTGTACTGATTAATGAGGTGTATTGGTGAATGGAGGTGTGTAATGTCTGTTACGTATGCCATAATGACAATTATGCAAAACAAACAATGGAAATTATCTTGGTTGCACAATATATTATGTGTTATTATCAATTGAGTGGGGCACTACTAGTGGGATATTGCTGTTTATGTGGGCGTAATAGTTGGCTATCAGCCCTACTCGCAGGGCTGATAGACTATTTGTGTGTACGCTCGGTTGCCTGCCTAGTGGGCTGCTACTCTCGTGTACGTGAGCTGCCATGGATGTACAGTTGCGTGCCAGCTCTATGCTAGTAGTGTTGATTGACCTGACGTGGAAAGGCAGGGGGTCGCCAGTTTACTGGGCTACTATGCAGGCTGACACCTGTTTGAAGACCAGTGAGCTGTGATGGTTAGTTTCTGCGTAGCCATGTAGGCCTATGCTGTAGCCTAATTGTAGACAAATGAAAAATATGTTTTCAAGATTCGGCGGATAAGTGATAATAATAGTAATAACATGATTTTGTAGGGTGGTAGACATTTTAGTGTCCCAACGCAGATGCCAGCAGCCCTCAACTTCGTCTCAGGCCGCTGGCATCTGCGTCGGGCCAAACAAAGTGTGTATCGCTTTGAAAAAATCATGTTATTGTTATATTATTATGTTCCAACAAATACAAAACCCGTATCGTTTTATTGGGTGCCAATATATAAACTTACTCAAATTAGTCTATGCTACGAGCAGCTATCAATATGTTGTGGGTCTGTACGATCATTGTAACTGGGATAAGGCAAAACAGTATACAGCATCATTGTATATACGTCTGACTGAAATGAAAACTTGGCAAAATACCTATATACTAAATAAATAACAGCCTTTGCTAACAGACCTAGCCTGCTCTTAAGGGCTGGCATTTCTTTGCATGATATTGCAAGATAATACCTCAAAGATTCAAAAACAAAATGATTACAATTTAGAAAGATACGGGAAGAAAATGCGAAAGTTTCAGCATCCGTGCTAATTCTACCTGTATTTTTCACAGATTATTAACTATGCAGAGCATGGCGGCCATGACTTTGTGGGTACCTCCCAGGCAATAATCATACCTCCAGGTACAAAACAACAAGTCTTTGACGTGACCTTCACAACCAATGATGATGACAGCCCGGAAGAAGACGAGACGTTCACCTTTGATCTGGAGGTCATAAATGGTGACGGCATCCTTGGAAGTCTCACAACCACTACTGTAACTATAGTGGCTAATGACAACGCGTTTGGCATTTTTGGATTTGCACAGGTATGTTTTCTATATTTATTTACTAGCTTTTCAGCTTATTAACGTAGTGTATTGTCATTACTGAAATGTAATTCTATCCTTGCAGCCCTAGAATAGTTATTTTTATTCAATTGAAATTGTGTCTTGCTACCCACAACTTAAAGTGAGTAAAAATCACATACATGTCTAAAATTTGAACAAAATCATAGGCCTATGCAAATATAGCAAATTAATACGCATTTATCTTTTATTGTTTAATTGTTCGAAGGTAACACATAAAGTTCAAAACGGCTGTAAAAGTTATTATCTTATAAAGAGTTTATATACAGGTATGTCATTTTATTGGTGTGTTTGGCAGGATGAGCCAGAGTATGTGGATGAGATTTCAGGTGATCACCAGGTGGGGGTCAAGGTGGTGAGAAGCGCTGGTGTTCTAGGCAATGTCAGACTGTCATTCCAGGTAATTTTTATACATTACATAATTATGAAAGGTGTTTAAATAGTAGATTTATTTCTTCAAATTACGCACATTTGAAATAGTATAGTGGGTTGTGGAAGTTCCAGTAGTGTTAGATCACTTGTAGACACTGGTATTTAAACAGTGCCACTTTCGTGATTACAATAATTGTTGTTGTAATTCCGTGAATCTAACATATTTAAACTATACATGCACGATCAAATCATTGCTATTAAGGGATACATCTCCACCCGATATTTAACACGATTAAGGTGGGATGTATCTTTCTTATTTAAAATGAAAGACACAAAGTTGCATTGACCATATTTTCTCCATTTATAACGAACTAGAGCCTAACCATATATTACACATAATAATATCTAAGTGGAAAAATCAAGATTACTTTTTTATAAATGAGAAAAGCACAGGCCATCGTAGTTTCGTAGATGAAATATAGGTGAAATTATCACAAAAATATGAGGAATGAATTTCTTGACCCTGAATCACACAAAAAACATAAAATACACATATCTGTGTGGTGAATCAATCGAGTTATAATGTTTATTATTGTGTGTGTTATTACAGGTGACTGGTAGTGAGGGAGGAATAGCCGGCGATGACATCCAGCCTACAGTGGGCTTGCTGGAGTTCTCATCAGGTCAACCCGAGAGATACATACAACTGACAATCAAGGCAGATCTGGTAAAACTAAAACAACATACATTCTACAGCACATGTTTTTATATGGAATAATTACCATGTAATGTGAACATAGTTATGTAAAATAATTACGTGCAGTGCACATTTCAAAGTGTTAAATTATATTATTTCAACTGAGTTGCCCCAGGATGGCCTTAGAGAACTCTATGAATCAATTTTATGAAATTTGTGTGAATGATAAATTCACCAGACCTTGTAATGCAATTCGTTTGCGATCAGTTACACATTGGATCAGCCACCCAAACACTGTCAAAGAGAATTTCATGAAAATTTCTGCAACGATAACATTGTTATGGCGCCACTTGGCCTGAAAATGATGCCACCTCCTACCACAGCCCATAATTATGTGCATGTCCAATAACGATTATAAGGGGAATCGTGTTCCTCAACACTGTGATAGTTTCAATGTGTATTCAGCTTCACTACTTAGACTTAGGCCTTTTAAATTGTCGTGTTTTTTTCAAATCAAAATGTTTGCAGGGTAAATATAAATAAACTATATTAACTTGTTACCTTGTTACTAAACAGCCTCATTTTCTACCATATATTTACTTGTCAAATAACACAGTTTACATCTGTATAGGAAACATTTATTTATTGATGGACTCCGACGGCTAATGATATTTCACATTTAAAATAATGAAGAGAAACAAACATTACTAAAACTCAGATGTTAATAATAAACGATAACACTGGACAGCCTTGTATGCGAATTGAACTGTTTCTATTATAACGAGTTTAAGGAAAGTTTTAATTGTGAAAGTGTTTGCTCCTGGACAAACACTTGTAGATGTATTGATTGCACGTGATATTTTGCTTTACATCTTATCGTATCTTAGAATAAACTAGAACAGGAGTTACCGAACTCCAAGGCCCGGCTTTAGTATGTTTGAGTGTTATAGACATAAAGTCGGCTTAATATTTTCTAAACATAACAGTGTATATTGGTCTTCCTCATGGGGCAGAATCCTGAATGTTCAGGATATAATCAGAGATTGTTCATTAGTAAAATATCTGATATAATTAGGGAAAGAATCAAGAAGACAAGTTAAAATATATCTCCAACGTGTATTACTTCCACCACCATCGCCGGTTCTGGCCAACATTCATCCACTACTTGCATACGATGTACCTCGTACAGAGAATGTAGGCCTACCCATCAAATTCCGGTTCAATGTTGGGCCAGCGTCGCAGCCCATTGCTGGTTCAATGCTTGTCAATCGTCTACTACCGTCCACTACGCTGGTCCAGCACTAGTCCATCACTGGGTTTGCTGTTTACTTTGTGTAAACACGTGGCATTCACCGAATGCTGTTCTAATGTTGACCCACAGTCTTCGAAGCTGGCCCGACATTGAAACACCTTCGGGTGATTGTACCGTGTTTTCTGACTGCTGCATGCAGGTGACTATGTTGGTGACGTTTTTATCCCGGCTCCAGAAACACCAGACAACACGATACATTGGCCCAATGCTGATGTAATGCTGAGCCACTGTCTGCGACGCTAGGACAACATTATTCCAATCAAAACCTTATAAGCTCTAATCACTCCATTTAATCGTGAAGGTATATGTTTTCTGAACACTTTTTAAAGACGCAAGTACATGTTTAACCTAGGGACCTCAAACGTTATATTGCACATATTTATAAGGACAGGTGTACAGAAATGTCAACCGTTTCCCACACACAGCACCCCTCTTTCCCCTAAATAGGGCACAAACTCAGGCAAAATAAACGTAATAGGGTTTTTCAAATCCAATAGAAACACTCTCCTTCAGACGTTTTGATGTATACAACATCTTCCTTCTTTTGCGGTGACTGTCGGTGACTGTCCTCGGCCTCCCAATCCCGGACTTTCGTTTTTGTTTATTTTTAGGCACATCGCATGCTGAGGCTGAGTCCGTCATCTTTTAGTTTAACACAAATTGAGGAACGGCCCCGTTTTGGATCGAGCGATATCTAACGTCATACTCGGAGAACACCTGGGCTGGTGCTCTAATTAAGCTTGTTTCAATATTTGAATTCCTTTTTTCAGACATGCATATCTTTAATTAAATCTGATTCTTATACCTCGTTCAACTGTAAATACGCGACCCAAAATTTAAAAGACTTATGCCAAGTACAGAGTATATTAGCCTATACATTATCAATTATATGGCATTAAATTGTGCCATTCTGCCATAGATCTGCCTGATTGAGTCGCTAAATTTAATATGCTACCGGCCTACGGCCGGGCCTAATAAACGTGATAGGCCACCGGGCCTAAATATATCCTGGATGTCGAATGTAGTAAGGCTGTTGCCGACCTGTATTTGACCTCCTTTGACGCACACAACACTTTCATTTACAATTGCACTAGCTTTAACCCGTGCTTACACACGAGTAAAGCTAGGCTCCATATCTGTGAAGAATTAACAGATGCATTTAGGATTTATAGTCATGGGCATACTGCATTTTGTGAAAAAGTGATAATTTGTCATCATCTGACTTCACTCCAGCCACTCAGATAACTGCAGTTATTAAGCCCAACGTTATTTCAACATGGGGCCAACATCTCAGATTACGTTGAATGTGGACTTGATAATAGATCTAACGTACTTGAAGCACAATTTGGCGAAATATCACCTGGCTACTGGCTATCACTGTATTGCCCACACATTATATTAACCTTTATATTGAGAGGATCGACTTTAGACGTCAAAATCTGACATCTATGGACGGCAGATTCTGTCGTCTAACGTCTATTCCCGCAAATGAAGCGAATATAGCTAACTAAGATACTTATGATGATTTCAAATTGAAAATGACCCTTTGGTCTCAATGGTTTATATAAACATATTTCGCATGACGGTATACACCTTTGGTCGTGCCCATGAGCACATGTCATTAGGTGAAATGAAAATGAAATGAATCGGGCTTTAGGCCACCTTTGTGCACATATAGGCTAAACTGGGCCAGGAGAACCTCCTGAGGATGGTGAGATGATTGAGATGACACTGTCCTCCAGACACAGGATTCGAAATTCGAGCCCTGGCGGTCTGAGGCCGAGCACGCTACCTCTCGGTCACGGAGGCTCCCCACAATACTAACTTTCACACGTGGATGGGGAAGAAACAATTTTGTTTCTTTCAAACCGCCGAGACCGGGAACCGAACCCCGGACTCTGGCGTGAAAGGCAGCGGTGCTAACCACTACCCTAGGGCCCCCGCCCATTAGGTGAAATGGCCTACATATTTTTTTGTGTGAAGAGCGTTAATAAAAAAAAAATAAGAAAACATCATGTAGGAACTTGTAATATAGCGCGTTCTTCAGATCTAATGTTACTGCTGAAGGAGAGCTATATACATATATAGGTGGACAGAGATAGCGATTAACTAAACCCTTGTAACGCTCAATTATTTTTGTATAAAGCATGCATGGAGACCAGACCAAAGGGTCATTTTCAATTTATAATCACCATAAATGTTTTTCTGAGTTCTTTCTGCTTCATTTGAAAACCTATGTTATGGGTCTATGGCCATTATAATCTTTTGTTAATTCTTTCGGTGCGGGGACCGTCTTCTGACGTCTACAGACGTCAGATTCCAACGTCCAAAGTCGATCCCCGCACTGGGTTAATTGACTGACGTGAACGTTTAAACTAAGAAAACGTATTCTACTATAATAATATGTGTACAATGAGTGTTTATATTTGTGTATATAAAGCATACAAATACATTTTTTTTTGTCCAGATCCCAGAAGAGGACGAGGAGTTCCTGGTGTTTCTAACAGGTGTCACTGGGGGCAGCTCAATCAGCCAATCTGCCAGTCGTCCTCTAATCAATCAATCACTCAGTGAGCTACAGCTAGTAATCAGAACTAACGATGCACCAATCAGATTTGCTCAGGTAAGTTGGAATAGCTAAATAAAAAAAAATATATTATTGTTTATTAGTTAATTGGCTTATTATTAGATTTGGCATGTCGATATGATAATTACGGTTTGTTATATTTGCGCTAGACTACCAGCAGAAAATAATCAGTACACTTTTCAAAAAATTGGAAAACATCACTAGGAAAGGGACAACACACATCCACCTAAGTTACCAAAACAAACATTTTCACATCACTTAACAAAGTAGGCAAGAAGTTGTTTCCTCAACTTACCTAATACAATTATAGCTCACATGTTTCGAAAGCAAATTTTTGTTGCTGAGTTTTCTCAACAAAATATTTATTAAAAAGTAATAGCCCTACCTCAACTTACCACGTATATAATTTATCTGGTTGACCCATCAGGCACAACATTATTAATATATTATTTCTAAGAGCTCTCCTGCTATATCGGTATTTTAAATTAATAGGCCTAAGTATTATTGTCATTGTAAAGGGTATTGTCGCATCATTTGAGGGCTTCTTGTCAAATCTATGTAAATGGTGAATTTATGTGTTTTAGCCTTTTAGGAAGCAGAATAGATATAATATTAGTAATATAAGTCAATGTATTTATTTCAAGACATCATTGTCAGATTTGATCTAATAAAAATAACCCAAATTTGATATTATAAGAGTAGGGAATAGTCCCGATTTTGAGCTTCTTTTTTTGCGATATCGCCACGATTGTACAGAAAGCGACGTAAATGAATATAAGTCCCACGAGCTGTTACCAGGGTCATTTGGTCAATAGGGCGCAAATCTTCCAAGTCGGCCTCAAATTACCCTTAAAGCGTTAAATTAAATAATTTAAATTTTCAGTCACTTGAAAGTTGTGTCTCGCTACCGCGACCCACAGCTTCACTTGGATGCAAAAACTCATATTTGTTTAAAGTGAGTCCGAACATTTCCAAATCTCGATTTTAAAACGCTCATTTCGTTCCCATTAACTGCGATTTAAAAGGTTAATAAAATGGATTAAAAACGGGCTCACACATTGATCTCCAAGCAATTTGTTTGTACATTATGAAGCATTTCACCTTGCTATTTATTGTTATTTGACTTTTATTGTTACAGGCGGAGTACCGTGTGGATGAGGGTCGCCATGACAACCAGCTGAGGTTAACAGTTTACAGGGGTTTAGCTGAAGATGGTGAGAGTTTTCTCGGACCCCTTGTGAACCCTGCCACAGTGGCGTTCGAACTGTGGTCAGGAACAGCTGTCATTGGTTTAGATTTCATCGGGGTTAACGGAAGTGTGGGGTTTACAGCCGGCAGCACAGAGACCAGTATGTCAATCACTATCAGGTAGGCGTGACCTTCACTCAATGAATAAACAACGTTGCTTCAAATCCTCTAGTTTTAATAATAAAACTTCATTCGGTCGAATTAAAAAAAAATAGAACTGAACTTGTTATTCCATAATTGATGTGTTTATTGTTATCACTGAAGTCTACATTTTTATATTTAAAGAATAAAAAGGTTTTTGTGGAGATGATGTGTAAAGGATAACGTTACCAACTGACACGCCAGAGTTTAGAGTTAGCTCCATGCTCTCGTTATTTATAAAAAACCTTTGTTCCCTTGTTCACTCGTAAGTCTAAACTCAATATTGTGGGCAGCCTCACACAACCGAGAGGTAGCGTGCTCCATCCTCAACAGTCATGTGAGACAACCTAAATGTACTATGTTAAATTAAAATAATTTGAACATTATATTTTGATAATAATAGTAACATAGTTTGGTCCAGAATGTAGGCCTATTATTCTGATGCCCTTCTCGTAGAGTTTGATCCCTACCAAGGTCACTTGAGTTCTTGTACCCGCATCGGGATTAGTTGACCTTGGTAGAGGTCATATGTGTCAAGTAGGACTACAAGTTAACCCTTTATCCGCTAAGTTGTCTAATTTAAATTGTCACTCACTTGAAGTTGTATCTCGCTACCGCGACCCACATCTTCGAGTGGGTGAAAATTACCCATATTTGCAAATCTTGATGTTCAGACACATTTAATTTCCAATAACTATAATCTAACCTGCTGCTAAAACAGATTAATACCGATTATAGTCGTGCTTAGCGCCTAGCGGGTAAACCCTTACGCTGTCGATTTTTCGATCAATTCGAGCTGCATTTATTGGTCTGATTTTGCTCGGAAACGTATTTATGCGGTCCCGGCAGCAAAAGGGTTAACACAACGTTCTCCGGACACACGTTATTGCTATATTCAGACATTGAGTGTTTCTATTGTGTAACAGGAGTGATTCCTTGCCGGAGGAGTCTGAGTATTTCACGGTGGTCCTGCTGGATGTATCGGGGGATGCAGTGCTGGTCTACCCATCACAAGCCACGGTGATTATCAGTGCTAATGATGATCCTAACGGAGTGCTCAGTCTGCAGACGGAGGGAGGACTTCTCTACCCTACAGTACAGGTAAGTAATATACAAACAAGATCATGATTGATCATTAACCCGTTATCTGCAATTGACACATACTTCTCACAAAATATTTCGAGTTAACCCTTTCCTGCTGAATTGTTTGTATTGTATTTTTCCTTTTTTAAATATACATTCTCTAAATTGAATTATTTGACTAACTGAGCATCTACCACAAACTGTATCATCCATTTCAGTGACATATTAATCAGTTATTTGGATTAAAATCTGCTTGAAACTGTATATATATCCGGGCGTAGCAGGACAGGAGTTACCAAAAAGGCCTACTTTTAGACTAGCTTTATCCTCATTATTTTCAATCCAACGAGCATAAAACGGCATCTGTAACGTCACGTGAATTCTTTTTAAAGATGGTTAGCTCTGTGTTGAAAAGAGCAAATTTGGACACGAAATCATTTTTTCGTGAATCTGGTACAGTTGTGTAAATCACATTAATCACGGCACTCATTGTCAAAACTTTTAGCCAGTTATAATGCGAGGTAAAAATGTGATACAGCCATCTGGTGTGGTTACAAAGATAGATAGGTTCACTAGGGTCAACAGATCAAAAAGAAAATCTGAATGTATATTCTATTATTTTGTAGTGCTATATTTTATATTTGCTCTATACAGGTGAATGAGGACGTCCAGCCGGCAGTAGCTGTGTTCACAGTGGTCAGGAATGGGGGTAGCTTTGGCACGGTGACCGTGTCCTGGGAGCTAGTACGTAATGACTCATCCGGGCAACCAGTCGCTGCCGACGTCACTCCTGATAGCGGAACAGGTAAAACACAGATCCATAACTGATATTCAACATACTATTGACCTCCTTATTAATCATTTGAATTCCAGCTTCATAAATTTTAATAAGCATGATAAGTAGACCTTTGTGGAATGAACAACTTTTTTTTAAATCGATCCTGATAATGTCATATGTTATGGGACCAAAGTACGTCTGGAAGCCTAACTGTGCTAACATTTAAAATAGATATATTTTGTTATTCTACAATACCTTACATCAGTGTGAGTGTGTTTCAGTGTGAGTGTGTTAAAACTCAAAATAACACAAGAGGACTCTATTGATGCATTTTATGAAAGTCATATATGTACATGTACACATACAGGTGTGATATCACAAAGTAATACCCCAGAGTTTTATGAAAATTATTCGGACTATCATTTTACGGTCACTTACATGTTGGAGTCGCCACACAGACGGATATTATCAAAAACATGTTCACGTATATAGCAACAATAATAAAATCTGTTTGAGATTCAACGTCTTTATCCATATTTAACAGCACTCAATCCATTGCCTTATATGGTTGCACCTGGTGCCGCACAGCGATTCACGTGAGTGTCAAATTTAGTATTTTATTTCTTTTTTCCCATCTGATAGTGATATTTGGAGCAGGTGACAGAGAACAGCAAATAGTACTGAGCGTCGAAGATGATGTCACACCAGAATCTTCACAGCTTTACGTCATCCGCTTACAGCCAATCACAGCCACAGGAGGGTCACGCGCAGAGGGTATACTTGAGGGCCATCTGGTGATTGAGGACAGTGATCAGGCACATGGTGTTGTTCAGCTCACCAGGGACGAGGGACAAACTCTCAGCACAGTGAGAGGAAATTATATTAGCAGTTTTCTGACTATGACATTATTTTCAAGTCACATTGTCCAATTTACTAATTTATGCTGTCTCTTCACATAATTATATGCAGCATGTGAATTTGAATTTCGCCACATTCTTTTATATTTAGGCCTACATTGATACTAAAATATGGATTTAAAAAAAATAAAATATGTTATTACCTTTGTGGTGGTAATTGCTGCACCAATTCACAGACGAGAATGAGAGTAGAAAGTTGGGATTCTAAGATGGTTAAGGTATCTGGACCAAATTTAAACGGACCCTTGTTATCAGTTGTTGCTGACAGAGTCTATTAGTAGTCTCGGATAATCTGATAATACTTTACCCCGGTATTGCTCTACAGTGTGTAGTTTCAATGATGGGCAAACCTGTTTTGATAATTACATTGTATTTTTTGTATTTTTTCAGAGTACGTCTCCACGCCGCTTGTACTTGTCTTTAGAGAGGGCTGGTGGTACTCTAGGCATTGTTAGGGTGACCTTCAACGTAGAATACATTGTGGATGAGGTGGTTCAGACGGGTGAGTTAGAACTTATGTCTAGTCGTCCACAAATGCTGCATATCTAACTTACTATGAAATTGAAATGTCATAGTGATTTTTAATATATATTCATCACATATATATCTCATATATATATATCTATATCTCAAAATATACTGGATTGAAATATATTGAATACTCGTGAGCATATCTTTTTTTTCTCAAGAGGTGAATACATGTATTGTGGTAATACTGCTATTTTTCTATAGTCATGTTGAAATATCATTATCTGGCAGTGTGATTAGCATACTTCTGCCTCTGTGTTTATTCTTAGCTCGGCTCATTCGATATTTGTAACCATCCTTCTACTTTCTTCACTACTGAAAATAATCTCATTAATCAGTCTCTCTCCCGAACTGTGTGAATTACCCTCGTTTATTACACAATATAATATATGTTCTATTATAAATATTATAAAATTTGAAATATGTCCTTGACATTGTCTAATGCATGCTCAAGCCAACACATCTACATCCAACAAATTGTTATGAAATTTACATTTCTTCAGTAAATTGTGTAGGCCTATATGGTCAAAGGCTGTGCCCTCAATTGATATAATCTAATGAAATAGTATCCCTGTAAGCATGTGGCTCAGGTTTCAGGTTCAGGTTATTGTTGTTTAACCACCATAAGGATACATTGCATATAGAAACACATCGTGGAACATTTTTGCCCATTTATGCCAGATGCCTGACTTGTCGGCACTGGGGGAAAATGGTTAAAGGAATGTACTGGGTGAACTTGAATAGAAATTCTAACTTAATTTTGAAATTATGCAGTTGATTCAAAAATCGCCAGGATTTGAAATTCAAATCCCCAGTCTGTGGATTCTTTTGGATATTTGCCTGATCCCGTTTAGCCTGTTCATAATAATGGCATAAAACTTACCTATTGATGAATTCATTCTTTATACATTCATTCATTCATTCATTCATTCATTCATTCATTCATTCATTCATTCATTCATTCATTCTCAACATGAAAAACTGTACTTTTGTATTGAGTAGGTATGATTTCATAATAGTCTTCTATTTACAGGTCCCGTCTTTACATCTGAGATGCCTGCATCCACCAGTATACCAGACGGCCAGACAGGGCACAGCTTTGACGTCAGCATTCGTGACCAGACATTCCTACAAGTGGGAGGTTACTTCAAGGTCACTCTGACTGATATCTCATTAGCCAGTGGTAAGATTAGCACGGTTCTGTATTTATCTGTAATCACCATTCTACTGCCTCCACCATCGATATCACTGTCATTAAACAGCGTCCCCCACGAACTGTGTGAGAGTCTCTGATTTAATACATCTATGTATCTAATTGTTCTCACATAAAATAAATGTTAGTTATCAGAAATATATTTTTAGAAATGAACTTTGTGCTGCTGATTTGTTTCTATGTTCATTCATTTGAAGCTGGAATTGCTAACGTATTTTCCAGCTTCAAATGATATAAAATAGTTATATTTATGAAATCATACAATATTAAATGTTTTGATTAACAGACCATGTTCCCAATTCCAGTGGCATTTCAATAGGTTAGAAACTTCCTTGAAACCGTACAGCAGCACGAGGTTTAAATAATGGAGGATCAGCTATCGCCTTTTGACTTTTCACAGGGGTATTATTACATCATAATAATTAGAGTAAAACCCTGTTCTTAGATGCCCATCAGTGTCCGTACCGCCGTAAACCGGTACCTTATCATTACGTTATTTTGTCGTAGCGTCTAGTGTAGGCCCTTCTACCAGCCCTGTGCTTGGATGCACATCAGTATTTGTAATTATATCATGTTTGTCTTTTGATGTTTAGCGTCTAGTGTAGGCCCGTTTACCAGCCCTGTTCTTGGAGACAGAGTGACGGTGGAGGTATTGGTGACGTCTGAGGCGGCTAATGGTGAGGTGGGGCTGTCCAGCACCCAGCCTCAGCGTATACAGGAGCCAGAAACAGGCAGTAATACCAGGAAGGTGCGTACAAACAAGGAATCTGTACCTGTAAACACGGGACATTCACACGATGATGTTTCAATTTTGGGCCAGCGTCGAAGACGGTAGGCCAAAATTGGAAAACATCATTGGATGAATGTCCCGTGTTTGCTGGGTGGGGCCCCATAGATTCTTTGGTACAACATGCAGAACCAAGTATCATATTCCACTACGAAATAAAATACAACAAACTGACCGTACAATTGGTCCGCTGATTCTATCATGTGATAGAATATGACACCGTTTATTTTTCACATATTCTATGTGGAGCTCACTATGCACCATTTTCTATCCTCAGCCCTTTCAGCGACCATTACCATAGGTATTCAAATGAAGCAGAAAGAGCTGACTAAGACATTTATGATGATTTCAAATTGAAAAGAAAATTTGGTCTCCATTTAATGTGTCCTTCAAATAGAACAATTTGAAAGGAAAAGGAACATTAAATTTACCGGGTGTGTTTGAATTCAAATTGTGCATATGTGAGATATTTAAACACTTGAAGTTGTGGGTCGCGGTAGCGAGACTCAACGTTGAGTGGGTGAAAAAGTCAATTTCATTAGTTAAATGTTCACCTATGAAAACCCATATGGTAATACAACTCTGCAAAGGATCTTTAATATAACATGGACCCAGTGTACATATGTACATGTTCAACAGGGGTGTTTAACCTTGTAGTATAAATACATTCCTATTAAGCATGAGACAATGATCCGATGTTGGGCTGTTGTTGGTCCACTGTCTACGACGTCGGCCGAAGATTAGCCAAACATCGACTGAATGTCAACGTGTTTACAGGTTTACTATCGATGGTCTTTGACATACTGGTTGTGTTGTACAGGTGATGGTACCGCTGAAGAGAGACGGCACAAACGGCGAGGTGACTGTGTACTGGACTATTACTGGCTCAGGGGCCTATGGTGATCATGTGACCATCAATGACATAAGACCAATGGCAGGCTCCGTTACAATGCAATCAGGTTTGTGACTGAGCAGAGGTAGTGGGAAGGACATTAAGTATGGAATGCACAAGAGGGGGCTACTTTCCCTGCAGCGTTGCTGCAGGGAAGAAGGAGGTGGCTCAACGTCATCTCAATGCTAGGATTGAGCATGAAGTGATATGACATTGGGCCAAAGATCAGGCTAGAGGGGACTATCCAGGTTTCCCACTAAAGGTCTTAATATCTTGATTATCTTAACTTTCTCTCTCATTTCCATTCGAAAATGTAAGAGCATCTTAATTTTTAGCATCTAATGGAAGTCAGATAAAGCTAGGATATTCTTAATTATAAAAAATTTAGTGGGATGGGCCCCAGCACAAGAACCCCACCTTGCTTCTTGTGGCCAAGTACAGTAATCTACTCCACACCATATCCACTATCATGATTGTTACCAGTACAAATCGTAATATGGTCGTAAATTGTGCCTTGAAATATAAATGACCCTGTGGGTTAACTTATCTTATCTTATCGCTTATTTCTTATTAGAAAAGCTAAGATTTATCTTAACTTTTGTATCGAAAATAAAGAAAATAGGGAAAGCCAACCCTTACACCGATAATCACGGCTCTAATCGCTTTTAATTTGTTTTATTTTACAAACAAATCACTGATATTGTGAATGAAATGAGTGTTTAAACATCAAGGTTTGTAAATGTTTAGTCTCAAATTAAACAAATATTCGTAATTTTCAATCCCTTTTCAATCACCCGAAGACACAATTATACAAAACTATTTAGGCATTGAAAGGGTGAGCTAACCTACCACTCTAGTGGTCAGAAACACAACTTGTTTACAGTGCTTTCATTGTTGTAGGTCAAGATGAAGGTCAGATTCTCCTGGAGGTTTTACCCGATGCTGACCCTGAAACTGAAGAAGAAGTGACCCTTCTACTGACCAGAGTCGAACCCACGGCCACACAGCGACTGAAGCCACTCGCTGTACAAACGCGAATCACGATAGAAGAAAATGACCAGGCTGGAGGGATGTTCTCATTAGCGACAGATACCGACCCTGTGTACACACTACATGTAAGACAAGCCACTTGACATTGTGCGGTTTGGACAGCGTATATAAAAATGTATCCCTTTTTAAGCATATTTCAAACTAAATAAACTGTAACTATACTCGATAAAATAGTTCGTTGTAACACAGGGTTTCCACAGGCCTTGAATATCCTTGAATAGCCTTAAATTAAAAAAAAACATTTTTCAAGGCCTTGAAAAGCCTTGAATTTGAAAAAATATCTTGAAAAGCTTTGAAAAGTGATATTTGGGTTCGAGTTATTCATTGTTAAAATGTATTGTGGCTTTTGTTTGTCAAAGTCTAAAAAAATTGACAATATTGTTCTTGCTATCTTTACTATTTTTCTCACAAGGCGGAATGGAGACTAAAAATGGCAAAGTTTTTGTCATGACCCCCTGCTTTATGTTCGTGATAGGGCCTTGAAAATGGCGATATTTGGCTCTGAAAAACCTTGAATTCCACCAGCTTTTGTTTGTTTGAGCCATGTAACAACGCCAGTTTCAAATGAATAAAAAACAGGAACTAACAATTAAAAAATAATTCGATTCAATTCAAGAATAAGGAAATATTATGTTAAAATAATAATACACTTGCTGGAGTCATCCCTACCGATTATAATGTAATGATATTATTGCCTAATGGTAAGGTTTATTATATCTAATCACATGTAGAGTTTTACTACTTCGCACGCATCCTTAACCCTTACAGTGCGGGATCGACTTCAGGCGACAGAATCTGACGTCAGATTCTGTCGCCTGAAGTCGATTCCCGCACTGTAAGAGTAAAAATATGTATAATGACCCTATAGACCCATAACATAGTTATTCAAATAAACCGGAAATAACTAATCGAGTCATTTATCATGTTTATGAAGATTTCAAATTGAAAAAACCCCTCTTTTGTCTCCATTATTTATACAACCATAATTCAGCGCTTCCATGTTTAAAACATTATTTTCTGCAGGAAGACCAGGATTCCATCAGCCTGGTTGTAGTGCGTACAGGAGGCGCTCTAGTCACCCGGTTTGTGGAGCAGTACATCACACCAAACGGAGACGCAGAGTTCTACGGGGCGACCAATGTCCTCAGGTTCGATCCCGGAGAAGTAGAGAAGTCAGTGACCATCATTGCTAAAGGGGATGGTGTCCCTGAGGTGAGTGGGATATTGAATTATGTTACATGTATCAACTCACTCTGGGTTTCCTTAGATGATCTCAGACATCAGTTACTCTGATTGGCCCACACGTACTGTAAATATTCAATCACCGAAGTCCACTTTGTAAGATTAATGCCATATTAATAAGCGGCTATGCGGTTTATTACCACATGGCATATTTTAAATAAAACTGATTCAAAATTAAAAAGGATCAGCCATTACAATCAATAAGGTCATTCCTTCTTTTGATATATTATATTTGAGTATTTTATAAAACTGGAGTACTTGTATTCATTTATCTTGAAGTAGCAATTGCGTTAGCTTTTCACACTTGAATGTAATCGAAAATATTAACAAAAAGGTAGGAGAAGGTTGAACCAGGTATTGGGTAAGCTTTGCTGCGTCCTAATTTGGAATAACTTCAAAATTTGTAATACATTTTTACAAATTGAAGGCATATTGTAATTGCGTTCCAATGTGTAATAAACTATTACAAATTGGCACGCATTTGCGTTCCAATTTGTAATACACTTTGATGAATTGTCACATCTTTTGGATGACGCTCACTTGTGATTTAGGGGTAACGATATTTCCCTCTGAACAACAAATTTCGGTCGACTGTGGCCTTTGTCATACTTAATTCATCGGTTCAAGTTATTTTGTTTTTGAAACTTATTTTGTATTATATATTGTCAAAAATTTGCAATGTATTTGCGTTCCAATTTGTGATATCCTACACAGGCATCCCTAAGCTCAAACACTGGTTATTATTGACCTACTTGAATTTAAATATGTGTACATCACTCACAGACACTGTTGTATTATGTTTGTAGCTGATAGAGCAGTTTCAGTTACGTCTCCGTGGCTATGGTGATCTTCCTGGTGACATTGGAGGAGGCATAGATGTTACCAACATCACAGTGCCAGCTAATGATCACCCATACGGCGTCATCCACTTCATGTCGAACATAACATATGCCAGTAAGTGGTATAACATTGTATTTTAAGTCTTTTTTTTTTAAAAAAGTCATAATCCGGGACCCTCTATCTGAGATATTCTACTTCTTTTTAAATCAGCTAGATTTGGGAAATGTGATTAAGTAGCTGAATGCTAGGACGGCCGAACAGTATGACATTAAGATTGACATCCTGAAATACGTTTATTCATCCAAAGTCAATCATTAAATATTTGTAAACTTATACATTTATCATTGTAATGGATTGTGCTGTTTTCAGACATAAAATCATTAAAAGGTTTATAGTCTGATATCAAATCTGAAGACCTATCATTCGACTTTACATTTTGCCCCTGGTCACTGGACCTGTTCATTCGTGTGCCATTTCAACTCCACGAAGGGCATACAGACCTGCAGCCATTCCGGTGCATTGAACTTATCGTACATATTGCCATCTCTGTCCAACCAGGTACTCATTTGTTATCTGAGTCAAGTGAAGCATTTGGGGGTGAGGTGTCTTGCCCAAGGACATCGAAATAAGATTGGGAGGTGGGAACTGAGAAAAATTGAACTAAGCAGGGTTCGAAACCGCACGACAGGCAGCGAATTGGGCTAAGTTCCACGCGCTATCCATTGGGACTTATATAAACATCACTTTAATAGATGTCATTTAAACTTGTATATATATATAATTATCACTTTTATCATCACTTTTTTCTCAGATGAGACGTCAGATGTTAACGCCACAGCTGCGGTGACAGTGGTGCGGTCTATGGGGCGTTTCGGCACGGTGCTGGTACACTGGCGTCTGGGAGACGCTGTGAACTCCAGCATGGATCTCAGTCCCCAGACGGGATCTCTCACCTTCAATCCGGGTGTAGGTCAAATGGACATACTCATCACGGTCATCAATGACGGAGTAAGTGCTCCCAACATACACGAGGCGTTGGACCAGTGTTGTTTTAATGTTGGCCAATCGGCGTAGACGGTGGGCCAACATTATTACAACATTGTGTCAATGTATCTTGTTTTCTGTTTTTGTTAGTAGATTTACAGGATAGATAAAATTCACGATTATTGTGAACTGGAAAAACCTAACAATCTGCTTATTAGCTTTAAATTTCAAAATATCGTTGTCAGGTTCTGTGAATTAAAACTCTAGAAATTCTAACTAGAAACAAAGAAAATCTGATACAGTATTTTTTTCAAAATCAGCTTGTTATATTACTCATATAATACGTAGCGTCCTGTGCCGGTAAAATAAAACTCGGACTCGTTTATTATTTGTGGAGGCCGCCTACTTTTACTTTTAATTGTTTCCCAGCTACCGGAAGAAGACGAGGAGTTTCTAGTTCATCTGTACAGCACATCAAACGGAGCCATACTGGGGGATGACATCTCAACAACCCTTACAGTCCTCAAAAACGACGACGCTGTATATTTTAAAGGTGAATTGATACATATAGCTCATTACACTATGTCATACGTTCTGGAAAGAAATCTTTACCAGTTGGAGTCGACTCTATAGAGTGTAAATATATTATTTTAACAGCCGTGTAAACATAGCATATAAAGTGTATTGTAAATAGTAAACGTCCTAGTATATAAAATAAATAAAATATTTATTTTATTTACTGACACGGGCAAATAAACCTAGAAAACATGGAAATGACACCCCTTTCACGAATTATATGGACAAACTGGGAAATTTCACAGCAAAGGTATGGTACACATAGTTTGTATCTGGAAAAACACCTCGCCAGATGTGAAATCATTCCATGGAGCTGTAGGATAAAAATAGGCCATCAGAGGTGGGAATAGCATCCAGCGCCAAAGAACTCGTTTATTTATTGACAATTGTAATGGACACCAGAGACTCAATCAGACTTACAATCGGAAAAATAAAAGATGTCCGAGTTGCGGCCATTAAATCTCTTCCGTGTCATTTTTTAACTCGTTCCGGACTTTTTAAGGTGAGCATATGTGTTTCACAACATTAATAAACATCCGCAAGTATATGTCGCGATTACAACGAACAAGTGTAAGACGCTCCTTCTATATTTGTACTTCTGTATGTCCTATGAATATGGGGATTTATCTGGAATATTTGTACCTATATTCTTTCATAGGTTGAGTGAATGATATTCCAAGTGAGAAGTTCTTAAAGATCCATCCAACTGCGAAACGGGCATGCGTGGGACGGTGACGTGTAGGCCTACAGTAGATAATAGAGTACAGGCTGACTGCATTAATATCAGCAACTAAACTGATTACAAGATACTAATCAAACGAGACATCGACCCAATACTGTTTTGATGTTGGCCCAACATCTGCGATGCTGGCCCAGCATTGAACAAACCTTGGTGGAGTGTACATTGGCTGTCCTGTTAATACACATTCGGGGTGAACTGTTTCGCCAATGTCCTGCCAGTTTTAACAGTTGACTAGGCCTCTAATCAATTCTATCTTTATTGTTTTCTGTATAGAATTCTGTGCAACTCAAAGACCTTGACCTCCTCTGTTTTCACTGAGCTGGCTAATACAATGAAGTATGGGGAAGGGGTCTTATATAAGGTCTCACCACACAAATTCATTCGCGCATATCATTATAAAGTTTAAGAATGAGAAAGTTAGTCTCTTTTTAAAAATTGTGGCTCTTTGCAGCAGCTCCTGTGGTGATTATTACGGAAATATCATTTTGATACCAATTTAAATCGATTCTGTGATGTTTTGTTGTAGCAAAAGCATCGAAGTGATAAAAGATAGATCTAACAGGAAGTCCTTGCGCTGGCTGTAACAAGGCTCTTGTAAAAAACGAGGTCAATTTTATTCTAGGTCGCCCGGGGGAGAGTGGGGCAAGAGCTTATTCTAGGCTAAAATAGCAGGAAAGCAAGCAGATTCACATACCTTTTTTATTTTTTATTTTGAAAGAGAACAGCAGGATGGTTAAAATGATATATAGGGTTATTAACATTTCCCCATTTTAGGAGTGCTGGGAGGCCTGAGCGTATGGGTCATAATACATGTAAGTCTATGGGACGGGTATTATGTGTGGTGAGACGTTAAGGCCATAGTTCCAGAAAACACATTTTCGCGCCTGGGGGATGTTTTATTGCTACTAGACCATTAATTTTGCTCATTTATTATCACCAGGCAGCCAATTCAGCAAAAAAAATAGAATATAGACATGTTTTCTAGCGAATTTAACGAAACTAATTTGATAATGTTCAATTATGGCCCATATACCAAGCATTCGCCCATATAGCACTGAAACAGTTGTAAGTTCAACTTGGTTCTTCCGCTTCCCCGCATTGATTTTCTTGTCCTTTGGTATTTATACCTCTTTTGTTTGTGTGTATAATGTCCGTACATCACTATTCTGAAGAAATAAAATCATTTATTGCCCAATTTCAAGACGAGTCTCTGAAAAAATAGACAATCCCATACAGATGCTTCATGAAAATGGAAAATTATGTTGTAATATCGAAAAACGGGTCATTTCTCGAGATCTAGTAATAAACAGGGGAATTTCATTTTGCGTTTGTGTGCCTTCTGCTCATCGGAATTGGACAAGGTTTTCTTTTTCGATTTCAGAATAGAATGTATTTTCTAGCTCACTTGAAAAAAAATATTCCATAAACATGTTTATTTCCCTTAAGGTCTCACCACACAAATTCATTCGCGCATATCATTATAAAGTTTAAGAATAAGAAAGTTAGTCTCTTTTTAAAAATTGTGGCTCTTTGCAGCAGCTCCTGTGGTGATTATTACGGAAATATCATTTTGATACCAATTTAAATCGATTCTGTGATGTTTTGTTGTAGCAAAAGCATCGAAGTGATAAAAGATAGATCTAACAGGAAGTCCTTGCGCTGGCTGTAACAAGGCTCTTGTAAAAAACGAGGTCAATTTTATTCTAGGTCGCCCGGGGGAGAGTGGGGCAAGAGCTTATTCTAGGCTAAAATAGCAGGAAAGCAAGCAGATTCACATACCTTTTTTATTTTTTATTTTGAAAGAGAACAGCAGGATGGTTAAAATGATATATAGGGTTATTAACATTTCCCCATTTTAGGAGTGCTGGGAGGCCTGAGCGTATGGGTCATAATACATGTAAGTCTATGGGACGGGTATTATGTGTGGTAAGACGTTAACCTTGTTTTCATCGCGTGACGTCACTGCGTTTCACAGAATACAGATATTAGCACACAGTTCACAATTGATACACAGTTTGATTATACAATTGCAGGCTCAGTTTTTCCAATAGTCCGCCATGGGTAAAGCACAAGCTTTACACAGGCTAGAAAGGAATAAAGTTACTACTCTCAACTGACTGACCGAGTAACTACCTTCCACTGCTCCCGTGACACAGTCACGGGGTCGCTCACTCAGAACCAAAAGACGTCACGCCAACAGCATTCAAGCTAATTAGAGAATTAATTAACTGATACGAACGTGAAAAAGTACGTGTATGTTTCCAAAAAGTATCATGGATATGCAGCCGTCAAACCCCCATAAATGAAATTGCATTGGGACAACATTTCGATCTCTAACATTCACCTCCAATTCGAATTATGCTTCCCCGCATAATATTGAATTTAAATAATTTTGAATTCATTGAGATTTGATTTTTATCACAAGTCGCCATTACAAGGAACCCGCGAGTCGTACACAGATGACAAAAGCCTCAGCTAATACACCAACAAATAACGTGCTTAACTTACTGGGGTATAGTATTTTTAATTTTTGCGGCTTTATCTAGGTTTCTTATTTGCCTATTGTTACGGGTATATAAACCATATTGTTGAAAACATATCACTGTGATTTATTTATTTACCACAGAGCCGTCTACACAGCGTGTCTCAGAGCCTGGTCTGGCGACCTTTACAGTCACACGTGACGGAAGTACAGATATGTCGGCCAGTGTACGCTACCGTTCGCTAGATGGCGTGGCTCTCCTGGCAGGAGCGGACTACCAGCCTGTAGATGGCGCCCTGCTACAGTTTGCCCCTGGTGAGAGAGACAAAACCATCACTATACAAAGTCTGCCGGACGACCAACCGGAACCGGATGAACAATTCTACATAGAGCTGTATGATGCAAAGGGTATGATATAATGTCATGGATCAAACATACATGCATTGATCCAATGTTGGTTTGACGTTGGGCCAGAGTCGTGGACAATGAGCCAGCATTAAAACATTTTATCTCGTGTTTGCTGGGATACCTAACCAGCGAACATTGGCCCAACGTAGTTTCAATCTTTGGCGGACGTCATAGAGTGTTAACGTAAATTAGCCTAACATTATGGTTATCGTCTCATTTTTGCTGCAAATAAAAAATCAGCAATAATGCCATTCAAATTAGCAATTATGTATATTGAACAGTTGAATGAAGGGAGAAGTTGATCTGAACAGCATCGAAAACAGCTATTGATAGTGATAATACTGCCTTGTTGGATGAGATGTTTTCTTGCAAAATCAAATCTAATGCACAAATAAGTACTTTTTATGTGATGTGAAATATTTACACGAGGTTTCAAGGCAAAAATCGATTGAATGTAAATGATGTGTCTCGCTACCGCGATCCACATCTTCAAGTGACTGAAAATTACTCATATCTGTTATAATGGGTTATCATGACACTACACTTCAAATGGTTACCCATGTGTGTTTCTGTTCAGGGGAGATCGCTGTTTACGGCATGACAATAGCCACCATCATTATAGAAGCAAACGACGGAGCGAACGGGATATTCTCATTCTCATCAACAGATAACGTCACCATAGAGGAAGGGGTCGTCACTAATTTCAGGTGAATTTTGTTCAATGATAATTTGTTTTACAAAAATGATCGTGGACATGACACAAATTGAATAATGAGTGCATTCATAAATATATTATTCTCTATCAAATTGGGAGCTTTTTGATGTGACGGGCTCAAAGTATTTTTGCATAAAATTGGTATCACTGTATATTCATGTTAAATCATATGTTTTACTCACTAATACATTAAGTCGTAATATGAGTAGGCTTAAATTCAAATGGAAGTGTAATTAATTTGCCGTTAATGTATTCTACATTGTATATCATTTGTTAAATGTGTGTTGTTAAATATACTCATGAAAATATATCTTCGTATGACTTGAATTCGCCTTCTTGTAAATATTTCGTCCCTGACGCTTCAGTATTCAAATTGTCATGTTAAGTAAAACTTAAACATTATTTTTTTCTGATTGAGTGCACATTCTATTTACAGAAAAACGAATCAGCTAAAATAGAACTAAGAATTAAAATCCTATTACAATAAAATATATCTGACCATTACTAAGGTTATCATTGCATGATATTGTAGGGTACAAAGACAAATTGGTGTGTATTATGACGTGACAGTACACTGGGAGATACTGGACTTGAGTACTGGTCAGAGAGTCCCAGATAATCAGGACTTTTCGGAGTCTGTGGGTAATGTCACTTTCCAGGACAGGCAGGAGTATGTAGATATCCCCATCACACCTACACCAGATGGGGTGCCAGAGTTCCAGGAAGATTTTGTCCTTCGTCTCTATGAAGTCACAGGTGAGGCCTAGTAAAGAATTGACACCCTCAGTGTGGTAGTAATAGTAGAATATTGTTTAACGTCACTTTTTGGCAAAAATGATGTACAGATAATTACGTGAGGGTGGGTAATGGGGCATGGTGAGATATTGAGAGTGTTTTCCTCTCCCCCGATAAGGGGTTCTGGGCATGTCTAGAGGATTTTCACCCAGACTTGTCTAGACGATCAGCCTATATGCAAGCAACACAGGACACGGGAAGCTAGACACAACAATAGAATATATTGGGCGACGTGAGCTACTATACCAAGGACTCCTGGAGCCAGTACATATTTTATTGTGTATAAAAATTGTTTGCTATAACGTCCGCACGCGTGCCTTGTTGTGTCTTTTAGCATTTTAGGTTGCATTATTGTGATGACCCTTTAAATTCACAGACAGTGTGACCTCCACCAGCGGGACCACCATCATAGAAGACGTGATTTCCTCTCAGCTTTCAAAGCAGCAACACATGACTACTGTTCCCGTGTTGTGATAACAAAGACATGCGTATTTGTCACAAACCAGCTCCTTTAATAATTATTTTCTGATAATGACACTAGTATATTGAATTTCCCACCCAGCAAATGCTTGCGATATTAAAATGTATGTTTTCTCACAGGTGGTGGACCTGGGAATGAAATTCCAGAGCTCGCAGAAGTTGACCTTGAAGTGACATTCACTGTAGTGCAGAACGACGACCCGTACGGACTGTTTGCGTTTGCTGCAGACAGCAGAGAAGTTACTGTGGCCGAGGATTTCGAAGATGGAGACGAAAACAGCACATTTGTTGACCTTTACATAGAGCGGCGACAGGGGACGGCGAGCGTAGTCAAGGTCAGAGTCATTCTGATATCAAAGATTACATCTCTCATTGCTCATACTGATATTTCCGTATACACGCATGCCTTTTGACCTGATTTATGAGCTGTTACTACTTTTGTTTTACTTGTTAAAAAAAAACCAGGCAAACTATTTACCTTGACGTCCACTTCATTATTTATAATTTTTAACTATTTCGTTTTACAGCAGGTAAAAGCTATTTACTCAGTTATGGATAAATTGAGGAATCATAATTCGCATATCATTCAGTAATTTCCATTTGCATCTGTTTTGAACCCAATTGTAAATTCTGCCAGCAAAAAAACATTAGTAAAACCTTCTCATAGCAGCGCGTAGCTGAAGAAAGTAGTATGCTAAGTGTTTTGAATAAAACTAAATAACTTTCAATTAGATTAAAAGTAGGAATGAGGTTCTAAGAACCAGCTCCATTTGGTGTTAATTTCGATCTCATTGCTAATCTGTGCAGCTCACTTGGCACAGAGTTATTTCAATCCAAAACTTAGTCGATTAATCTGCCAACATAGACATAGGTTACTGTTTCTTTATTTCTCCAAGAAAAGAAAATGTGGCGGAGTAGAAGGCCTACTTGGTGTTTCATATTTGCCATTATATATTTAAGACACAGAAGCGTGCCTACAGTTATCATAACAAAAACTGCTCGCAATGGGCTGTTTCTGCTATTAAATGACGCCTCATCACAGAGATGAACGAGGGTTGACCTGACCGACATCTATGACGAGAGGCTGCCCCCTGACAGATACCGCCGGCGCTAACGCACTTGCGCCCCAGCCAGTGGGGCAGACAGACGTATGTCTTGTCCCCGCAGAGCCAGCCATAAGGCCTGAGCCGTGGCGTCCATCTGATCAGGGCACAGCGAAGTTTTATCAATAATAAAGAATCAAGGAGTCAAACAAAGTCAGAAGTTATAGTTATTTATTCCCCGTCGCCCAGACGGCAGAGTAAATGGAAAGATAGAGAACTTCGACTTAAGTTACTATAGAGCTACTCTCCCATCACTTGTGTTTTGAGTGTGTGCATTACTGACCTCACTGAACCCCTACAATGCTGAGTTTGTTAAAGGTGTAGTCAACTGTTAAAATTCACGGGACAAGGGTCCCCCAGAAGGCAATAGTGCCCGTGGGTAGGCCAAGTCCCTATTCCATAATAATACTAAATATGCGTTTCATACCTAAGGCCTCATTAAGAGCAAGTTCTCAAATCACAGCAAATTCATATATACTTGAGCGACATGAGTTTATAATTCAAAGATCTTGGCCCTTACCCCTACTTGGTTGCTTGCTTGCAAACAAACTGACTGTATTACTGCGGGGATGTTGAAACTGCTTGACCTAAGCTTGTATTGACATGCCCAGTAAACACAAAACATTTGTATGAATTTATGCAATGCTGGACCAACGTCGAAGACGTTGGGCCGACGTTGTATAAATGTTATACAAATGTCTTGTGTTTGCTGGGCAGGCGGACTTTCTCTCAAACATTGTACATTTATTCAATGTTGGTTCAATGTTGGGCTAGCGTCGCAGACGTTGGACTAGCATTAAAACAGCATTGGATCAATGTCCCGTTTAAGTAGTATCTTGTAATCAGTTCAGTGGCTATATTAATGCCGTCAATCTGTACTCGATAGGCTACTGTTGGCCTACACTTGACCGTCCCAGGCATGTGCGTCTTGCAGTTGAATCATTCTTTAATTTAAATTTTCCGTCAATTGAAACTGTGTCTCTCTATCGCGACACACCACTTCAAATTACTGAAAATGTATGAATTGTTAGATGTTACGAGGGCTGGAGCAAAATGTTTATTCTGCCATCTGACTGATCGTTAATTTGAGTGATTTATTCCAGGTTGGTTGGGAGATTTTCAGCTATCAGTTGGCAGCAGTAGGTATTCTACCACCTATCATGGACATGTTCTTTATAGCGTTTGTACCTCCAGAGGTGCCGGAAGAACCAGGTCTCAGACGAAAAGGAACAGGAACACCGGCCTATAGATTCGACGGCTGCGAAGGTGAAATAGTGATGTATTCAGAGAAAATAAATCATGAGTTGTACGCATGTCTGACGGATATGACAAACATTTATTTCAGTTTATTGACAATGGAATGAAAGTTATAATGCTAACAATAATTTATGTTTTCAATCATTTAATATACTGTTGTTAGTCGCATAAATATGTCTTCTTGGATTATGATTGTTAACCTGGTCTTCCACAGACCCATAAACTAAACTAATTCAGATCGAGCCTATTGTTATTTCAATGTTGATCCACTATCCACGACGCTAGTAGACAGTAAACATTTGCTGCACAGCTGCACACACAGCCAAACTAGAGTAGCATTATGTCAAAGTTCATTGCTCAGGTTAAAGTTCATTGCCATGGGAGTTAATAAATGCCTCTCCGAGATTTAAACAACTTTTTAAAAAGAGGTAAAAATATTTCCAACTGGAGTAAATACTAAAAAATTATGTTGTGGAGTGAAATAACTTTAGTTTGGCTGTGTATGTGTCACAATATGTTCACTATACGTCTGCGACGCTGGCCAAACATCCGCCCAACATAGGGTGAGCGTATTGTGCTTGTTAGATGGAGACTGAAATGATGCCTTAACGTTTTAAAGAAAATATTGTTTTCTTCTTTTAGCTTGTTTTGTCACCATTGCTGAGGAGGATCAGCCCCCGCCAAACGTGCTGAGAGGGGAGTTTTCGTTGGGTGCTTGGTTTCGTGGCACCCAACCCGTGGAGGGCTTCCTGCTGTCAAAGACGTCACCTGGCGGCGAACAACCATACTACTCACTAAAAGTGGAGACAAACAATTCACCAGGTGTCTCTAGCAGCACACTTACCTTTATTTACAGATACGACGAGGTACTACACAATCTTTATTTAAGGGACATGCCAAGGTCTAAAATCATAAAAAAAATCGGTGATTTTATTTAGGCTTCATAATATGACCATAATGATGTAAACATGTCCATAGACTAGAGCTGCAAAAGTTTTTAATTTTTTGTGCTGCGCATTCACCAGTTAGGCTAGATATAGAGACAAAATTCCTGATTTCTAATTATTAACAACCATGTCAAAAATAAGTAATACGGGAATTTTGTCTCCATATCTAGCCTAACTGGTAAGTGCGCAGCATAAAAAATAAAAAAACTTTTGCAGTTCTAGTCTTAGGACATTTTTACATCATATAGTCATATTATTAAGCTTAAATATAATCAAATTTTTTTGATGATTTTAGACCTAGGCATGTCCCTTTAACCAATGAATTGCTATTCAAGTCCATAACAGTGTTCACCTTTTTTTATTTGCCATTCAAACTAAGAGTATTGAAGGATAACTTAATAATAAATTTGCTAGATTGGTATATCTTTAGATTCAAATTGTAGACATGTCATTATATATATATCAATTACGTCTGAAGGAATAAAAAATTGTGAAGTTTATTGTGAGATGTATATTACTTACTATTCTATTTATTGTGTGTGGTTCAGGGCAGCGCGGCCGTGTCTCAGCAGATTATCTCTGACTATTCTATTTAATCTGTGTCAATCAGGGCAGCGCGGCCGTGGCTCAGCAGATTATCTCTGACTATCCTATTTAATCTGTGTCAATCAGGGCAGCGCGGCCGTGGCTCAGCAGATTAACTCTTACTATTCTATTTAATCTGTGTCAATCAGGGCAGCGCGGCCGTGGCTCAGCAGATTAACTCTTACTATTCTATTTAATCTGTGTCAATCAGGGCAGCGCGGCCGTGGCTCAGCAGATTATCTCTTACTATACTATTTAATCTGTGTCAATCAGGGCAGCGCGGCCGTGGCTCAGCACATTAACTCTTACTATTCTATTTAATCTGTGTCAATCAGGGCAGCGCAGCCGTGGCGCAGCAGATTAATGCCCCATTCACACCTGTCCGTCAAACCATCCGTCGTCAGCTTAAGTCATCAGTCGTCCGCTTCAGTCAAAATTGCTCTGATAGAAAATATGAAAGACCATCCACACCTAGTCCGTCATCCGTCGTCCGTCATCCATCGTCAGTTAAAATCGGTCCGGGAGCGAATTTAACGGATGACGGATGCGGACCATAAATCATGGTAATGAGCTGTGGATAGGGAATTCCCCACAAATAATCCCTCTGTCAACCACTTTCCCAGACAGTACCTATTTGAAACTGTCGGTACACAGAAATCTGTGTCCACAGCTCTGAAAAGTCTGATAGGTGTGAATGGTAGTGACTGAAGCGGACAACTGATGACTGAGGACGGATGACGGACGACGGAACATAGATGATGGACAGGTATGAATGAAGCATAACTCTTACTATTCTATTCACTCTGTGTCAATCAGGGCAGCGCGGCCGTGGCTCAGCAGATTACCTCTTACTATTCTATTTAATCTATGTCAATCAGGGCAGCGCGGCCGTGGCTCAGCAGATTATCTCTTACTATTCTATTTAATCTGTGTCAATCAGGGCAGCGCGGCCGTGGCTCAGCAGATTACCTCTTACTATTCTATTTATTCTGTGTCAATCAGGGCAGCGCGGCCGTGGCTCAGCAGATTATCTCTTACTATTCTATTTAATCTGTGTCAATCAGGGCAGCGCGGCCGTGGCTCAGCAGATTATCTCTTACTATTCTATTTAATCTGTGTCAATCAGGGCAGCGCGGCCATGGCTCAGCAGATTACCTCTTACTATTCTATTTATTCTGTGTCAATCAGGGCAGCGCGGCCGTGGCTCAGCAGATTATCTCTTACTATTCTATTTAATCTGTGTCAATCAGGGCAGCGCGGCCATGGCTCAGCAGATTACCTCTTACTATTCTATTTATTCTGTGTCAATCAGGGCAGCGCGGCCGTGGCTCAGCAGATTATCTCTGACTATTCTATTCACTCTGTGTCAATCAGGGCAGCGCGGCCGTGGCTCAGCAGATTACCTCTTACTATTCTATGTATTATGTGTCAATCAGGGCAGCGCGGCCGTGGCTCAGCAGATTACCTCTTACTATTCTATGTATTATGTGTCAATCAGGGCAGCGCGGCCGTGGCTCAGCAGATTGCCTCTGACTATTCTATTCACTCTGTGTCAATCAGGGCAGCGCGGCCGTGGCTCAGCAGATTAACTCTTACTATTCTATTTAATCTGTGTCAATCAGGGCAGCGCGGCCGTGGCTCAGCAGATTAACTCTTACTATTCTATTCACTCTGTGTCAATCAGGGCAGCGCGGCCGTGGCTCAGCAGATTACCTCTGACTATTCTATGTGTGTGTAAATCAGGGCAGCGCGGCCGTGGCTCAGCACATTAACTCTTACTATTCTATTCACTCTGTGTCAATCAGGGCAGCGCGGCCGTGGCTCAGCAGATTAACTCCTACTATTCTATTCACTCTGTGTCAATTAGGGCAGCGCGTCCGTGGCTCAGCAGATTACCTCCTACTATTCTATTCACTCTGTGTCAATTAGGGCAGCGTGGCCGTGGCTCAGCAGATTAACTCTTACTATTCTATGTGTGTGTCGATCAGGGCCGCGTGGCCGTGGCTCAGCAGATTAACTCTTACTATTCTATTCACTCTGTGTCAATCAGGGCAGCGCGGCCGTGGCTCAGCAGATTACCTCTTACTATTCTATTTAATCTGTGTCAATCAGGGCAGCGCGGCCGTGGCTCAGCAGATTACCTCTTACTATTCTATTTAATCTGTGTCAATCAGGGCAGCGCGGCCGTGGCTCAGCAGATTATCTCTTACTATTCTATGTAATGTGTGTGGTTCAGGGCAGCGCGGCCGTGGCTCAGCAGATTATCTCTTACTATTCTATGTAATGTGTTTGGTTCAGGGCAGCGCGGCCGAGGCTCAGCAGATTAACTCTTACTATTCTATGTAATGTGTGTGGTTCAGGGCAGCGCGGCCGTGGCTCAGCAGATTACCTCTTACTATTCTATTCAATCCGTGTCAATCAGGGCAGCGCGGCCGTGGCTCAGCAGATTATCTCTTACTATTCTATGTAATGTGTTTGGTTCAGGGCAGCGCGGCCGAGGCTCAGCAGATTAACTCTTACTATTCTATGTAATGTGTGTGGTTCAGGGCAGCGCGGCCGTGGCTCAGCAGATTACCTCCTACTATTCTATGTAATGTGTGTGGTTCAGGGCAGCGCGGCCGTGGCTCAGCAGATTATCTCTTACTATTCTATTCACTCTGTGTCAATCAGGGCAGCGCGGCCGTGGCTCAGCAGATTATCTCTTACTATTCTATTTAATCTGTGTCAATCAGGGCAGCACGGCCGTGGCTCAGCAGATTGCCTCTGACTATTCTATGTGTGTGTGTGGTTCAGGGCAGCGCGGCCGTGGCTCAGCAGATTACCTCTTACTATTCTATTCACTCTGTGTCAATCAGGGCAGCGCAGCCGTGGCTCAGCAGATTAACTCTTACTATTCTATGTAATGTGTGTGGTTCAGGGCAGCGCTGCCGTGGCTCAGCAGATTAACTCTTACTATTCTATGTAATGTGTGTCAATCAGGGCAGCGCGGCCGTGGCTCAGCAGATTAACTCTTACTATTCTATGTAATGTGTGTGGTTCAGGGCAGCGCGGCCGTGGCTCAGCAGATTATCTCTTACTATTCTATTCACTCTGTGTCAATCAGGGCAGCGCAGCCGTGGCTCAGCAGATTATCTCTTACTATTCTATTCACTCTGTGTCAATCAGGGCAGCGCAGCCGTGGCTCAGCAGATTAACTCTTACTATTCTATGTAATGTGTGTGGTTCAGGGCAGCGCGGCCGTGGCTCAGCAGATTATCTCTTACTATTCTATTCACTCTGTGTCAATCAGGGCAGCACAGCCGTGGCTCAGCAGATTATCTCTTACTATTCTATTTAATCTGTGTCAATCAGGGCAGCGCAGCCGTGGCTCAGCAGATTAACTCTTACTATTCTATGTAATGTGTGTGGTTCAGGGCAGCGCGGCCGTGGCTCAGCAGATTAACTCTTACTATTCTATGTAATGTGTGTGGTTCAGGGCAGCGCGGCCGTGGCTCAGCAGATTATCTCTTACTATTCTATTTAATCTGTGTCAATCAGGGCAGCACGGCCGTGGCTCAGCAGATTAACTCTTACTATTCTATTCACTCTGTGTCAATCAGGGCAGCGCGGCCGTGGCTCAGCAGATTAACTCTTACTATTCTATTTAATCTGTGTCAATCAGGGCAGCGCGGCCGTGGCTCAGCAGATTAACTTTTACTATTCTATGTAATGTGTGTGGTTCAGGGCAGCGCGGCCGTGGCTCAGCAGATTAACTTTTACTATTCTATGTAATGTGTGTGGTTCAGGGCAGCGCGGCCGTGGCTCAGCAGATTAACTTTTACTATTCTATGTAATGTGTGTGGTTCAGGGCAGCGCGGCCGTGGCTCAGCAGATTAACTCTCACTATTCTATGTAATGTGTGTGGTTCAGGGCAGCGCGGCCGTGGCTCAGCAGATTAACTTTTACTATTCTATTCACTCTGTGTCAATCAGGGCAGCGCGGCCGTGGCTCAGCAGATTAACTCTTACTATTCTATGTAATGTGTGTGGTTCAGGGCAGCGCGGCCGTGGCTCAGCAGATTACCTTTTACTATTCTATGTAATGTGTGTGGTTCAGGGCAGCGCGGCCGTGGCTCAGCAGATTAACTTTTACTATTCTATTCACTCTGTGTCAATCAGGGCAGCGCGGCCGTGGCTCAGCAGATTAACTCTTACTATTCTATGTAATGTGTGTGGTTCAGGGCAGCGCGGCCGTGGCTCAGCAGATTAACTTTTACTATTCTATGTAATGTGTGTGGTTCAGGGCAGCGCGGCCGTGGCTCAGCACATTATCTCTTACTATTCTATTCACTCTGTGTCAATCAGGGCAGCACGGCCGTGGCTCAGCAGATTACCTCTTACTATTCTATTTAATCTGTGTCAATCAGGGCAGCGCGACCATGGCTCAGCAGATTGCCTCTGACTATTCTATGTGTGTGTCAATCAGGGCAGCGCGGCCGTGGCTCAGCAGATTGCCTCTGACTATTCTATGTTTTCTGTGTCAATCAGGGCAGCACGGCCGTGGCTCAGCAGATTAACTCTGACTATTCTATTCACTCTGTGTCAATCAGGGCAGCGCGGCCATGGCTCAGCAGATTAACTCTTACTATTCTATGTAATGTGTGTGGTTCAGGGCAGCGCGGCCGTGGCTCAGCAGATTATCTCTTACTATTCTATGTAATGTGTGTGGTTCAGGGCAGCACGGCCGTGGCTCAGCAGATTGCCTCTGACTATTCTATGTAATGTGTGTGGTTCAGGGCAGCGCGGCCGTGGCTCAGCAGATTACCTCTTACTATTCTATTTAATCTGTGTCAATCAGGGCAGCGCGGCCGTGGCTCAGCAGATTAACTCTTACTATTCTATGTAATGTGTGTGGTTCAGGGCAGCGCGGCCGTGGCTCAGCAGATTAACTCTCACTATTCTATGTAATGTGTGTGGTTCAGGGCAGCGCGGCCGTGGCTCAGCAGATTAACTCTTACTATTCTATGTAATGTGTGTGGTTCAGGGCAGCGCGGCCGTGGCTCAGCAGATTATCTCTTACTATTCTATTCACTCTGTGTCAATCAGGGCAGCGCGGCCGTGGCTCAGCAGATTATCTCTTACTATTCTATTTAATCTGTGTCAATCAGGGCAGCGCAGCCGTGGCTCAGCAGATTAACTCTTACTATTCTATGTAATGTGTGTGGTTCAGGGCAGCGCGGCCGTGGCTCAGCAGATTAACTCTTACTATTCTATGTAATGTGTGTGGTTCAGGGCAGCGCGGCCGTGGCTCAGCAGATTATCTCTTACTATTCTATTCACTCTGTGTCAATCAGGGCAGCGCGGCCGTGGCTCAGCAGATTAACTCTTACTATTCTATTTAATCTGTGTCAATCAGGGCAGCGCGGCCGTGGCTCAGCAGATTAACTCTTACTATTCTATGTAATGTGTGTGGTTCAGGGCAGCGCGGCCGTGGCTCAGCAGATTAACTTTTACTATTCTATGTAATGTGTGTGGTTCAGGGCAGCGCGGCCGTGGCTCAGCAGATTAACTTTTACTATTCTATGTAATGTGTGTGGTTCAGGGCAGCGCGGCCGTGGCTCAGCAGATTAACTCTCACTATTCTATGTAAGGTGTGTGGTTCAGGGCAGCGCGGCCGTGGCTCAGCAGATTAACTTTTACTATTCTATTCACTCTGTGTCAATCAGGGCAGCGCGGCCGTGGCTCAGCAGATTAACTCTTACTATTCTATGTAATGTGTGTGGTTCAGGGCAGCGCGGCCGTGGCTCAGCAGATTAACTTTTACTATTCTATGTAATGTGTGTGGTTCAGGGCAGCGCGGCCGTGGCTCAGCAGATTAACTTTTACTATTCTATTCACTCTGTGTCAATCAGGGCAGCGCGGCCGTGGCTCAGCAGATTAACTCTTACTATTCTATGTAATGTGTGTGGATCAGGGCAGCGCGGCCGTGGCTCAGCAGATTAACTTTTACTATTCTATGTAATGTGTGTGGTTCAGGGCAGCGCGGCCGTGGCTCAGCACATTATCTCTTACTATTCTATTCACTCTGTGTCAATCAGGGCAGCGCGGCCGTGGCTCAGCAGATTACCTCTTACTATTCTATTTAATCTGTGTCAATCAGGGCAGCGCGACCGTGGCTCAGCAGATTGCCTCTGACTATTCTATTCACTCTGTGTCAATCAGGGCAGCGCGACCGTGGCTCAGCAGATTGCCTCTGACTATTCTATTCACTCTGTGTCAATCAGGGCAGCGCGGCCGTGGCTCAGCAGATTAACTCTTACTATTCTATGTAATGTGTGTGGTTCAGGGCAGCACGGCCGTGGCTCAGCAGATTAACTTTTACTATTCTATGTAATGTGTGTGGTTCAGGGCAGCGCGGCCGTGGCTCAGCAGATTAACTCTTACTATTCTATGTAATGTGTGTGGTTCAGGGCAGCGCGGCCGTGGCTTAGCAGATTGCCTCTGACTATTCTATGTTTTCTGTGTCAATCAGGGCAGCACGGCCGTGGCTCAGCAGATTAACTTTTACTATTCTATGTAATGTGTGTGGTTCAGGGCAGCGCGGCCGTGGCTCAGCAGATTAACTTTTACTATTCTATTCACTCTGTGTCAATCAGGGCAGCGCGGCCGTGGCTCAGCAGATTGCCTCTGACTATTCTATGTTTTCTGTGTCAATCAGGGCAGCACGGCCGTGGCTCAGCAGATTAACTCTGACTATTCTATTCACTCTGTGTCAATCAGGGCAGCGCGGCCATGGCTCAGCAGATTAACTCTTACTATTCTATGTAATGTGTGTGGTTCAGGGCAGCGCGGCCGTGGCTCAGCAGATTATCTCTTACTATTCTATGTAATGTGTGTGGTTCAGGGCAGCACGGCCGTGGCTCAGCAGATTGCCTCTGACTATTCTATGTAATGTGTGTGGTTCAGGGCAGCGCGGCCGTGGCTCAGCAGATTACCTCTTACTATTCTATTTAATCTGTGTCAATCAGGGCAGCGCGGCCGGGCTCAGCAGATTAACTCTTACTATTCTATGTAATGTGTGTGGTTTAGGGCAGCGCGGCCGTGGCTCAGCAGATTAACTCTCACTATTCTATGTAATGTGTGTGGTTCAGGGCAGCGCGGCCGTGGCTCAGCAGATTAACTCTTACTATTCTATGTAATGTGTGTGGTTCAGGGCAGCGCGGCCGTGGCTCAGCAGATTAACTTTTACTATTCTATGTAATGTGTGTGGTTCAGGGCAGCGCGGCCGTGGCTCAGCAGATTAACTCTTACTATTCTGTTCACTCTGTGTCAATCAGGGCAGCGCGGCCGTGGCTCAGCAGATTACCTCTTACTATTCTATTTAATCTGTGTCAATCAGGGCAGCGCGGCCGTGGCTCAGCAGATTAACTCTCACTATTCTATGTAATGTGTGTGGTTCAGGGCAGCGCGGCCGTGGCTCAGCAGATTAACTCTTACTATTCTATGTAATGTGTGTGGTTCAGGGCAGCGCGGCCGTGGCTCAGCAGATTAACTCTTACTATTCTATGTAATGTGTGTGGTTCAGGGCAGCGCGGCCGTGGCTCAGCAGATTAACTCTTACTATTCTATGTAATGTGTGTGGTTCAGGGCAGCGCGGCCGTGGCTCAGCAGATTAACTCTTACTATTCTATGTAATGTGTGTGGTTCAGGGCAGCGCGGCCGTGGCTCAGCAGATTAACTCTTACTATTCTATGTAATGTGTGTGGTTCAGGGCAGCGCGGCCATGGCTCAGCAGATTAACTCTTACTATTCTATGTAATGTGTGTGGTTCAGGGCAGCTCGGCCGTGGCTCAGCAGATTACCTCTTACTATTCTATTTAATCTGTGTCAATCAGGGCAGCGCAGCCGTGGCTCAGCAGATTATCTCTTACTATTCTATGTAATGTGTGTGGTTCAGGGCAGCGCGGCCGCGGCTCAGCAGATTAACTCTTACTATTCTATGTAATGTGTGTGGTTCAGGGCAGCGCGGCCGTGGCTCAGCAGATTAACTCTTACTATTCTATTCACTCTGTGTCAATCAGGGCAGCGCGGCCGTGGCTCAGCAGATTAACTCTTACTATTCTATGTATTATGTGTCAATCAGGGCAGCGCGGCCGTGGCTCAGCAGATTACCTCTTATTATTCTATTTAATCTGTGTCAATCAGGGCAGCGCGGCCGTGGCTCAGCAGATTAACTCTTACTATTCTATTTAATCTGTGTCAATCAGGGCAACGCGGCCGTGGCTCAGCAGATTAACCTGGACATCTTAGACAACGAGTGGCACTTCCTGCTGATCACTGTGGAAAACCTACAAGTGGTGTTTTACATAGACGCAGTACCGCGTGGATTCGGGTATGTATGAGAGGCAATGCTGAAAATAAACGAACTCTACTCAAACCTATTATACCACCTGATATTTCAAAGCGGCATTTTGTCACTTGGCTTAATTTCTTGCGCCATAGAATTTTAGAACGATAACTTTTATTACAATATATGAATATTTGCAGCCCTCTTCAAGTAATCTTCACCTAGCCAAGTCTAACTGACATTTTAGTTGTAGATCCGATCGTGGCGAAGCTACCAGACGGCCACCATTATATATTCGCGACCCACAACCAATTCATGATGACACTCGTGCGCTGGTTCTAGCAATGAGAAACAACTTCAAATGGGTACAAATTAAAATTTTAGCGCCCTAATGTTTAATTTTTTAACTTTATATTTCAGTACGTTACTTGGGCCAGTGATGGACGACACAGGCATGTTACTGATAGGAGCAGCAGTACCGAGAGAGAGCCTATTGAAAGGTCTACTACAAGATGTCAGAATATTCACAAGAAAACTACAGGCTGGGTATGTACAATGAAAAGTGGTAGTGGAGGATATATGAACGGTGCTCGTTTGAGTGTGGTATAGTAGGAAAACACAACACTCGTTCAATGAATGAAGTGTGAGTCCTTAGACGAACATCTTATTCATTAGATTTTTGCTGTATTTTTCATTCCGCACGTAAAATAAACAACTTTTGTTTGGAGAGGGACGTGGCACAATTAATGGTTAACGCATGACGCTTTGCCATTGCCACTGCCTGCCATGCGAGTTTGATACCCGCTCCGTGTAGGATTTTGAGACAAATACCATGTTTCTCAGCACTTAACCATGGGACATCGTGTTTTTAGATGTTGTGTCCTTGGGCAAAGCACTTCCTCCTCGCGTGCTTCACTTCAGTCAGGTGTAAATGAGTACCCTGTAGGACAGGGATGGCAATGTGTACGAAATGACACTAGCATCAAATGGTAGCAGTGCTGTATGCTCACTGGAGAGTTGAAATGATGCATGAATGAACAGTGACCAGGGGTAACATGATGTAAGGTGCCTTGAGCAGCCCTGGCTTACGCAGTCCATATGAAAAATCCCATTGTTATTGTATTTTTTCACGCCATCAACTGGATTTACTCACAGGGCTGCCATCGATTGCCACTGACAGCTCGGTACTGGCTTAATAAAACATTTTCAAACTCCATGCAATCATCGTTGTGTCATCGATTTCAGCCGACTGTCTGTAGTTTATTAACCCTTGTATTGTCATGTTTCAACCTAATAAAAGGCGTCTAAAATTGGTAAAATTTTGTGCGAAAGATGCGCATCTTATTAAATAATTCAGTTTGCTATAATTTATATATGTCTATTTTTCATAAATAAACCTATTTTTCGTCATTTGAAGCGTGAAATTGCGCTAGAAATTCCAGCTTCAAATGACGAAAAATATAAATAAACAATGCAGCAGCACTTAAAACTATAATCATGGAGTTATTAAAAGCAACCGTAAGCAAGTGTTATAATGATTATTGATGGTGTTGTGACTTTTCAGGGAGATTCTAGAGTTATACCAGACACCTTCCGCTGACGAGTTGACCCCTATCTCTGGGTATATAACCTTTGGCCCCGGTGTATACCAGGCCAGGGTCAGAGTTCACGTCATGCAGGATGAGGAGGAGGAGTCACGTGACCTGTTTGCTGTGAAGCTGGTGTCGGCAGGTGGTGGACCGAGGCTGGAAGAGGGGGAGGCTATCTCTGTTATCACAGGTGGGGAGTGAATGGGTGAATGAATGAATGAATGAATGAATGAATGAATGAATGAATGAATTGAATGAATGAATAAATGAATGAATGAATGAATGAATGAATGAATGAATGAATGAATGAATGAATTAATGAATTAATGAATGCACGAACGAACGAACGAATGAATGAATGAATAAATGAATGAATGAATGAATGAATGAATGAATGAATGAATGAATGAATGAATGAATGAATGAATTATTTAAAGAATGGTTGAGTGAATGAATGAATGAATGAATGAATAAATGAATGAATGAATGAATGAATGAATGAATGAATGAATGAATAAATGAATGAATGAATGAATGAATGAATGAATGAATGAATGAGTATATGCATGAATGAATGAGTATTTGCATGAATGAATGAATGACGGAATGAATGACGGAATGAATAAATAAATGAATGAATGAATGAATGAATGAATGAATGAATGAATGAATAAATGAATGAATGAATGAATGAATGAATGAATGCATGAAGGAATGAATAAATGAATGAATGAATGAATAATGAATGAATGAATGGATGAATGAATGGATGAATGAATGAATGAATGAATGAATGAATGAATGAATGAATGAAGGGATGAATGGATGATTGATTGATTGAGTGAATGAATAAATGAATGAATGAATGAATGAATGAATGAATGAATGAATGAATGAATGAATGAATGAATGAATGAATGATCGAATGAACGGATAAATGAATGAATGAATGAATGAATAAATGAATGAATGAATGAATAAATGAATAAATGAATGAATGAATGAATGAATGAATGAATGAATGAATGAATGAGTATATGCAAGAATGAATGAATGACGGAATGAATGACGGAATGAATAAATAAATGAATGAATGAATGAATGAATAAATGAATGAAGTAAGGAATGGTTGAATGAATGAATGAATGAATGAATGAATGATTGAATAAATGAATGAATGAATGAATGAATGAATGCATGAATGAATGAATAAATGAATGAATGAATAATGAATGAATGAATGGATGAATGAATGGATGAATGAATGAATGAATGAATGAATGAATGAATGAATGAATGAATGAATGAATGAATGAATGAAGGGATGAATGGATGATTGATTGAGTGAATGAATAAATGAATGAATGAATGAATGAATGAATGAATGAATGAATGAATGAATGAATGAATGAATGAATGAATGAATGAAGTAAAGAATGGTTGAGTGAATGAATGAATGAATGAATGAATTAATGAATGAATGATTGAATGAATAAATGAATGAATGAATGAATGAATGAATGAATGAATGAATGAATGAATGATTGAATGAATGAATGAATAAATGAATGAATGAATGAATGAATGAATGAATGCATGAAGGAATGAATAAATGAATGAATGAATGAATAATGAATGAATGAATGGATGAATGAATGGATGAATGAATGAATGAATGAATGAATGAATGAATGAATGAATGAATGAATGAATGAAGGGATGAATGGATGATTGATTGATTGAGTGAATGAATAAATGAATGAATGAATGAATGAATGAATGAATGAATGAATGAATGAATGAATGAATGAATGAATGAATGAATGATCGAATGAACGGATAAATGAATGAATGAATGAATGAATAAATGAATGAATGAATGAATAAATGAATAAATGAATGAATGAATGAATGAATGAATGAATGAATGAATGAGTATATGCAAGAATGAATGAATGACGGAATGAATGACGGAATGAATAAATAAATGAATGAATGAATGAATGAATAAATGAATGAAGTAAAGAATGGTTGAATGAATGAATGAATGAATGAATGAATGATTGAATAAATGAATGAATGAATGAATGAATGCATGAATGAATGAATAAATGAATGAATGAATAATGAATGAATGAATGGATGAATGAATGGATGAATGAATGAATGAATGAATGAATGAATGAATGAATGAATGAATGAATGAATGAATGAATGAATGAATGAAGGGATGAATGGATGATTGATTGAGTGAATGAATAAATGAATGAATGAATGAATGAATGAATGAATGAATGAATGAATGAATGAATGAATGAATGAATGAATGAATGAATGAATGAAGTAAAGAATGGTTGAGTGAATGAATGAATGAATGAATGAATTAATGAATGAATGATTGAATGAATAAATGAATGAATGAATGAATGAATGAATGAATGAATGAATGAATGAATGAATGAATGAATAAATGAGTGAATGAATGAATGAATGAATGAATGAATGAATGAATGAATGAATGAATGAATGAATGAATGAATGAATGAATGAATGAATGAATGCGTCGATGAGTCAATGAATGAGTCAATGAAGTACTGAGGCTGAATGACATTTGAATGACAGGTGAGGTGAACAAGTGAATGAATGAATGAATGAATGAATGAATGAATGAATGTATGAATGAATGATTGAATAAATGAATGAATGAATGAATGAATGAATGAATGAATGAATGAATGAATAAATGAATGAATGAATGAATGAATGAATGAATGAATGAATGAATGAATGAATGAATGAATGAATGAATGAATGAATGAATGAATGAATGAATGAATGAATGCGTCGATGAGTCAATGAATGAGTCAATGAAGTACTGAGGCTGAATGACATTTAAATGGCAGGTGAGGTGAACAAGTGAATGAATGAATGAATGAATGTATGAATGAATGAATGAATTAATGAACGAATAAACGGATGATTTGCTCCAATAATTATCCTCTACAAATGAAGAGCAGAAGGCCTTATGTATCAAATGAAATAATCAACGGCGTCATTTGGTTGGAATATTCTATTTTACCTGGACTTAAATGCATCCCACCCAGGTTAACACTAAACTTTTATCATTGGTATAAAGTCTGCACAAATTAACTAGAATATACAGTATACCCTAATGATAACCTTTTTCTAACATTAATTACCTGCACTTGACAACATCAGAAAATAGGTTTTAAGGAGTTATTGTCACGAACAAGAGGTGTGTATGATGCAATATCTATCATTCTGTGACCAGAGCAATCTCTCCCTGATGGTCTCGTGGGTGGGGCGATGGTGACAGCATGAATATCTACATGATCTATGCCCTTGATTATTGAATGAATGAATGAATGAATGAATCAGTCAGCTACCGATTATGTGTTTGCTTGTTTTGAATGGCTAGCCCTGGAAGAAGGCTGCTCGGGGCTTCTGAAAAATATGGATATCTTTCATTTGTCACGAGGCCAGATGTGTTCTGCTCAAATTTGTGTCTCACACTTTTATGAGATACTAACAACGTTATGCGTGAATATGTCGTTTGATCGATTGCTGTCGTAGGCCTATTTGTGAAAAAAATATATTTAAAACGGATTATGTTTGACTCAGCTATACCTAATAAATTAAGCCTGCTCTCTAGACACTGTCTAATTCACTTTATTTTATTTTATTTTTTGTAACTAGTATTGAAGAGCGACAACGCCAATGGATTATTTGGATTTAGTGGTCGATGTAATCCGGAGCTTTCACTAGAGGGCGACACGTTTAACTGCCCTGTGGAGCGTCTGAGAGGAGACGCCGACACGGTGGACCTGTACTGGCGTGTGGTGGAGGCCCCTAGCGACCCAGATTACATCACTGATGCCACCGATGATTTTGAAGAGGCCCGGGGGTTTATCACGTTTGGACCTGGTGACAGAATCAAGGTAAAGAATGAACATAACAGAGGTGTCAAATTCATAAATATATATTTGTGAAAAAACACCATGTGTGCTTAAACATGATGATTTTCAAATGTTTGGGCTAAACTTAAACATATGCGAGTAATTATCTACCACTTGAAGTTGTGGGTCGCGGTAGCGAGACACAACTTCCAGTGGATGCAGATTTAAATTATTTAGGCCCTACTTAGTCGGTTTAAACGACAACATGACCTTTTAGAAAACACATGTTTTCTAACAAAAGTTTTCTTGTCTATTTTAAATGTATTAATACAAATTGGCAATTTACAACGACATCAAAGTAGGCCTACGCGGGAAGTTTTATTTTAAAAACACTGCTTTTAAGGGTGCTATTATATATCTCACAATTCTAGCATTATAATTCTTGTCAAGGTTGTCATTTAAGACCCATAGGTGAACAGAGCATAAATGGCGGTGTTGCATGTCTAAAAAATGCCGTCTGTACACAGATGTATTTTTCCTGAATCTTTTTATAACATTGAGTTGTGAATTGTAGCAACAAGTGATTGAAAATCTGTAAATATTGAGAAATACTAGATAGTATTAAATATTAGAGAGTATTTTTGTGATGGATCATAGCTTTTTTATTATAAAATGATTTTATTCAAGATATAAGATGGGCTGTATAAATTCAAAATGCGTTGAGATAGCTAGGTTTGTATCATGCGATGCATGTCGTTATTTGTAATGTGACGCCGGCATTAGGTTTCGATAATTACATTTTCACTTTCCTGAAATGTAGGCCTACACTTTTACTGCTCCAGATGATAAAGATGACACTTATAGACGATATTCTGCCCGAACTCTCTGAAGACTTCACCTTGATGCTGACACAAGCGGTATCCTCAGATGACGTCAAGGGGAGTACCCCTACCAGTGGCGCCAGCATCCTGTTAGCGGAGAGTACACGCAGCGTCAGTGTCACTGTGTCAGATCATCCATACGGTTTACTCCAGTTTTCACCAGGTGGGGCACCACCCAGACCTGGTGATCCCCCTCTACCCCCAGCGACAGAGGGTGCATCGGTAAGTGTACAAAAAATAGTTGGTAATTCAGATATCAAACTATCAGAAAAAGTCCTGAGAATTTAAAAGCATTTCTTAGCAATTTAAATCGAAGTTCGTTACATTGATAGCGCACGAATAATCAGAATTCAGAAATGGCAAGAAAAGAAAAATATGTCCGTAGATTTCTTAAAATGAAATACATCCGTACATCATCGAGAAATTCGTAGAACAGAGACATTCTTATAATGCTAATGCATTGTACAGTAGAGCATATAATTAATGCAAAAATCACACATTAGCCCATGTTATAAAGCATGTAGTTACACCCTAATAACACACCACCCCATGGTGTGGAACATGTAGTTATACCCTAATAACACATAAACCCATGGTGTGGAACATGTGATTATACCGTAATAACACATTATCCCATGGTGTGAAACATGTAATTGTAACCTAATCACACATTACTCCATGTTATACCCTAATCACACATTACCCTGTGGTGTAGATCATGTAGTTATACCCTAATAACACATTACCCCATAGTGTGAAACCTGTAGTTATACTCTATTAACATATTGTCGCATGGTGTGGAAAATGAAGTTATACCCTAATCACACATCACCCCATAGTGTGGAATAGTGTGGAACATGAAGTTATACCCTAATCACACATTACCCCATAGTGTGGAACATGTCGTTATACCCTAATACCACATTATCCCATGGTGTGGAACATGTAGTCATACCCTAATAACACATTACCCCGTAGTGTAGAGCATGTAGTTATACCCTAATCACACATTACCCAATAGTGTGGAACATGTAGTTATACCCTAATAACACATTACCTCATGATGTGGAACATGTAGTTATACCCTAATAAAACATTCCCCCATAGTGTGGAACATGTAGTTATACCCTAATAACAGATTACCCCATGATGTGGAACATGTAGTTATACCCTAATAAAACATTACCCCATGGTGTAGAGCACGAAATTCCACCCTAATCACACATTATCCCATGTTGTAGAAGTGTAGTTACACCCTAATAACACGTTAACCCATGTTGTAGAACATACCTTAATCACACATTACCCCATGGTGTGAAACATGTAGTTATATATCTTATATAATAACACATTACACCATGGTGTAGAACATGTAGTTATACCCTAACAACACATTACCTCTTGGTTTAGAACATGTAGTTATACCCTAATAACACATTGCCCCATGATGTGGAACATGTAGTTATACCCTAATAACACATTTCCCCATGGTGTGTAGCATGTAGTTATACCCCAATCACCTATTGCAGCATGGTGTAGAACATGTAGTTATTTCCTAACAACACATTACCTCTTGGTTTAGAACATGTAGTTATACCCTAATAACACATTGCCCCATGATGTGGAACATGTAGTTATACCCTAATAACACATTGCCCCATGGTGTGTAACAAGTAGTTAAACCCTAATCACCTATTACATCATGGTGTAGAACATGTAGTTATTCCCTAACAACACATTACCTCTTGGTGTAGGACATGTAGTTATACCCCAATAACACATTGCCCAATGGTGTGTGGCTTTTAGTTATACCCTAATCACCTATTGCATCATGGTGTAGAACATGTCGATATACCCTAATAACACATCACCCCATGGTGTGGAACATGTAGTTACACCCTAATAACACATTACCCCATGGTGTAGAAATGTAGTTACACCCTAATAACATATTACCCCAGGATTTAGAAATGTAGTTACACCCTAATAACACATTACCCCATGGTGTTGAACATGTATTTATACCCTAATCACACATAACCCCATGGTGTAGAGCATGTAGTTATTCCCTAATAACACATTACCGCATGGTGTGGAACATGTAGTTATACCCTGATAACAGATTACCCCATGGTGTGGAACGCGTAGTTACACCATAATCACGCATTACCCCATGGTGCAGATCATGTAGTTATACCATAATTACATATTACCCCATGGTGTAGATCATGTAGTTATACCATAATTACACAATACCCCATGGTGTGGAACGCGTAGCTATACCTTAATAACATATTGCATCAATGTGCAGAACACGATCTAATACCTTACTCATTATCACACACTACCTCTAGCTGTAGAACATGATGTTATATTCCAATCACCCATTACGCCATGGTGTAGAAATGTAGTTATGCGCTAATTACGCATTACCTCAATGTGTGGAACATGTCGTTATACCCTAATACCACATTATCCCATGGTGTAGAACATGTAGTCATACCCTAATAACACATTACCCCGTAGTGTAGAGCATGTAGTTATACCCTAATCACACATTACCCAATAGTGTGGAACATGTAGTTATACCTTAATAACACATTACCCCATGATGGGGAACATGTAGTTATACCCTAATAAAACATTCCCCCATAGTGTGGAACATGTAGTTATAACCTAATAACAGATTACCCCATGATGTGGAACATGTAGTTATACCCTAATAAAACATTACCCCATGGTGTAGAGCACGAAATTCCACCCTAATCACTCATTATCCCATGTTGTAGAAGTGTAGTTACACCCTAATAACACGTTAACCCATGTTGTAGAACATACCTTAATCACACATTACCCCATGGTGTGAAACATGTAGTTATATATCTTATATAATAACACATTACACCATGGTGTAGAACATGTAGTTATACCCTAACAACACATTACCTCTTGGTTTAGAACATGTAGTTATACCCTAATAACACATTGCCCCATGATGTGGAACATGTAGTTATACCCTAATAACACATTTCCCCATGGTGTGTAGCATGTAGTTATACCCCAATCACCTATTGCAGCATGGTGTAGAGCATGTAGTTATTTCCTAACAACACATTACCTCTTGGTTTAGAACATGTAGTTATACCCTAATAACACATTGCCCCATGGTGTGGAACATGTAGTTATACCCTAATAACACATTGCCCCATGGTGTGTATCAAGTAGTTAAGCCCTAATCACCTATTACATCATGGTGTAGAACATGTAGTTATTCCCTAACAACACATTACCTCTTGGTGTAGGACATGTAGTTATACCCTAATAACACATTGCCCAATGGTGTGTGGCTTTTAGTTATACCCTAATCACCTATTGCATCATGGTGTAGAACATGTCGATATACCCTAATAACACATCACCCCATGGTGTGGAACATGTAGTTACACCCTAATAACACATTACCCCATGGTGTAGAAATGTAGTTACACCCTAATAACATATTACCCCAGGATTTAGAAATGTAGTTACACCCTAATAACACATTACCCCATGGTGTTGAACATGTATTTATACCCTAATCACACATAACCCCATGGTGTAGAGCATGTAGTTATTCCCTAACAACACATTACCTCTTGGTGTAGATCATGTAGTTACATCCTAATAACACATTGCCCCATGGTGTGGAACATATAGTTATACCCTGATGACACATTGCCCCATGGTGTGTAGCATGTAGTTAGACCCTAATCACCTATTGCATCATGGTGTAGAGCATGTAGTATGGTGTGGGACATTTAGTTATATCCTAATAACATATTACCCCATGGTGTAGAACATGTAGTTATACCATAATAACACATTACCCCATGGTGTAGAAGATGTAGTTATACCCTAATGACATATCACCCCATGGTGTGGAACATGTAGTTATACCCTAATAACACATTACCCCATAGTGTAGAAGATGTAGTTATGCCCGAATAACATATTACCCCATGGTGTATACCATGTAGTTATACCCTAATAACACACTTCCCCATGTTGTAGAAATGTAGTTATACTCTAATCACACATTACCCCTAGTGTGGAACATGTAGTTATACCCTGATAACAGATTACCCCATGGTGTGGAACGCGTAGCTACTCCATAATCACGCATTACCCCATGGTGTAGATCATGTAGTTATACCCTAATTACATATTACCCCATGGTGTAGATCATGTAGTTATACCCTAAAAACACATTACCCCTAGTGTGGAACATGTAGTTATACCCTGATAACAGATCACCCCATGGTGTGGAACGCGTAGCTACTTTATAATCACGCATTACCCCATGGTGTAGATCATGTAGTTATACCCTAATTACACAATACCCCATGGTGTAGATCATGTAGTTATATCATAAAAACACATTACCCCTAGTGTGGAACATGTAGTTATACCCTGATAACAGATTACCCCATGGTGTGGAACGCGTAGTTACACCATAATCACGCATTACCCCATGGTGTAGATCATGTAGTTATACCATAATTACATATTACCCCATGGTGTAGATCATGTAGTTATACCATAATTACACAATACCCCATGGTGTGGAACGCGTAGCTATACCTTAATAACATATTGCATCAATGTGCAGAACACGATCTAATACCTTACTCATTATCACACACTACCTCCAGCTGTAGAACATAATGTTATATTCCAATCACCCATTACGCCATGGTGTAGAAATGTAGTTATCCCCTAATTACGCATTACCTCAATGTGTAGAACAAGTGTGGTTATGCAATAACCCTTTAATCGCTAAGCGAGATTATATATAGTTGTTTTAACCCTTTAAGGCCTCACGATGCATTAAAGCATCATTTTACATCTATGAAAACAGACTTATTCTCCTACAACAACTAGAGGTTTTAGAATGAAAATTTCCATGAAACTGGTTTACCAATACATGGCAGTTTTCTCTAATTTTTCACTCACTCCAAATCATCTACATCCACTACAAGTCGAGAATTGCGACAGCAATTCGCGGCTTGTAGTGGCTGAAGATGACAATGGACAATTCAGGCTTGAAAGGGTTAATCCGTTTTATTAGCCGATCAAATCACTGTTATTGGTAATAAAATGAGCGTTTAAACATCAAGATCGCCAAATGTTTGGTCCCAAATAAAACCAATACTGAGCATTTTCACCCACTTGAAGTTGTGTGTCGCTGTAGCGAGACATCTCTTCAAATCAAATAAGCGAAAATTTAACTATTTTAATTTAGTGTTTTAAGGGTCAATCACTACCACCAGCTATATTCCAGCAAAGATACAAGACTTTGACACGAGGCTGTTTTAAGGTTGAACCACCGTCTGCGACGCTGGCCCAACAATAAAACACCACCGTGTCATGGCCTCTTTTTGCTATGATGCATTACGTACTTCCATTTCAGGTGACGGTACCGGAGGAGGCGGGTACCATTTCCCTCCTCGTGGTGAGAGCAGGAGGCCTTCTGGGTGAGGTGACGGCAGAATGGCGTACACTAGATGGTACCGCAAGAAGCTCGGGAAAAACACCACCAGATTTTGAGGTTAGTTGTGTAGTTTGTTAGCTAGGTCACTGTTAACTAGTTTACATAACATACATACTGTGCATGCAATGTAAACCAAAACATATTACAGTATATTTTACAATAAATTACTGGCAGCAATCGTGCCAGTAATTTACAGCAGTAGATTTCCAAAAAATACCGTGGCTTACTTTAGATTAGTCAGCTCACTTTAAATTAGCCAGCTCACACAATACGCTATAGCAGATCGTTAGACACACATGGGTTGAAATGATCCGTGCTGATTCCTTTTAATATGAGCATAGCCATGGGGCTATCAGGCGTGCCGTTTCGCCTTTTTACCATGCTATTATCGATGTTACCGTGCTGTTTACGCTGTCCTATTTGTTATGATGCTTGCTATGATTTCCATATATAGCCTTGTATCATTATGCTAGTGATATGTGTTTCAATTATTAGATAACCTTGTACGATTAGGTAGACCAATACAACAATTTTTTCATATCAGGTTTTTGATGGCTATTTGATGTATAAATAGTATAACAGAGCATATGCTGATTCCATGCACATACGTATCGGGCCGGTATTCTCGATAGGTCTTTGTCACATGATACATCTGCCACCATCGGTCCCTGGGTCATTGAACAATGAGCGGAATGAAAACGCGTTGATACATCTATATTTTATATGATATAAATGACAATGAAAAAATACATGGTCAAACGGAGCAAAGCGAAGATTGGCAACAATATACGATGAATTGTTTTGTTTTATCTCATAGTGTATTTCCAATTGATTATTTATTTCCGCTTGCCCAATCACAATTTAGGATGAATGATACGTACATTGTGACCAGCAAATATTTGAAAGTGTTTTGTTCCTATTTCTAATTTTATTTTTCGCCTTTTTGATAGGTTTTCAAATGTAAAAGTATGTTTTGTCTTGATATCCAGAAATGGAGATAGATTGAATTTAGTTATATCCCAAAGGAATTATTATGCATGACCATTCAAGTGGACGTCCGTCCTTTGATTGAATTATTCAAAACACACAAAATAGTAGCTGGAGTCTGTTCAGTATTTTATTGACCTGGCCAATATAAAATGTGCGATATTTGTATATATTGCCATGCGGTGCTGATAACTACTGTAGAGCCGTATAATGTAATCACACATGTACCGCTAATCAACTCATCGAAAGACAATTATAAACGTGAGTGATAATTGAAATCTGATATTTATAAACTTAATTCTTATAGTATTTCGTCCCTTTGGTATGAAATGGTGTATCTGCCACTTTGTAAAGTGGCAGATACACCCTTTCATATTTAAAGGGATGTGATGTCGAGGGTTCTCTATTGTTACCATCCATACACAATCAGAATCACTGTGTTCTGAGTTCAGACTATCAACAACCTTCACATGATTAGGTAGGTGATTAGTTAAGATTATGCAAGCGAAAACAACTAACATGACAATCCATGACAGTCCCTCATATGTGATAAATAGCTCAGCTCACTGAACAGCTGGTGGTTCAAATACCTACTGTTTTGTACTTCAGTGCGGGGTCAAAGTCAGGAGATTATTAGGCAGGTATTTATAGATGTTTTTTTTCGCGAGAGAAACTGTTGTGCAATTCGCTAAATATAGTTGTCATTACCATAATCTTTTATTCACGCTTTCAAATGCACTGTTAGCTACTAATTCTTAGCAGGCATACCTCGCATAACGACCGTCACATTAATTGGCTCTATCATCATTTCGAATACTTGACAAGAGTAGGGAATATTCCCAACTGAATGAATGAATGAATGAATGAATGAATGAATGAATGAATGAATGAATGAATGAATGAATGAATGAATGAATGAATGAATGAATGAATGAATGAATGAATGAATGAATGAATGAATGAATGAATGGGGTTTTAGGCATATAAGCTGAGCGGGGCCAGGAGAACCTCCTGAGGTCATGATACTAATGGACCACTTCTACAGGGATTGATTGTCGCTACCCCACTCCTACTCATACCTGACATCAATTAAACAGCGGTTGGCCATCACCTAGCACTAGAAAAATGGGGCTGTGGTTGGCGCTAAGTTTGGTCATTCTATCGTGCTAGTCGGGTTCACTGTGGGCCATGGGGTGGTGACATTGCGGTGGTTGTTAACGCTACATTTGGACATCATCTCGTTCTGGTCGGGTGCACTGCAGGCCATGGAGTGGTGACCTAGGGGTGGTAGTTAGCGCTACGTTTGGCCACCATCGCATGCTGGTCGGGTTTACTGTAGGCCATGGGGTGGTGACATTGGAGTGGTTTGCGCTATGTTTGGCCACCATTTCGTGCTGGTCGGGTTCTCTGTAAGCCATGGGGTGGTGACATTGGGGTGGTGGTTCACGCGATGTTTGGACATCATCTCGTGCTAGTCGGGTTCACTGTAGGCCATGAGGTGGTGCCATTGCGGTGGGGGTTAACGCTATGTTTGGCCACCATTTCGTGCTGGTCGGGTTCACTGTTAGCCATGGGGTGGTGACATTGGGTTGGGTTTAACGCTACATTTGGACATCATATCGTGCTGGTCGGGTTCACTGCAGGCCATGGGCTGGTAGTTAACACTACTTCATGTCACAGATTTTGTCGTTTGTTCCCGGCTCTTGGTATTATGGATTTAAATAAACGTCCACACGTAACTATTAATGACTAGCTACGCACATGTTAACCCTTTGAACACTGATGTCGACTACAGTAGACATTCTGTGTTTTTATTGGCACCTGTATAACCAGTTGTTAAAAGTAAAATGTGCTTTCAATTTTGAAACACTGATATATGTTGGGACTTAAGTCTCACAAATAACACACATTTTTTGTCACTTGAAGTTGTGGATCGCGGTAGTGAGACACAACTTCAAGTGACTGAAAATTCAAATTCAACAAGTCAGTGTTCTAAGGGTTAACCTTTTGCCTGCTAATCGTTTTGAATCCATTTTATTAACCGATTAATTCACTGATATTGGGAATGAAATGACTGTTTAAACATCAAAATTTGTGAATTTTGATTCGTAAATTAAACAAATATGAGTAATTTTCAGCCACTTGCGGCGATGCACAACTTCAAGTAGTTTATTTAAAAAAAAAGATTGCAAGGCAATTATGTTTGCGCGGATTTGACAATGTGGTGGATTTTTGCGGGGGAGGGGGGGGGGAGCCCACAATGTCTACTTATGCCTAATCTCTAAACTAAAAAGCAAAACAATTAGGTGTAACAGTAGAGTTTATTAGGTAATTGCCGAATATTCTACAAAATAAAATGTTACTTTTTAAAGTCAATAAAATAGCAAACACATCCGTCATATTTACACTATTATATGAAATTATTGTCCACATCAAGTGACTCTTATGTCGGGGTTTATACCATATTTACATCCACCAGTAGTTCACTGGCATCTGATTTGACATCAGTGAATTGCATTGTATATCAGGATGGATGAACTTCGTTGAGGTGATAAACCAACAGTGGTTTATCTACCATGATATAGCGTGTGTAACATAACTGAACTTTAGCAGCTGTTCCTTCAATTGCTTGTTTCTGCTGAAATACAATTTTATTATCATGAAAACTGGTAAAATATCTTGGTTGATTCTCAGTCGATCAAATAAATAAATATGACAGGTTTTTTTCATAAATATAAATATTTTTCGTCATTTGAAGCTGGAAATTGGGTTAGCAATTCCAGCTTCAAATGACGAAATAATATTTTTGCTCAGTTATCTTTTACTATATTATAGTAAAAGATAATTGAGCAAGACAAGTGCGGAGTCAAAAGCTAAGCTAATTTTGCTTAAAACAGACCTCTACCAATCAGCTACTCCGGTAAGTGAAATTCTTCATTCTGAATACGTTTTGTTGTTGACGGCATTACATATGACCAGCTGACAAACACCGACAAGCGAATTACCCAACACGGCAGGTGGGCAATTGTGTCAGAATTGCTGACTGATCAGTTTGTAATTTATGCTTAATTAGCTAATTAGCATGTACAATGTTCTACTAATTTTTACTTTAATTTGTGTCGCGCTCTTACGAGCTATTTCATCAAGTGGGCGAAGTATATTACTAGTCACAAAATTGGGTAAAGTTGTGAAGCACATCCCTCATTTGAAATGTACAATAGCACGCAGCTTTTCTTTTCGGTATAAATACTATTCCTCATTTCTAGTAAAATAAATACATATTGTGAAATAAATACGTGTATTAAAACTATATAGCACATTTTACCAAACCAGTTGATCGGTTAACCACAATTAACAAACAAACAAACGACAATATTCACTTCAAATGATAGAACCTGTATTTTCCCATTATTGATCATTGCTCAACAAAAATCAAACGAGCTGTTATAAAAGAGATTTTGGCTGAATGCAAACTGGTATGGTGGATACTGTATATCAATGTGATGTACCTACACGTGTGGGCACAAGTATGGTATCCTACCCTCTGACAACTGAATGACAGCGGTGATTGGCTTGATCTCGTCCATGTGACAGGCTGAGTCACTCTTCCATAGGTAGGGGATAGAATGCAATACTTTATCCATGTGAGATATAAATATACATATATATATAATATATATATATATATATTTATATATATATATATATATATATTATATACATAAAATAGGCATGAGACATTTCGTTAGTGTATAAAAACATTTTGTACATTTTCGTCAAATCCTGGACAATATAATCAGCAGTGGTGTTATATATATATATGTACAATAAAATGAATGTTTCTCGCGCTCTAGCTCTGATTGCCATCTCGATCAATCCGAATCTTGCAATATATCGTAGCTCCAGATTAATTCACCTCCCTGCTCACTGTGGGCTTGTGCTCATGAAGACAGTGCCGAAGATCTCCACATTGATACTGTACTCGGCATCTTTATGCTCAGCAGTAGAAGTTCTAACATTGATGGTGGAGTCGATCACCACAGATTTTTAATGTGACGACAAGTTATGTCGGATAAAGATTGTGATTCAAACTTTCACGGACTTGAATGTGTGTCTCGTTAACGCGATCGAGAATCAAGGTGATTATAATCTAAAAGATAGTAGTAAATTGTCCTGGCGGTGAGATGGCTCAGACGTCTGAGCCATCTCACCGCCAGGACATCACTATGT